>VZRI01010291.1:6806-44025 GCA_013397515.1 Upupa epops
CTCACATCAAGTCTAAATCTCCCCATCTCCAGCTTTGCTTCATTCCCCCTAGTCCTGTCACTACCTGTGATCCTAAAAAGTCCCTCTCCAGCTTTTTTGTGGCCCCCTTCTGATACTGGAAGGTCACAATAATGTCACCTCGGAGCCTCCTCTTCTCCAGGCTGAACAGCCCCATGTTCTTAGTAAAAACTTCCTAGATTATATTTCATTAGTCTTATGAACACTCCCTTGAAATAAAAACAATTAAGCAGCAGTGTTGTTTTCATCCACCTCTATCCTGATGCATTTTATTCCCAAGTACCAATGAAAGGCAAAGACAAGCTGTTAGTTACCTTTGTTCTGGAATAGCTGCCAGCCAGCACTGCAATCTGCCAGCTCATCTGCCTCCAGGTACTTTTTTCTAATGAAAAAAATTAAATTGCAGACTTTTACTTGCAGTCTGTGTGGTATCTAACTCAGTAAGGTTACAACCCCAGATGGGCACTGAGAGTGCTATTACAGTTAAGTTACAAATCTTACATTCCTGCTGTACATTTTGCCAAGAGCAGGTCAGCCATCTCAGACAATGGGGCCGTGTTTGTATCTAAAGATATGAAGCAGTCATGGGTAAGAGAGGAGACAGAAAACTTGAGTAGAAGGTGGCAGTACTGCTGCCCCGTGCTTTCTTCACATTATTTTTTAACTTAGATAATTCAATATGAATGATGTATGCTTATTCCCTGTGCTCAGTACATCTAATCTAGTTGAGCTGAATAAAATTTCTGAAGTGTACTTTTCTGGTGCTAATGGTCACATGGGATTTATATAAAGCTTTCCCTTTGTAGGCAACTTTTTTTTTACATTTCTAGGAATAGTGCTTTCTACACACAAATTACAGAATTAATGGAAAAGGAGAAAAGAGCAAAAAAAGCATTCATGTCACTGAGTCCATAGGGTCAGATTGGAATTTATGATTATGCAGTAGGATTCTGGTTTAAGGTAAGAATAACTCTGGTGTAATATAAATATATAAATAGAATTTTAGGAGGAACAAAAATACCAAGAAATATCTCCTCCATTGCTGTACTGTGAAATTTCCAATACAAGAAGGACATGGAACTGTTGGTGTAGAGTAAGTCCAGAGGAGGGCCACAGGGATGATCAGAGGGCTGGAGCACCTGTCCTATGAGGTCAGGCTGAGGAAACTGATGCTGTTCAGACTGGAGAAGATAAGGCTTCCAGTATCTGAAGGTGATACAGGAAAGCTTCAGAGGGGCTTTTAACGAGGGTATCTAGTGATAGGACAAGAGGGAATAGTTTCAAACTAAAGTATAGCACAAGACATTTCTCACTATGAGGGTGGTAAGGTGTGAAACAGTTTGTCCAGAGAGGTGGATGCCCCCTCCCTGGAAGCATTCAAGATAAGGTTGGATGGAGCTCTGGGCAAATTGGTGTAGTGAGTGCCTGCCCTTGGCAGGGTGGCTAGAACTAGGTGATGTCTAAGGCACCTTACAACCCAAACCTTTGATTCTGCAATTCTGTGAAGTTGCATTCTCCTGCTAAATTATGATTGAATATAATCTGTCTTACGTATGAGGAGGAAAACAGAGAAATTCTGCTTTACAACAATAAAGTATGATCAATTGACAAGCTCTTATTAAACTTTTTATTACATCGTAACTATAGTGTTCTCTCACATCCCAGAAATCCTTTTAACAGCTTATATTACAGTGGATTGTATTTTCCCTTTCATAATTCATATTGCTTTTTACATATTGCTTCTGTCTGCTCCTCATATTAAATATTTCTCAAAGCATAATCAGCATGACAGGCTCTGTCAGGTTTTTGCCTATGTAAGTAGACAGTGGAGTCAAACGTAAAACCTTTTTTTGAATATATCTTCAAAGTTGGAACAGTTCTTTAACACTTCAATTAAACTGAGGATCATCTAATTATTCACATTAAGGTACAGTTTATTACAAAGTTAGTCTATGACCCATTACAAGTTGTCTATTTAGAATTGCATTTATAATAAACTGAATAATCAGCCCTTATGATCTGCTTTCTCTCCTGCTACATCTTTTATGATACCTCTTAATCTTATATGTTCAGTGCGATACAATTAGCTAAGAAAGCAACAGAAACATTAATTTTCTGACTACTTTGAAAGAGGTTGTCATCTTCACAGTCATACCACATGCAGGGAGTTACAGACAATGTAAGTTACATGCAAAAGTAGTGGCTGAGTGCTCTACAGGAGGTCAAATCAAAGGACTTAAACCCAAGAAAATAGAGGGAAAAAATAGTTTTGGGTTCTGCTTATCCATTGTTCAGTCCTTATACTTTTTCCAAAATCATATATCTAATTGTCATCGAACTCCTACATGGCTAAGTCTCCTTTGTTGTTTGGTAGCCTTTTCAGGAGAGGATCACAGACAACACTATCCTGTATCCACTTACATATGTAGTTCAGTTTTTGTGGAATCCAAACTTTTTGTACTCTCTAGCAGAATGCAGAGAATATTGAGGCTGTCATTTTCATTTGTCTTCCAGAAATCTGTAGGAGAGACACAGCATATCATTAGAAATGTCCCAAAGTTTGCTACAATTTGTGGCCATTGGAAATAGCAATTTTGTTCATTTTTTAAAAACTCAGAAGATTCAGGAACACAGTATTGAAAAGAGCTTCTGACAATTTCTTTCATACAACTTTAATTTTAAAACACAGGATTTGCTGCTTCATCTAGAACATTACCTATCTGCATGGATTACTTTCAATTAAAAAGGGAAGAAAAATGTAAAGGTAATTTCTTCTTAGACTCTGTGCATCACAGAAAAGTTATTTTCATTGTCTATTATGAAAAAAAATTGCACTGAATGTCAAAGTGTATCACCTGAACAGCATCCTCACAGGGAGACTGTCAATTATTGTGAAATAGTCCCTCTGCATAGAAGAGTGAAATGTTATGTCATCAGTTTTTCTCTCTCTGTTTAGACTGCATCATAGTTTACCTTATTTGTTCTACATACTAGAATTCAAAAGCCAGCGTTGCTAATGAAGCAGACACGCAGGTAACATGACTTATTTCGTAGAAAAGATTTTGTACCTGGTTAATAATAGATGACAAAGTCCTACATGTCTTATAAATGATTCAAGGAATGTTCATACAGAAATCCAGTTAGTTGCTATAAAGTAGAAGCATCACTTTTAGAAATGCAAATTCTTGATGTTCCTGTAAACAGAGATCAAATAAATTCCTTCCAGTGTAGGAGGCTTCATAAAAAAATCCCACCTAGCAACTGATTTACAAGACATGAATGAAGTACTGGTGAAAGATGGGAAATTAACTGCCCTGCCAACAAGCCCTCCTTTCTTAACAAGTGTGACATAAAACATATACAATATCTCATTTCTAAAAACCTGGTTAAATATTTACAGAGAAACAACATTTCAATACCCTGTCAGCCATCTTGCTTCTTGCAGGAGGAACTGTTGTGTCCCATGTAAGGTATGTTGTAGTTTAAAGTTATTTAGAAATGTGGATGCATCTTAGGATCCTGCTGCAGTGAAGAGACAGATGAAGAAATACTTCCCTCATTAGCCTCAGTTCAGACTGTTTGCCCATCCTAAAGTGTTAGTGATTCAGATAGTCTCACTTGCAACATTTGCCTGTAGATCACTGGATGTGAATCTTTGCTTTAAAGATCTTTGCTTCAAAACACTGCCTAAAGAAAGCTACAAGAAAAAACAAGCAGCACAATACAGAATGACATTCAATTAATTCCCATACAGCTCGCCTGGACTTGGAGGCTGGAAGAACTGCCGTCCTAAGTAAAGTGCACTCTGGAAACTGATAATTTTTTACTGCAGTTTGATTACCTCTCTTACTGTTTACAATATTCTCCTGCCATAGAATTTCTTGGTGCAACATTCTACCTGTCAAAGATGTACTAAATGATTTTCTTTATTTATAGTCAGTGTCAGAATTGCTATCACTAAATGTCTTTTGGAATTACTCTATGCTATTTTAATTGTCAGATCTCCCTCTGATATCTTTCCTCAGAATACCCACTGCTTCTCTTACTGTTCAGCCATGTAATCACCATGGTTTTGCAATATTTTACCACAAGATGCTCATATTTCTCGTAATTTCTTTTCAACTTCCAATATTGTTTTTCAGTAGGAGTTAGGATTTCAAGATTACTAGAACTCAATATAGGATTTATCTAACGCAGTATAGCACACTCCACTTGTAGAAAAACACAATCAAATCAAACCCACTATTAAATTGTGCTACCGGTATAATTGCAATTGTTGAACTAAATTATTTTGGTTAAGATATGAAGGTAGTGGTGTCTCCTACAGTTTTATTATTCAGTTTCACTTTCCTTACTAATGAAATGGGCAAGGGTCATGGAAAGAAAAGGACAATCTTCTGGAGGATCTGCAACTGAATAAAAGGGAGGGAAGAAAGGAGCCAAGAGGAGGCTGGACGTTATAAATGAAGCTTAGATATTGAAGGCAGAACTAAGGTCACACACAAGCTCAGCTCCAAAACCTGGATTCATTGTGGATTGCGTGTCTTGATTTGCTTTATCATATCTGCTTTTTCTATTATTACACATTGAGAATTAAGTCACAAGTCATTTATGTATTTAAGAAATAATACAGTAGACTGATATTTAGCAGCAAGGATGTTCCCTTAGTACTTTTCTATACTAATACACTAATACTATAGATACATAAATACTTTTAATGGAAGAAAGATCATACCTGTTCCCATATTCTTTACACAGTGAAATTACAAGATTGATATCCAGGATACCAAGAGGATTACTCAAAGGCAATAGTGCATGCTGTTCAAAATGTCATTTAGTAGACAAATTCTGCTTTACCTTAAATATTTCCTATTCTAAATGCCTGTGGAACAAATATTTGCTATTAGAAGAAAACTGAAGTGCTGATAGAACAGTTTGAATATTGAAGTCCTTGTATAACAAGCTGAATCCAAAGTCATTCTCAGTAAGACTTCTGATGGTGATGCATGAAAGAATCTTTTTTCCTTGCATTTTACAGTCACCAAACAATGTTGCAGATAACCCTCAACAGCAGAATTACCACCTCCAAAGACTCTGCCATTGATCTAAGATTCTCAAAAGTTTGGATCTTCAAATATAATAAACTATTATAAGAGGAATTCCTTGCAGTCTGAGATCAGTCTAGAATCTGCAGTCCTAGCAAAGAAAATAATCAATGATAGGAAAAATAAAACCAACCCTAAAAATGTATTCATATTTTCTTAATTGAACTTTCTCCGCCTCACCCACACAAAATTCACAGCGTCCATTAATACTACACTGTTGTTTGACTGATTCGTCTTAGACATCTCATTTTGTTTTCCTTTTACTTCAATTATTACTTTTTACCCTATTGTAAAATCATCTTTCTGCTTTCAATTTCTTTTGTAATTTCTTACTAGAAACCACACTTTATTCCTACTCGTAAACCATGCTCCCTAATGCTACCACTACAGACTGAAAAGTTATTGAAGTTGTTCTGAGTTTTCTGTATCAGCGTGATTCAGAACAGACTTGGAAGTATAATGCCCACTCAACCGCATTTTCAAGCACTTTACTAATGTCTTAGCTAAGGAGTGAGAACACTAGGTAAAAAGTGACTAACTCTCTGCTTTGTAGGAGCTGACTACTCTAGAATACCTGCGAGTTAAGAACACTGCTTAGCATATGATCTAAGTAACTGTCCCTGTTTAAGTCTGGCCATAAGAATTCATTGTCTGTTGGCAATCATCTGGGAAGTTTGGGCTGGGAAGGAGAGGAAAGTGAAGAAGGAAGTTCTGTTTTGCACAGAGGAAATCAAGATTCCTTTGAAAACTTTTCCATAAAAATAATGAGCTAAAACATGTCTTTGCCTGAGAGTAGTCAACATGAGTTTTATATCCCAAATCCCCAGTCCAATCTAAATCTACCTTCTTGTACTTTAAAAAGATTCCCCCTTTGCCCTGTTGCATCAGGCCTTGCTAAAAAGTCTGTCTCCATCTTTCTTCTAGTCTTCCTTGAAAAGCTGCAATAAGGTCCCCCCAGACCCTTCTTCTCATCAAACAATAATGAACATCATTTGAGAAGTTACACTCATTTTAGTTATTTTTATTTATATCTAAGAAACAGAAGTACTTCTTATGTGAGGAAAGAGACCATTGGGCCCTACTTAATTGCTGTAAGATGGGAAACTACCCATTTTACCTAAAGAGTAATTAGTATTTCATTTATTGTACTTAAAAATTGCTTATGAAGCACAAGAAATCACAGAATCATAGAATGGCCAGGGTTGGAAGGGACCTTAAAATCAGCTAGTTCCAACCTCCCTGCATAGGAAGGGACACCTTCACTGGATCAAGTTACTCAGTTGCCCCATCCAACCTCGCCTTGAATACTTCTAGGAATGGGGCAGCCACAGCACCCTTGGGCAGCCTGTTCCAGCATCTCAGCAGCCTCACAGGGAAGAATTGTTTCCTAATGTCTAACAGAAATCTCCTCTCTTCAAGTCTGTAACCCTTTCCCCTTGTCCTGTCACTACACACCCATGTAAAAAGCCCTACCCCAGCTTGGCCACAAGTTTTGCCAGGGGAGGTTTAGATTGGGCATCAGGAAAAAATTCTTCACTGCAAGAGTGGTCAGGTATTGAAACAGGCTGCCCAGAGTGGTGGTGGAGTCACCATCAGTAAAGGTATTCAAAAAATGTGTCGATCTGGTGCTTCAAAAACTGGTTTAGTGGGCATAGTGGCATCGGGTTGATGATTGGACTTGATGATCTTGGAGGTCTCTTCTAACCTTAACGATTCTATGATTATCTAATTTTCCTGCCACATTCCAAGCTGTTCAGACATTAATCTAGAATTTTGCTTTGTATCATATTTTGCCCAAATAAGTGGCAAAAGTAAGAACAATGACTTTATGATTTGTTAGAAGTCTTTTCATAAAGCATCAGATGGGTATTAGATTTTAATTTTCACTGTTCACACCATAATTCAAACTAAGCAATCTCTCATGACACAATAGTATTATTCCAGCTGTCCACTTTAAACTAACCCCAGAATTAAGTGGTTTTTTTATCCAGTTCCAATTTTACAAACTGTTTTTTCTGACTAGCAGGAAATCGCTCCCACTTATGTAGAAAACATCTTTCCACTTATGTAGAAAACATCTCTGTATTCTGAGAGCTGTCAAAAGCTTGATGGTAATTTATTATTTTTTGAACTGCATCTCAGTACATCTTCTGGTGACCTCTAAATTATGTAAAGATTTCTAATAAACTTGCCTCTGTTTTCCACTCCTGATGTTCATCTCCACTTGGGGTTTGAACTGCTACTTCCAACCATTCTGCTAATATCATTTTCCTGTCTCAGGAGATCTGTGTTCTATTCTTCAGGCTTTTGCTACCCTTCCTTTTGCATCTCATAAGTGCGCACAACTCATCTCATTCCTCTGGTTTCTACTCTGAGGATATGGTAAAAGGTGCCAATGTTCCTTGGTTCTTACCTTGCCCCCCCTCTTTTTTTTAACTGCATGTTAAGAGCTAGAGCTACTTATCATGCTAATTCCATTTGTCAATAAGGCAAGTAGGTTCTTACCCTGCTTCTAAAAGTATGTCAGTCATTAATTCTAGTTGTCACTAGATTGTATTGCTGAAAATTGAAGTCTAATAGATTTATGTTTAAAATAATTCTTCAATTTGAACTATAAGGAATCATCATAAACGTCAAAGAGGCAATAATTAATTTCCTTATCTCTGAAATGTTACATTGTAATTTAGCAGAACTACATTGACTGTAGAACAATGCCTGATTTAAATACTATTAAATCAGGGATACTTTGTGCAGATAATATTTTACAAAAGCCGTATCTACTCTAGCAAAGTCATTTTCCTTGGGGTCCTTATAATTAAGTGCTAAAAGCATAATACCTCAAACACTTCATTGCTAATTGCAGCATGTCTGCTCTATATTTGGTGAGGTGAATGAACTATCTGGTTTGGGGAGTTTTGTCTTCCTGACAAGCCAAATCTTGCACAGCAACAAAAATATTAATGAGTATTTATGATTTCTTCCTTTCTTTTCCTGTTACTTCAGTAGATTAACCCCTACTGAAAAATGGATCAATGCCTAAGTCATGATTGAACCCATAATTTTGAGCATCTGTGCAAACTAGCAGAGTTTAATACTTCGTGGTGGATGCATGGGGAGGAAAAAGCAAATCTAAATATAGCTTCCTTTTGGCATGCGGACCAAAGGAGACTTCACATTGCACTGTACAGCACTCACCCTCTATTCTCTGTCCTTCAGCTGGGACACTGTGACTCTTCTTTTCCAAAAGTTTGCAGGTTTGCAGAGCTTCATGGATTGACATGTACTTCCTCACCAAAGTAATATCCATCACTGCAGCAAGTCACAGACCCCCACGTAACATGGGTTATTGTTGCCTTTGCAAACATACAGAATAAGTTGGAAGTCAGATATTCCGTTGTTCTTTTTTTTTTCTGATAAGTAGCCTCAATCTTTGCCCATGTCCTTAGAGTGATAATAAACTATGAGACACACAGAACTGCAGGCCCTCAACAATTAGTTTACAAAGACAATTATTGCATTTTTCTCAGGTACTCCTCAGTTTACATTTCTGCTGTCTCAAGTTTCCTGTTCCACTTTAAGCTAATCAATTAAAAGGCTCTGGCCTCAAAGCAATCATTCCTAACAGTTGTGTGTGCTTAAGCAAAGGCGTAACTTGGATGTCTGGAATGGGATTACAGATCTACAAATGAGAATAAAGGAAGTTTCACGAGTCCAAAGTAGATGTTACTGATTGTGCATTCAGTTAATGAATTAAAGCATTAGGTCACTGGAGAGACTAAAGGATAAAAAGAAAAGCCATCAACAATATTGTTTACCTCTCCACATTCTGAGAACTTTTTTATATTGCTACATGATTCTCTACGCTGAGTGAACAATAATCAAGAAAAGGCAGTGATATTTAACTGTGAAATTGATGCTGGTCCTTGACTCAGCTATTGGATTGAGGCCGTGCAGGGACTTCTCATCTCTAGAACCTAATTATTTTCTACAGGATTACCAGTCTTAACAGCTACATCTAAACAGGTTACCCAACATGATGCACAGCAACAGTCAGTGTTTCAGCACTTTTTAACATTTACACAAGTCTGCTGCTTTTTACTACATTGTGGCTCTTTTTTTTTTCTTGTAGAAGTATATGAACATTTAATACTTTATTTCTTGCTGTTGTCATTGATAGAGAAATTACTGTTCTCACTAGATTTCTGAAACTGAGAAATGTACAGAAGTTTACCAACATGCTGCTGCTGCTGACCATGCAATTAAAATTCAACTGGATGTCAGCTGGATCCAAAGGCAAAACTCAATCGTCAGGCAGTGGATTTAAGAAGTGAAAACACAGTGTAAATATCTGAAAACATAGAAAGAGAGTGGAAAAATGGTTGGTTTTGTTATTCCAGAAACACTGACAGATTACGTGTAATAGGATGATTATGTGCTATCAACATGTGAGTTATACCCTGAAGACACTCATGAATTCCAACTCTGCTTCAGAATCATTGGGAACACACTAGTCACCTGACTGTATAAATAAACATCAAAGCTAGAGAACCCAGTTACCACTCTACTGAGCTCATATTGCCTTGGCAATATCATTTATCATTATCACTTATCATTTCAGAGAAAGGAGAACCCACACCAGCCTCATGGTTTGTTCCTTTGTAGAGTCTTCTGTCAACTGCTGCAAACATTTGTTTTAGCATCAGGGAATCTTCTGACAGTAAGTTAGACTCCAGATTTTTCTTGAGGAGAAAAAGCACAACCTCCTCAGCAGGTGGATAAAACATCTTCATTGACCAACTCTAGTAAAAGTGTGCTACCTTCTTGCTAACAAGGCAGATGTGAAAATGTTTGCTGATAAAAGGACATACTTGGCTAAAGAGGAGACTCAATACACTCTACTGGCATCCCTGACTTGACTGACCCTTGGGGAAAAGTCTCATTCCTTGACTCATTCTGTATCTTCCTCACTGTGAATCTTTAAGCTCTTATTGTCATGGGTTTAGTCTGGGATAACCCCTAAACAAAAAACAGATGTTCTCTATTAAAACCTGACATTTCCCAAAGGGGAAGAGAAAAGGAGTAAAAGAGACGGATCTGTGAATTGGAAAAGAAAAAACTGTAACAGCTTTAAAGGAAACAATAGCGATAACATTAAACACATACATTAAAACCAGTATCAAACGCAACCCCCCTAATGACATCACAGTCACCGCTGATGCAGTGAGCAGATGCTGGGGACATCCCAGCCTATACGCAGAGGCAGATGGGAACTGGGTGCTGGCTCTAGATTCTACAGCTGCATTCAGGAATGTATGGACTGGCATCCAAGACAGAATGGACAGAGTCCTCCTCAGATGCCAGCCATGGAAGAAGAGCTTGACCCTTGTGATGCCTCAGCTTTATACTCAATATGACATGTATAGAATAGGATGCCTTGTTGATCAGTTTAGGGTCACCTGTCCTGTCCACTCCTCCTTGAGGTATGGTCTCTCACCTACCCCAATGCGGCACACAAGATTTAGCAGTGACCTTTGTCTTCACTGTGGCAAGTGTTAAGCAACAGCCTTTCTGCATAGTAGTCCTTTGTAGTAACTGTAAAGATCAAACACTATCACTTGTGGAAGCAGACATTTTCTGCAAACAATATGATGTTACCTTCAGAAAGCGTAGTTATTTAGAAGAGACTGAATTGAAAATTAAAGTAACAGAATGTAGTTCTGTTCTAACACAAACCGGGGCATGTACTTACAGCACACCTTGTTTGGCAAAAAAACCAGACTACATTATCTTTTCCACAGTGAGGTGGAAAGTTAGTATTTGCTGGTACCGATTGTGTGCTTGAAGAAGAGAGATGTTTTCTATCTCTCTGAAATATACTATTCCGTACAGCCGAAAACCACGCTGAATGAAGCTTGCACACAGTGAGGTATTGTTTCTACAAGTATTTCACAGGACTTCAACTACTGGCTGTCAACTTTACTATTCCAGCTTTGATTTTCATGAGAGTGACTGGTATCAATGCATGAGCTTCCATGCTCTCAAAATCTTGCTAAGCAAACTAAGTGGAAATTCACCACTGCAAATCAAAGCAATTAGGCCTGAGGGAATTGGGCAGCACGCTGGCATATCTTGCCTTCTGAGGTAATTAAAAATCATACTTCTGAGAATCCATTAATGACACAATTGAGATCTCAAAGAACAGAATCCGTTGTGTGCATGAATCACATTTCATCTTTGGTTTTAGCAACCATTAAGACTTCTTGGATCTCTAGAAGATTCAGCCCACAATGTGAACCTATTTAGTCATAATCTGCCATCTGTGTCGAAGGAAGGACTGCTATGTATTGAACTGAGGACTGAACAAGTCAAACGATTCATTAGTTTGTACCTGAAGAAGAAGCTAAAAACTGGAGTTTACATGTTGTTGGCATAAATTTGCTTCTCTATTTTTTTTTGTTTTATAGGAAGAGAACCTGGGAATGGAAAACACCACCTGTGTTAACTATTTGTGACATTTCCCTTCTTGATCCTCCTCAGGGAAATTTGTATGCAGTGGGCAGAAAACTCCAAGTATGTATGCTTGTTTTGGCTTATTTAAAAGTTTTGTTAACTCAGTGGAAATTTGGACAAGTTTATTGAACAGAAATCTATTGAAGTTACCGCGTATGCAGGAAACACGTTTGGCTTAGGGACACAACGCTAACTGCATTGGCTGCAGCTCCGGGGTCAGACCTGTATTCTGCTGCCCTCTGCTGCCGTTGCCGTAGCATTACAACAGTATAGGCTAGCGGCTACATTCAAGATGCTCGTACGACGATTGGAATTGGAAGGGTCATTAAAGACCTTACTTTTCGTATGCCTTAGCATAATTTCCAGGAGGATCTGCTCCATGAGCCTGCTGGACACAGAGCTGGACTGACTGGCCTATAGTCCCCTGAATCATCTTTTTTACCCTTTTTGAATATGCTGTTTACATTTCCCCTTTTCCAGTCAGAATAGTGGCTTTTTCTGCCTGTAAGTAACCTTCCTCTCTGTACATTACATCTTAGTTTATGAATCTTATTAGTTATATGCTTGCTTTTTTCCAATAACATTTTCTGCTTCTTATTATGAAACTTCATCACATATCTGACATTAGTAATTCTTTCACACTGCATCTGCAGAGGTCTGCAGTCATCTAGCCCTGACTTCACTGCACTGCCAGGACTGCTCAGATATGTCTTGGTCACTTCATCAGCCACTTCTTTCAGAATCCATGGATGTGTCTCATCAAATGTGGTGTGGCTGGAAGCACTTGTTTGTGAAGACTGAGACAAGAAACTTCTGGAGTGCTTCAACCTTCTCCATGTCCTGGGTAACCAGGTCTCATGCTTCCTTACAGAAGCTTGTATTTTTGCCCCTTATATACCTGGCCAAATTTAATTTCTCAGGGCTTTGGCTTTCGTTACCTGCTGCTTTTCGTTCTGGCTGCTTGGACAATTTCTCTCTGTTCCTTCCAGTTTACCTGTCCTTGCTTCCACTCTCTATTGACTTCTATTTGTGTTTGATTTTGTCCAGGAGCAACTTGTTCATCTATGTGGGACTCATGGAGATTTTACCTGACTTCCTCTTTGTTGGAAAGCATCACTCCTGAGCTTAGAGCTGATACTTGAATATTAACCAGCTTTCTTGGGCCACTATTCCCTTTCAAGGCTTTATTCCATGGTACTGCACTGTGAATTATGAAAGCTGACATCCAAAAGCAGAGCAGTAAGCTACCCCTCAAAAATGTTTATGGGGCCATGTAGCCTGTTTCAAAAAACCCTTTGAAACATCCTGTTGCTCAGTGACACATTGTTTACAGAGTAGATTGATTTAAACTATGGCTATGTGTATCATTTTAAGTTTCTATAGTTTGCAAAAAGATTTAAATTATAAGGTCTCTGAGATACCTGTGGATAAAAGCTTCTAGATGACACAAAATCTTGAATCTGTAGGAACAAGAGTAAGTTCTTCTGATGGCTCCAAGTACTCCCACATTTTGCTTTCTGACACTAGAGTATGATGTCTACCAGCAACTGAACTCCACTTGAAATAATTTCTTGGCAAGTGATTGCAGTTTGCCTGAATTTGCCCAAGGTGAATTATGCAGTCTGGCATTTAAGTGCCACATTAACAAATAAACTCAGATTGGTCAAGCTTGTTCCATTTCCTGCAATGCTCCAAAACGTATTCCAGAAAGCAGCTAAGGGATTGCCTTCTTCTGGGATCAATGTGATTATGTAATTCAAGGGAAAAATGAAAAAATTCCTGTCGCTCTCTGATCCCAAGACTGAATGCACTATATCTTCCTTTAATTCTTTTGACATTCGAAACTTGTATCTTTTAAAATAAAACACTCCAGCTTTTATTCTGATAGAGTCTACCATGGTATTAAATGATGACAGTTTAATATTAATATTAAATGACTGTATCACGATATTCTTTTGAGTTTCTGATTTTTACCAATTAGTAACTGAGACAGATGGGCCAATTGCTGGCAAAATGTTATATGAATTTTGAGAAAAGCTGCCTTCCTTCCTTCCATGGACTGAAATGATGTTTGAGTTTATTGAAGACAATGTGTGTAAGCCTGACAGCAGTGGCACATACGCATGAAATGTGTAAACTTTCCAGTTTCTCATGCGACTGAACAGCACCTGGAGGGACCCGTGGTAATGGACAGATTTATCGTGTGAGTTTTCCTTTCATTAAAATGTATGTTGCTCGCACAGAAAGTCCTACCAGTTACGGTTACCAGCACAGCTATGCTGCTGGTACTGGTGCAATCTAACTCATAGTATTACTATTACTATCTGAAGGAATTCCTTACCCAGCGCCGTAACTCTGGGCACGACGAGAGCCAACTCTTGAAAGTACCAGTAGATGGAGATGTTTTCTCACATTGGCCTCACTGGGACCGACGAGCTGAACTGTCTTACAATTTTCTATTTGGTGACTGCAGAAGGAAAACGAGTTCAAGAAACTTTTATATATAATAAAGCCTCATGTGCTTGAAATGTCTGCACATGACAAGGAGCATAAGAACTAACGAAGTCTAGTGCTTGTTTAGACTGAAAAGATTGAATTGATGTTGCTGTAAGAATAAGCAGAAAAATTTGGAATAATATCTGTGGCCTCTGTACTTGTGTTTAAGAAAATGCATTATTACTTGTTTAGTTTATGTCACAGAGGGAAAATCACCTTTTAGGAATATTCCTTATCCATGAAGGAATTTTTAGCTCCATAGTATTTAAATACATTCAGCCCCAAAGCAACAACCCTAAACAGAATCTGGTGTGTCCAGTCAATGCTGAAGTGACAGCATCTTTTAGGTTGCACTGGATGATCTTTAATGTCTTTTCCAGCCTCATCATTACTGTGATCTGTCTTTCTGCCCTTGTCAGGGTGCAATATAATGGCAAGGACAGAGTCTGATTTGAAAACAGCTGAAAAAGTGTAAAAAATCCCCAAAGACATTCCATTCAGATGGAGCTGGAGAAAGAACTGATCGCTGAAGACTTACAAAACTGAATACTTGGAAGCTACCATGTTACTAGAGAGATATGATCTGATTGTCATTAATGAATGAGACTTGGTGGGGCAAATGCCATGAGTGGAGCGTGCCCTTTACATCAAGAAATGGATGGAGTGTGAAGAGCTCTCCCTGAAGAACACCCACCATTAGGTNAATCTGATTGTCATTAATGAACGAGACTTGGTGGGGCAAATGCTCCCTGAAGAACACCCACCATTAGGTCAAAAGCTTATGGGTAAGAACTGGAAACAGCAATGAAGGAAATTTTGTGGTTGGTGTCCACTGCAGGCCATCTGATCAAGGGGAACCTTCTGATGAAGACTTCTTACTCCAGCTGCATTGTTGTACTCTCACTGCTGAACTTCAACCACCGTGACATCTGCTGGAAAAGTAGCACAGTGATCTATAAGCAGTCCAAGAGATGGTAGGTAATGGACAAAACAGTCCAGAGGGGGTGCAATGGTGATCACTAATGCAAGGAATCTCATTGGTGATGTCAATGTCAGTTGGAGGCATCCTGGGCTGCAGTGATCACACACTGGTGGAGTTCACGGTCCAAAGAGTGTATTCAGGATCCTGAATTTAGGAAAGCAGTATTTCAGTTCTTCAAGGAGTTAGTCAGTAAGACCCTCCAGAAAATGGCCCTCATGGACAATGGAAGGAACAGAGCTGGCAGATATTCAAAGATGCCTTCCATACAGAGCAAAAGCTGTTGGTCTCAAGGTGTAAGCTTGAGTGGCTGAGTCAAGACATTATGGTCAAATTAAAGGGTGAGAAGGAACTCTACAGGCAAGTGGAAGCAGTGACAAGTATCCTGAAGAGTATACAGGGACACTGCCTTCTTGTGTGGGAAGGACAAGCAGCAGCTGGAGCTGAACTTGGCAAGAGTAAGAGCTTCTACAGGTGTGTCAGCCAGAAAGAGAAAGTTCAGGAGATTGTACCCCCTCTAATGAGCATGACTGTCAAGCTGGTAAAAAAGGATGAGAAGACTGAGATAAGTTTTTTGCCTCACTCTTCACTGACAGTCTCTCATCTCACATTTCCAGTCAATGGACCATAAGCCAGGGACTAGGGAGAGCAAAGTCTGCCCCATTGTAAGAGAAAATCAGATTTGTGTCCACTCGAGAAATCTCATCATACTTCTCTGTGAGACCTGATAAGGCTCACCTGAAGAGTCCTAAGGGAATTGGCTGATGTAGTTGCTGAGCCACTCTCCAGGACACTTGAAAAGTTCTGGTAGTCTGGTGAAGTCTCTTGTGCCTGGAGAAATATAAACCTTGAACCCAATTTAAAAAGTCAAGAAAGGAATACTGTGGACTGACCTGTCTGCCTCACCTCTGTGCCTAGGAAGATGACTGAACAGATCCTCTTAGAAGTTATTTGAGGCACAAGGAGGTGTTTGGATAGCCAGCATGACTTCACCAGGGACAAGTCCTGCCTGACAAACATAGTGGCCATCTAGGGTGGGGTGACTAAATCAGGGGAAGAGCAAAAGTTGTCATCTATCTGTATTTCTGTAAAGTTTTTGGCACAGTCCTCCACAACATCCTTCTTCTCTCTAAAGTGGAGATATGCAGATTTGATGGGTGCACTGTTTGTTGGATAAGGAATTGTTTGGATCTTTGCATCCAGGTGGTAGCAGCCAAGGAACAATGATGATAGCTCTGTTATGTAAGGTTGCTACAATTAGAGTTGTCATCCTATGTTTCCTTGCAGCTGGTAGCTGTATGGGCATCAGTGAAACATGTTTGTTCCTCTTGGCCTTTTCTTGGATCCTTCCATAACTGCTGCCTCTTCTGCCACCCACACAGCACTTCAGCAATAAATTACTGATGACAGTAGCACGCAGCCTGAGCAGGTCAGGAACAAGGCCTATTTTCTAGTACTTCCAGGTCTTTTGAATCCTTCACTGTTTCCTGGCTCCAGAAAATAATTTTGTTAGCCCATTCCCACTCAGGTGGTCCACAAATGCAACACAAAAGAAACATGAACAGACCAGGAGCACAAGGCAATTTTTTTAAAAATCACAGTGTAGCTGATAAAATAATGGATTGGCTTTTTTACTGTTTGACTTCTGATTTGTGGTTTGTTGGGATTTTTTTCCATTTATATGAGTGACCTAAAATTGTGCCTTCTAAGCAGAAGGAATAAAAACTCTCTTATGATGTTAATGAAATCTTTTGTGTGGCAGAAAACCAAACAACATGGTATAATCTCTGCTCTGTGTAATTTTTTCCTGTTGCTTCCAACCCAGTTAACATAAATACACATTTCAGACATCTCTGGCAGGGCCTTTTTCATGCCAATAATGAGAAATAAGGGTGTGTATCTAACCCCAGTTGGAGCAATCATCTACAAAATATTGATGGCTCAGAAGCAAATTGGAAGCACAGTGAATCTTTTTGAGTACATCTAGAAAAAGGCTTTATTCAGTAACAGAGGTAAAAAGTAGTATTTTCCAATGCAGTTAGATGATCTAGAAGTCTGCTTTCACTGATATTCAGAAAACCAGAAACTAATTACTGAAGGACTTTTGTTGACTATACTTTTTAAGATTCTCTCATTTTCATAGCAATTTCTTTTCCGATACACTTCATTATATAAAGAGCTCTGAAACAGAAAACCAAACCAAAACAGAAACAAGAACTACACACTTACTCATTAGTAATTTCTCTGAATTTAGTTAAAAGCTGCTAAAAACCTTACTTGTAATGTCTGTCCTAAATCAAAGATTCCTGCTGAGTCAGAAGGCACAGAGTTTATAAATCAGACTGTAAACATGGGTAAGTAAATCTGGGCAATATATAAAACTCAGGACTTAGCACATTTGAAACAGAAGCTTTAAAAGTAAACCTTTATAAATCAACTCCTTAAATCAAAGACAAAACAACGATTTCCCTTGTCTTATATACCAGGGAAAGTTACTCCCCAAGCACCTTGTGCAGATAAGGGCTCTGTTTTTAATATAGGGTGATGTATTTATGTACGGAGAAACTACAGACCAAAGTTGAGCAAGAAACATAAAAACTCTAAGTACCAATCCAGAAACATTTTGACACCAAATAGTTTAACAGCTGGATAATTCAGAAGAATGTTCGGACAAATGCAAGGTAGGGTCTGACCACACAGCAAATGACAGTCAGCAGGGGTTGTTTCATCTGCTGTAAATTATGCACAATTTAATTAGAGAAAAGTGATTAGGATTAAAGTGAGCATTTCCTACCAGTGTATACAATGTAGTCTTTAAACACGTGTTAAACTTTCACCATCATGGACTACACATTCATCCCTGGTTGGGAAACACGTTCGTAAGTATTTATTCAAGTATGCATTTGTTCTGTGAGTTGAGCTCTGACTTTGCAGAGTCTGGCATGGCTTTTATTTCATTACCATGCAGGCAACACTTCAGGGACTGCTCTGGCAAATGAGGTGTTAGTGTTCAGATGGAACATAAAAGTGAACATTTAACACACAACAATAACATTACTTTGCAAATTATTTCATTCTCCAATTTTAATAGTCTCTTTGCAAATCTCAGATCCTTGAGGCCAGAAATTTCTCCTTAAAGTAGCCAGACTTCCACTCATTATAAGACCCAATACTGAATGAAAATGTTTGCACAATGAATAAAGCAGATTTATGATTAAATGATACAGATGATACAGTTACTGATCAATCAACAGGAACTATTCTTTTAAAAAAAATCTAACAAAAGAAAATGCTTCAAAATTTGTCTTTATATTTTACCATGATGAGCTGGACAAAAATGCTTCTTTTAATGTGTGTTTCACTTCCAAATTAAGAATTAACTCTGTAATTCTTGGAGCTGCACTGTTTTTACAAGCATAGGTATATACATATCTATAGGCATACATGTGTGTATATTTTATGACTGGCTACACCAGGCCATACATTAACAGACCAATCTGTTGAAACAACACAAACTTTTCCATTCTATTTATATTACACATCAAATGTTATCTTCAGTGTGAATTACAGCCTTTCTGCAGTTTCCAGATGTTACTTGTTTCTTTTAAACCTGTGATGAGCTGGATCTAAGCTTCATTTAAACTGCATTTTTATCAAGGACCTGCCAAGACTGTTGTGCTTCTCAGAGGCTAAGCACATAAAGGAGCCCAGAGAGAACTGTATGAGACCAGAGGACAGAATATGCTTATTTGCGTGTATCTGTCTGCTGTGTGAACTTCCAGAGAAGACTAATTGAATCTGGAATCTGACTGCCTTTTGGAAAAAACAGCTTGCAAACCCTCCCTCTTTGATAAGGATTTTGCTATAACCAATGCTACACACACAATATAAAACATATCTCTGCTATACCTTTTTAAAAATAATATTCCAAAAGCCAATTCTATGTCCCAGTAAGGGAGACCAAGTGTACAAGAAATCCTTTAAAGGCTTTGCTATTGCCTTGGTTTATACAGAAGTTTTCTGTAGTAGGTGGTAGACATCCATACACTGGGAACTATTCTTTCAACACGCATAAGTGTGCATATAGTCACATACACAAAGGTTTATGTAAGACACAATTTAAGCAGTGTATTTTAATTTTATGTAGTATACTTCATTATGTGGATTGCTTGTGTTGAGGCATGCATTAAATCATTAAATGTAATGGGAAAATTCAGATTTTGGAATAGACTATGAAGCACGAAACTAAACTTTTGAAATGTAAAAGCAGAAACAGATAATTAATGCATTTTTTCCAGTCTCTGGTAGAGAACTGTATCCTATTTAGAAATAATCAGCACAATACTCCTGTATTGAGGGAAGAGTCTTTCATGGCCTGTCTAGCCCACAGCTTCTTTTGGGCTGCTAAATTTTGGCTGTTAATTTCAATCTGTTGATTCATTCAGCACATCAGGAGATGGTGAGCTAGACAGCTGATACCAAGATTCTGCTAAATCTCCCACAGATAAAAAAAGACAACTCGAAATAATTACTTAAATATTGCAAAAAATTCTTCAGCATAAGGGTGTGACACAAAACTGACAAAATCAGCTGGTAAGGTTTTCTTATAATGATCTCATCTGTATATTGAGAATTCTCTATTTTTAGTGAAATTCCATGTGCTGTTGTCTTGTTTCCTCCTGTACATCTGACTTGCCACATTGGTTAACATAAACAGGGCTAGTTCACCCATGGCCATGCAGTGGGTCAGAACAGCTGACGACTACATATTTCTTCCACAATGTGGATAATTTTATTATTCCTAGAATTCATTTTTTTTTTCCTTTAAATGTATTATATATGTACTGCTAAGTGTTGTTTTCTTGGATCGTGGCCATGTTTTCTCATGTTCTTTAAAAAGAACATGACAGGTCTCATACCACTTCTTCATACAAATAACACTTGCCTATTAATTGTTTACAGAACAAGATTACTCAATTACAAATCAGCTTCTGATCTTTGAATCTGCTGTTGCAGATAATAAGATAGTTATTATCACAACTACATAAGAAGCCTTTCTTTTTCTTTACTTTTTCTGACTAAATACAAAACCAGATAAAATGTAATCTTAGAGTGAAGAAACACGGGCAATCCCTGAGAAATACAAAGAAAACATCCTTTAAATCAAGAGTTGAGTCCATGTCATTGAGTGATTTATGGCAAAGGGAATTCAGTTCTGGAAAATATGAAGCCAGTTAAATTTTTTAAGTTTCTACTATCTCACTGACCTATTAATGTTGCTGCTCCTCTGACGTCCATTGGAGCAGTCTCCAGAGGGCGTCTGAATGACTCTTCTCACCTTGGTATCCAATAACAACTGTACTAGCTGGCCTGCTATGTGTCACAAAATGAGGGGTGGAAACATTAAATCAAGCTGAAGCAGCAGGATGAAGTAGAAATTTCATATCACACTGACAAAGATTTGGAGAAGTGTGCATGGTGTATCTGCAACATCTTTCTTATCAAAAGACCTTATTGTTCTCTCTCTGCTATTACCAAATACAAATTATTCCCTGCAGATGTGGTCCAAGTCTTGTTTACTCTTTCAACAAAAGATCACTTTTAAATAAAACTTTGCATCTCTAGACACTGATATTTATGCCACATGCTTCTGATGGAGCTGAACTACAAAGGACTTTTTCTTGTCTGAAGTTGGTTGTGGACTTGCCTTAGAAATATGTTAATGCCAAAATGGATTGGTCCACATAAAAATTAGTGTGTTAATATGTCATCTCGTGATAAGATGACAATCTACAATGAGCCTATATCAATTGGTCTCTGACAAAAAGAAAGGTTTTCCTGAAATCATTCATTCCTCTTCTGCCTAGGATGAATAAGAGTTTTAGAGAAGGGATGTTTCTCACAGAAATTTGAAGATCACAGTCTAGCTTGAGATTTAAAGATTGGTTCCTTGAGAGAGGCCCCTTTCCTTCATCATCTTTCATCCAAGAAAACAGCCACCAAGTCCTAAGTCCAACATGAACGCAAAGAAAAGGCATAAAAAGATGAAGAGGAAAAAACAAGAACTGTATGAATCTAGCTACCATTGCAAAGTATCAGAGATCTCTGGTAAAAATTGCTGAAATTATGTTCCCTTGTGCTCTTTTAGACTGAAACAGACTTAGTAGGTATGTCAGGCAATCAGATTTCTGAGTGTTTAGCTAAAATGATCATTCAAATATTTTGGGGTCTACTCTTCATCACCTAGAAATCAAAATCTGTTGGAAGACATTGCAAGCAGACAAATACATTGTACCACTGGAAATACATGCAAATGAGATTAGACCTAGGTAATTCTGCTTAGTTAATTTGTCTTTGTGAAGAACAGTTTATTTAAATGGAAACCAGTGGGAAAAATATCACCCATACACACAGACCAGGCCCTCCTAATACTTTTTATCTACTGAAAGAGAATAGTAGGTATAAAACTCCTGTCAGTTTTAGAAGCTCAGATAGTACAATGTAACACAGCTGGAAAAGGTGCAAAAAGGTACTTGATACCCTAAAATTTTCTCTTTCTCATCAGTGTGAAGAAAGCTGCCAGGCATGAATAGAGTATCTCGTAAGATCTTCAGGTTGTTAAAAGCATATAGTTCATCAAAGAATAAACATGAACTGCTCCTAGCAGCCAACAGGAACATAAAAAGCTAAGCTCCCAACAGCAGACTGCCACAGCGATCACGGCAAATGCAACTGAAACACGATTTCCTTTGTTAGTCAGTTCTCTTCAAATTGTTCTCGTTTGAGGGAAAGTGTATTTCTATCAAAACTTGCTTCAAAGAAAAAGGTGCTTTTAATGAATGCATCTATATTACCAGCTGTATCTAATGTTGATATCATACCAGGCATCACACTGTTGCTATGTGTTAGATTAATCAGGCATAAACATGGATTTTCATTTACAACCAATATCTGAAAGTGGCCTGTAAGAAGACTGGTGAAGAAATATTCAATAGGGCAATGTTTTTAGGAAGAGGGCAATGGTTTTAAGCTGGAAAAGGGTAGATTTAAATTAGACTTCAGGAAAAATCTCTTTGGTACAAGGGTGGTGGGTCACTGGAACAGATTGCCTAGAGAGGTGGTGGACACTCCATCCCCGGAGACATTCAAGGTCAGGCTGGATGGGGCTCTGGGCAATCTGTTCTAATTGGAGATATCTTCACTTGTTGCAGGTGGGTTGGAGTAGATGACCTTTGGAAGTCTCTTCCAACCTTGTGATTGATTCTATGATCACAGCCCCTTCCCTGTAGATTGACTTAGGTGGGAGCCAGAGTGCTTTGGTGGTGGATTTTCCCCAGACTTCATAGGCAAAAGTATTTTTTTTCTGAATCTTCTGCCAAAACTCCATAGACCTCTTTTCTATGACCTGAGCTCTTGATTGTTACTAAGTGGAGGAAATGTAGACATTTAGATACAGAAGAAGAGATATAGAAGTGTTGACTAATGAGAATGATTTGAATAAGAGGCTAGGGTGGGACAGTATAGACAGCAATTTGGTTATTTTCTCAGAAACAAAAGTGGATGCCTTGAGAGACTGAATATGGTCTGACAAGTTATGGTTTGTTTTGTTATCTTGGGGTCAAGAACAACAGGCTATAGATGTTTCAATTTATTAATGATGATAAAAGACACTGAGCTGGATGGGATACAGGATGAGAAAACATGGAGGGCAATACACATTACAGTGATGCATAGTGTATATGCATGCATTTCAACGGTGATGAAGAAATCTTAGAAGATTTGGATAAACATCACTAAAAAGTTTGGATTGTTATCCTGATCTTGTCTGAATCTTAAGCTGGAAATCTCACAAGAATGGGCTTTCTCACAGTATTTCAGAAAGTTCAAGACAGATCATAAATACTCGTGGTATTTTAACAATTCTAATTCCAGACCTGGCTATAACCTGGTAGTGTAAAGACACAGAAGGAAATTAACAGGGGTATATGTGTGTTTGTGAAAGAAAAGTTAACCATTTAAAAATTAAGAATCCTAAGGTATTTAAGTAACTAAGTGGAGCAGTGGCTGAAGAGTCTCTTCCAAGTATGGACATAGTTAAGAAAAGATAAGTTATTTAGTAGAGTTATAAAAAGTAAAAAGAAAAATTACTAGTCAAGAAAGGCAAAATAAAAATTGAAGAGAAAGCTGAGTGAAAGGAAAAGAACTTCCTGACCACATATTCTGTTTAACTGAAGAGGTGTGTCACAAATGAAATGGCAAAGGTTATATAGATTAGAACTTTCAGGTCATAAACTCAACTCCTTTGAAGTTAGCAAGCATCCTGTCATATGAAAATACAGTGGGTACTGATTGCTGAGCATAGTATTGTTTAGTAGTAAGGATGCTAGACTTAGTAGTAAAGTTTGCTTCCTTTAGAACAGACTTGTGCATTTCTTACACAAATTTTAGCAACCAGAGGTTTAGTTTAATGGTTTCTATTCTGGACCCTTGTCTTTTTTGCTGAAAGTTGCTGTATTATTTCTAGTGGAATATGGTTACTTAGTTAATAGCTGCTAAATATCTAAGCACAATAAAGGTGGAAATATTATTTTCCCAAACTTTTAATGCATAATGACTTCAACAATCTGCAAGACCAGAAATTTTAAGTCAGTTTAGAATCCTGAAATACAGCGGCTTTGACCTCTGCTCTGATCTGTGATTTGTGAGCCCATGGGAGTGAAGAGCATAACATATTTTACACTGCAGTCCAAAATTGCTCAGGTCAAGCTGGACCTGGGTTTGCCAGCATGAACAGATGCAATGGTTAGCATGAAAATTGGGCAGATGTCTTATAAATATTACTGAAAACACTCAGGCTTTTTGGACCTTATAACAGCTAATTTCTGATCAGTTAGCTGTATGAAAGAAGCCACACAGTTTCAGTAGTTCACCATTTCAAAGCTTCTGGTGGTGAGTTATAGCTCAATCGCATGTGTTTGTTATCCAAGGGCAGCCATTCAGTTAAAGGCATAGCTGACTGGCAGCCGATTTACTGTTCTTGTTTCTTCATCACGCAACTCAACTCTATCTTATTGTAAGTCAAGTGAATTGCTTATCGCGTGTTCTGCAGATGAATCAGCACTACTGGTCTTGCAGCTGGTTTGTATTTGAGATACAGGTACAGCATGTTTGCATGTAATTCCTAGCTAGCCAGCCAACAATGGATGTTAGGCAGGATCTTCAGGCAGATGTTCAACAGTCAGATATTGGTCTTCATAAATTTAGCTGTCCTTCCAGGTAATTCTTATCAGCTATGTGTAATTATTACAGGTTGAGAGATATACTTTAGATACTATACCTACTATGAGCATATTAATAAAGAAAGAAAATTAACATCACAAGAATCTATACTGAGAAAGACTCTGTCTTGTGTCATGCCACTGCCAGAACTGTATCAGTCAGAAGACAGTGTAATTGATAGCTAAGAAACATAGAACTACGTGTTTTCCTTTATAACTTTCATTTCATCCTCAAGTAAAAAATTACCTAGAACTCTAAGCAATAAAAGGCAGCTTCTTGATAAATATGATGATCATGTTTTAAGACTACATATTGAAGATAATGAGGTAGCTTAGACTAGAAAGGGCCTGCATATATTATATTGCCAATGTTACATTGTTCTAGAGCTGTGCAAATATATGGTCTTTTATACTTCTAGAGTAATCTTCAAGTGACCTCAGAGAGGGAATGTAGACTAAAGCAGAAGCAAGATTTATCTTATATATCTATAAATGTCCAAAAGCTATATATCTACACTAGGTTAGATATACAGTTCCACTGTACAATACACAAAGAGAGAACTTTGAAAGATGAGATTCACCCTATCTGTATGTGATATTTAATTCAGAGGAGATTAAAATACCCAGAAGTGTCTATATCTCCTTATAGACTTATATAATTTTCTCTAGAGACAAACTTAGAGAAGATATCTAATTTTTCAAGCATCTAAGGATGCCCATCAGGCATCTTCAGACTCCAAGCCTAACTCAATAGGCGAAGAAGGATTTGAAAGAGCATCATTCTGTTAAGTTACATGCAGTCATCAGGTCTGTTTTGCCTTTTAATTACTGTAGTATTTTCACTGAGTATAAGTAATGGCATTGCTGCAGCACAGAAGTGTACCACAACAAGTAACTATAAATCAGACTCATACTGTTAGTTTAAAATCAAAGATATCTACAATTTTTCCTAATATGAATTCATTTTCAAACTTCTTTCCATTCTTGATTTTGCAAATAGCTTGCAGAACAACAAGAATCATACCTTTGTGACTGCAGTGGTTTCTTTAGAAGACACTCAAGCAGAAAAAGTCTTAAACTCTGCCACAATAAATCCTCATGCTTCTGTTATTCCTGTCCTCCTAAGTAATTGCTTTTCCCTGAGTAGAAATGGGATAACTGGTGCAGAGCATGGTTCCGATTTGTCTCTTGCAAATGTTTGGTGGGCATCAGGGTCAGCAGGACAAAAATATGCAGTTTCTGTCCTGTATTTCCCATGTTGCTTCAGATCACTACCAGTCTTTGCAAACATGAATCTTCTGTTCAGAGTTAAAGTAAACCCCCAAACTGTTGCTCAGGCTTTGGCACTTTGCTTTTTATTAAGCTTTTTCAGACATTCTTTCCTTCTTTCTTTGACTAATTTATTTGAAAATCTGGCATCAATCTGAAAGGCTTTCAAATGTGCTGTGATGGACATTCAATCAGCCATTAAAGCAGTGCTTTGCATATATGTGGTAGCAAGAGCATGGCCCTATATTTGTTACCCTGTTTTGGATCATGCATTGCTTTTGTAGAATTTCAGAGAAGTTCAAAACAGTTTTTATTAGAAGATTTTTATTTTAAAGTGGTCAACTCAGCACATTAATTTAGAAAGAAATAACTTCCCCTCCCCAAACTGTAATGCTGATAGACAGATAAAATCTGAAATATTCTTATTTCCTACACCTATGCATTCTCTGTTGTCCTATTTTCTTATTTTTATGACTTGCTCTTGCTAGAATTCAAACAAACTAGACATATTAAAATACCAATACAGAACTGATAGCACTGGGGTTTCTCACAGGTAAGAAACCATATATATACATTATTGAGGTCCCCTATATTATACACTTCAGAGAACTATGAAAATAGTCAGATCCCTCTGAAAGCAGAGGATTTCTTGTGTTTGAAGAAAGGAATTAATTAATGCAGTGGATTTAAAAAAAAAATATGGATACCAGTAGACAAGCTATTTCATAGCATTTGTAATGGAAGAGACTGTATTTTTTAAAAAACTAGTAGATTTTATTTTAAATTTTATTTAATTTGATTTTCCTACATCTTCTTTTTTTGTTCTTAAAATGTAAAAATAAGCTGTAAAATGGCTATCACTACACACATAAAATAAGGACCATATCTTTAAAATGTTTAAAACGTATAATTAAAAATGTGAAATGAAAAATGCTTCCTGTCTCATAAATTTGTGCTGTCAATGATTTTCCTTGTGAATAAGGAAATGGACTCCTCAGAAATTTCTAGATGTGTAGCTTCAATAACCAATTTAGTGATAGAATCATAGAATCATTAAATCAACAGGGATCAGAAGGGACCTCAAAAGATCATCTACTCCAAACCCCCTGCCACAGCAGGATCACCTAGACCAAGTCACACAGGAACACATCCAGACAGATCTTGAACATCTCCAGACAAGGAGACACCACAACCCCCCTGGGTGCCTGTTCCAATGCTCTGTTACCCTCACTGGGAAGAAGTTCCTTCTGGTATTTATATGGAACCTCTTATGTTCCAGCTTGCACCCATTGTCCCTTGTCCTATCACTAGATGACCTTGAGAAGAGCCTGGCTCCATACTCCTGACACCCACCCCTCACATACTGATAGGCTTTAATGAGGTCACCCCTCAGCCTCCTCCAAGCTCAAGGGACCCATCTCCCTCAGCCTTTCCTCATAAGGGAGGTGTTCTACTTCCTTCATCATCACTATTGCTCTATGCTGGACACCCTCCAGCAGCTCTGTGTCCTTCTTGAACTGAGGGGCCCAGAACTGGACACAATACTCCAGATGCAGTCTCACTAGTGCAAAGTAGAGGGGGAGAAGAACCTCCCTTGATCTGCTAACCACCCACCTTCTGATGTTGTTGGCCCTCTTGGCCATAAGAGTACATTGCCGGCTCATAGCAATAGTACAGCACTAGCCTATTAGTGTGCAGTATTGGTATATCAGTATAGTGATACAGTGGTACCAATGCATCTCTAGGACTTCCTGAAATGGGGCCAATAGTAACATTAAAGATTAACTGTGACCCTCTGCAATCAATTTTGCCTTGTACTGCCTAGATATGCTGGGTACTTAGCAATTCTACTACTGTGCATCTAATTTATATGCTACATTGCAGAACACTTATTCCAACAGAAAATGAAGCTTTAGGAAATTAGCAGCAGCTGATCCAAAAAGGAAAACCAGTTAATATAAATTACATGGTTCTATAACTATAACTACAGCATTTTAGTTGGAAGACATTATGTTGGGAATGCAGGTCAGATTGCCTCTTCCAAAGGTTTTCTTTTAGTAGGACAAAGTACAGCTACATCTCAATGAAGCTAACACCAGCCAAACATTTTGCCATAATCAAGGTAAGACACCTGATTTACTACTGAATGGTACACGAAAGGTTTCTAAGCCATTCTTATTTAGCTAACAGTCTGCACCTTGACTCTAATGCCTGCTTTCACTCCGTGGTTGTATGGCTATGTCAGTTACTCCAAGTTAAAATTTCACCATTTTTAGCACTGAAGTTAAGACCTGAATTATTCTTTAAAGCTATAATAAAAAGCTAATTAATGTAATTATTTCTTACCATTGCCTAAGTCATCTAAGAAAAAATCTCATAAAGAACCAAATGCTGCAAGAGTCTGACTTCACAATCTGACTACTGTTACAGTAGTTTAAATGGAATTCCAGTAGGTCAAAGTTTTCTCCAGTACCTCTGGTTTTTTCATGTTCTAATTTCAACAGTATAACTTAAGAGTCTTTTTTTAAACCATCCTCATGGACCAATTCATCTGCAATTTGCTATACTTTGTAGGTTTAAAAGCCCCCACATGTCTAAGCTGCAAGGAAAAAACTTCGGGACACATCAATAAAAAGGTAATATAATTCAAACCAGCTGCATATAGCATGCCATTACAAAAACTGATACCATACTTTACCCCTGTTTTTTTGTTATTGTACTATGTTAACCTTGAATTTTGAATAAAGCATTTTATTCTATGAGCTAATGGAGAAGAAAATTAATAGTATTAGAGAAAAACATTACTTCTTATTTCACTAAAATATAATGAGTGTTGGACTATTGCTTTATTATGTTTGTTTTAATTGCATTCTACATTGTTGTAGTGTAGGAAGTATGTTACTTTAGAAATACAATGACTATGCATTTACTTTTAAATACTATTTTTTATATTCTGTTATGATGTCACCAATACAGAGCTTGAAAGAACATTTTCTGTAAATCATGCAATTCAAATATGTGGTGTTCAGAAGGTTGATATTAGCCATTCAAATTATAGTATCTTTCTTAATTTATTTGTTCTAAATATTATCAGTAACTCTGCAATCTGAGCTATGATTTCTTCAAGAAGTTATAGGTTAACTACTTGACATAAGGAAAATACATTTTAACTTTGTGATTTGTCTTTTCCATGATTATTCAACCACAAAATTGTACATTGTGTCTTTAAGAAAGACCTTTTCATGTTCCCATTCAAAATATCTGCAAAATTGCTATTGGCTTCAGTGCTTCAGAATTATAACAATTTAATCCTAAAATGAACTTTCTTTCTTGAGCAAATGAACTGTGGCTTCTGGACTGAAACAAGCCTTGACTGCACAAGTTCTCAAGAAGAGTGAATAAAATACATTACAAGAGATTTAATTTGGTTTTTCTGCAGGATCTCATCCCTTACAGAAGTAATTTGAATTGTCTCTATAGCCAAGCTGTAAATGTCTCTGTGTTGCAGGAGGCACTTGCATATGATTTTTATATTATCCTACAGAGGTCTGTGAGTAAAAGGCTCAGTTTTATTCTGCTCCTCTCATCTCAACTGATATCAAGGAAATGTTTCTATCTCCATTGCGCAATGAAAAGTTGCAGAACTGCATTCTGCTGAATACTAGTTACAGGCCAGGAGAAAGATGATTGTTACTTGGAAGACTATTTGTAAGAGTCAGTTCTTGCTATAACAGTAAAAAAAAAGTGATTTAAATAACTAAAAATGCCAAAGAAACAAACAAACAACCCTCCCTAAACATAAAATCCATTTAATAATGGATTTATGAATTACTTAACAATTTCACTATATAGTGACATTTCCTATAAAAGTCATATTTAATGTTTGGGGTGGAAGAACTGTGTTCACATCTGTATATAAAAGAGTCCAATAACTTAAAATCATAATAGAGACAAATGTACTCAATCATCAGAAACTAGCATAGAGACATATCTTTCTCTTCTCTACTCTCACACTGTGAGATAGATCCTGGATGGATTTTGCTCACAAGAAATATTAAAGCAGTAAATTTTTTTCTCTGCACATTCCTAGGGTGGCAACTACACGAAGTGTATGCTAGAAATGCTCCAGCTGTTCTTTACACTCTTTCTTTTCCAGCATAATCCTCCCCCAATTTTCTTTATTCAAAACACACAATAAAAATACCAGCTATAGTGAAGAAAATTTCTCACGGATGCTTATTTGTCTTTAACTCACACTCTTCTTACTGTCTGCATGCAGGCCTTTTCTGTTCATCTGTAAATTGGTCACAACAACGGTGTCTGTAGAGCTGCTTTCTTTCAAACACAGCAGTGTTGTCTTCTGGCCCTCACAACACACCAATGCCTGGTTTTAAATGCTGAGTTGCTCTTGCCAATGTTGTTTTCACCTTTTAACTCTACGAGGCCTCCAGTCTCAGTTTCCATCATTTTTCACCATTTTCTACCAGCCAGACCCTGTTTTTCTAACTGCCTCCTTGTCTTCCTCTGCGTGTATCAGCATCTCTTCACCTAGGCAAAGATACCTAGGAGTGCCAGCTGACAAATATTTATTTGTAGTATTCATACATAACAGTGGTTTCACTCAAACATCTGTGTCCTAAGGGTGTCTTTCTTCCTTTCCTACACTTTTGAAACCTGGGGGCTCATGCCAGTGAGGCATGTGAGAATGACTGAGAAGTACTTCAGAATGATCTAGCTCTCCATTTTCTTTTTCATCCCTGATAAGAGCTAGAAACCTACTCATAAGCTCAGGTCACACATCAGGTCACTGCAGTAACTTCTGTAGTCATCTACCTTCTGGAGAAGCAACGGTTAGGGGAAAGCCAATACACAAGACAAAAAGGCCAGATGCTTGTTTGGTAACGGATTTCTGCACTTTCTTATAGCTTGAAAGCTTGTGTAGACCTAGCTTGTTGGTATAGTCTGCCAGACTCTGCTGACCTAGATATTTCCTAGTGTAGCTGTGGCTTCTTGCTGCTTCTTGTTGCTCCTTCAGGGATTCATGCTCAAGGAACACATATACATGCATTACCCTGTGGGCTCCTTTCATCAGGCAGGGTTTTAAATACTCTCCCCCTTGCAGGAAGCCCAAATACCTGGCATGGAATCAGAGCTGACAAGCATCCAGGGACTTGACTCAAGCTGTCATGAGGAGCAGAGATTCTTCATCAGGACTCTGCAGAAGAAATAGGGGCAAGAGAGATTTACAATTAAAAGTTATACTTAGAACACACTCAGAGGTAAAGCTGTGAGTTGTTAAGTGACCACAAGTTGTCCCAGTAACCACCAAAAAAGTTACAATTATCCAAGACAAACACTTCTTATGCCATACTACTCCAATCAGTGGGCAAAGAGCAGCATTCCACAGTCAGGCTCTGAACACCTGGACTCAGAGCGGTATTTCAGAAGCCAGCAGAGGCACTAAACAGAAATTGGGAACATTGCAGAAACCTACAGTCTAGGTACCCCCGACCTCAGCTGAAGCCTCCATGACTGTTCCTGTCAGTTGGTGGCCACCACAGAAGCCCATTGAATGCAGACCTCCCACACAGGTTTTACAGTCCAATCTAAACTGCTTGTTGACTTTATTTTAATATTTATGGCTGTCTGTCTGTGCAGTTCAGTGACCCGAGTAAAACAGTAAGCACACTACTCCTTAAAATGCATCTTCTAAGCCTTTTCTAAGCTATTTCCTCAGAGACATGCTTGCCTAAAGGTGCTCCTGTTTCTTGGCTGACAGGCTATCTTGATCCATTGAATGAGCTGGAATCTGAGATTCCTTTTAAGGCCAGAGGTATCTCACATGATTAAGTAATTCCTATAGCCTTTATCCTTTGGAAAGTTTTTGTAGACACTTTGAGAAGTTTGTCATTCTCCAGTAAGTCGATCCAATCAGCATTAGCCTATCAATGAATTAGCTTGGGACAAAACATCATTAATGTTGACCCACAATATTAAGAAGACCGGGGGACATCTTCCTGAACAGAAGAGAAAGCGGTTAGTGAGGAAGGTGAAAAAAGGGGGAAACCACAAGCCTATCTGTTTGCCAAAGTAACGGTCACTGAGAGACACTTCTGCCTCTTTAACCCCTCAGCTTTCACAGGCATGATGTTACATGATTATTTGAAAAACACTTCTGTCCCTATGGAGTGAGTGAGTGGTGAACATAGAGAATATTTCTGCATTACATGAGAGTCTTCTGTCCTCCTCAGGCTTCATATTTGTTATTAGTGTTATTAGTACAATCCTTGATTGTTTCACTTTAAAAGAGAGGGACAATTAAAGACACTGTGAGAGTGTATTACAGAAATTGATTACTGATTACTACAATAGTAATCAGAGAAAATGCGAAAGACTGAGCACACAACATGTGCTTGGAGATGTATTGGCTTATGGAACATGGTTGCAGTGCTCCTTGAGAAAGGGTTGCCAGCAGGACTCTTGTGTATGGGGTCATACTAACTTGTATTTTGATGGTGTGTCAAGAAGTGTTTCAAGAGCCACACGGTCTTGAGTTTGCTGCCTTTCTCCTTTGCCATTTGCATTAAAATTGAGTTTAGTGTTTCCCCCAAATATTCAGTGTGCCAGGGTAATTTAGGCAGGTAGTGAACTAGGTCCACCAGTGATTCATGGAAGTACTAAACTAGCACAGATCTATTTCCTGTGCCAGGTCAATGTACTCTAGCCTTCAGGCCAGCTGGCACTGTCCTGCCAGAACCATACTCTTAATCATGCTGTCCAAAGAGACTGGCTGCATCCAAACAGCCTATGCAAAATTGTTGCTGGCACAGATTTAACTACTCTCTTCCAAGGAATTGTTCTGGAAAACTTTTAGTTGAGCTGCAACAAATTGGTTCTGAAAATATAACAATATGGATTAATGATGACCAGGGCCCCTGCTTGTGTCCTTAGCTTGCTAATGTCAATGTAAACTGGTCCTGGAGTCTCAGTGGTGTGTTAACATTCATTTATTCTCCAAGCACTCAAGAGCAGCAGAGAAATATTACTCAACCATTTCTTAATTAAGGGTTGAGGCCAAAAAGTCAGGACTGTTGTACACAAGCATAATCATCAATGGGACAGTACTTACTTTGCATCTTATGCTATTTGCTCTCCCAAGGAGGAACACTCCCTTTTGTTTTGAGCAGAAAGATTTTCTCATGCTTTTTTTCTGCAGTGCTACCAAAAGGTCAGTCTTTATTCCCACCAACATACTCATGAATTCTCACATCTTACAATTAAGTAAGCAACTCAAGGTCACTTCATAACATTTCACATTTCTCCTGGAAGCTGACCCCCCTGGCAGGTAATGGAAGAAGTTAGTGCTCAATTTGAAAAGAATACTCCTGCCACTGAAGCTTATTTTCCTCAATCTCCAGAACATTGTTGTTGCTTCTTGCCCTACCACTGTAATGGAGGGCACTCTTTTTCCATATAAATTCTATATAAAATGCACAGCAAAAAAACAAATTATGTGAGTGCACAAACTGTTAAAACCCAGTATTCTCATTTTTAATTACTCTGATTAATTTGTTTTCCTTGAAGATATTCAAAGTTACAATAAGAAAGACTATATATATTCCTTCCTCTGCAGATCATTTGTACTTGTCCTGTATATCCAAGTCAGGCACTTCTGAAGGTACAGTTGAAAATCTACATTTTTCTCTCTTAAAGGTTACTGGGAGTTTAACACGGTGCGAAATAGAAAAATCAGCTCTAACTCATGTTTTCTTCACCTCAGACCAGCTTTCCCAAATTAAAAAACAACAGGATAAAGTGAGTTTAGTTTGACATCTCAGCTGGTCTGTTACTGCCTATGTCAAACTTGAGGAGAAAGTGCTGAATTCACAGGCTTTGATAAAACAGTCATTTATTTCCCTGTCAGATATAATGAAAGTCGAATGCAACAGTCAGTTACAAACATACACAAACGTACACTCTAGAGCTCAACATGAACACTCACATCAGAAAGGGACTCGATAGCAGTAAAGTTGTATTGGAAGTTATGGGAAAAAGCACTTTAATTTGCAACAGATTTTTGTTTTCACCAACAGCTGAGGACATATCAATGATTAACTTACAAGCTGGGTACTCTTAGGTCTGAAGAACTTAAAACTTGTGGAAGTATCTGGAAAACATTTCACATAGTACCCATCATCTCAGTCCCTGGAGGATCTAGACAACTACACATTGTGATTGCACTAAAAACATTGAAACTTCCTGAGGAAGCTCAAGATCTCACTCCTGACAGGATATGCAAGGAAAGAGTACATTTCAGTGTGCTTACTGAAGTGCAGAAGAGCAAATGTCCTGTCTGAACTTTAGTTTGATTAAGAGGAAAAGGCTACATGTGGAAAATGTTCAAATTTATTCCATCATTATTTTTGTTCCTAAGTATTCAGAGTTCAGAATATCAACCAGCTCACTGTAGCAGTGAGCATTAACTGCACTACATAATAATAATGGGATTCTGAAGTTGTTGTTGTGGGCTCTGTGGTATCCCTACAGACCACATAATGTTATTATTGCAATTTTCAGCCTTCATTGTGGGGTCTGTGCTTATGTGTACATATATTGATATGTAGTTTTAAACCTATCATACATATGTATGTGCATATGCATGGGTGGGTAAGTGGTGGATGGCAGAAAATTCCACCATCTGTTTAAAGCCATTTTACACAACATCAGCAGGAGCAATTTAACCAGGCAGTGACAGTGGATGAAGTGCTTTCCTTAATTATGGGAAGTACCTGATGCCATAAAACAACAAGAGGGATCTTCACCCTTACAACATGATGACAGCAGTGTGAAGAAGAGAAGGGAATTTACAGTGTACCATATGGTTGTTGGTCCTTGACCTCCACACTGGCCAACGGGATGTTCACCCAGAAATTATGCTATGAACCTGTTCTTGAGCTCCTCTATTTGCATTGAGGTAGAGGATTAAGAACCTTTCCTTGACACTTGGTGTAATGAAGGCTCTGTTAGAACAAAAGCAAGAGAGAATATTTCACATAGTGGCAATCAGCGATTTGAATCTGAGCATTTGCATACAACAAACCTAGAATTCAGCAACTAATATATAACTCTTTAAAATGACAATGTTTTCTTTAAAGTGATCCTCTCTTTTTAAATAGTTAATCCTTTTAAGGTAAACCAACCAACATTTGTGTTTGGCTGCAACTTCACTACGCAGGCTTAACCTCTCCTGTTAGGTCAACATAATCCAAAATTACTTTTGAGAAAGGCTCACAATATTCACTAGGCAAAGCAAGAAAAGCCCTAAGATTTAAGTTGCATAAGATTTCACTGATAATAACATCTTTGGTATTTGGTAATGAAAAAAAATCTGACGCATAAATCGTTTACTTTGTCAACATCTGGTACGGCCTGATGATTGCAAGTAAAGATAAAAGCACTGATAAATGTTTTGTTATTTATAAATGTAGTAGGCATGTTCTTTAATTAAAGATTTAGTGCTCTCAGTCTCAGGCCTTTTGCCCTTCTCTCCAGAGATGCAGATGCGTTTAAAACCCATATAAAGTCAAACATCCCTGACTGGTTTTAAATTTAATATAGCTGCCTACTCAGGCTATTGATCTTTGTCAGATAGTGGGTTACATCCATATTTGCTGAGCTTCCAGATAAAGCAACAATGTAATGCTGAAACCCCCTTAACTACCAAGAATTAGTATGCATTAACAGTGTTATTTTTAGAACCGGGCAAATACTGGAAGCAATTACTGCCCTAAATTGCTTATTATACATAGCAGGGTCTAGTTTCTTTCCAACATGGATAGAAAACCACAAGCAACTGTAAATATCATCATAAAGCACTCTCAGAAAGGGGAAAAAGTCTTGTACTTCAGCACTGAGACATGCAGGATTACGTTCTGTTTACTTGCTTTGCCACCACAGGCAAGAGAATTCTCCCTGTCCCAGAGACAGTTTCTGATTAGTAATTAGTCAGTGTGGCATATTAAGGGATCGGGACTGTAGAGTTTCTTGAGATATCTGGGTCTCACAGCAGTTGTCTTCTCTTGAGATGTTGCACCACAAGGCCTCTGAGAAGCACTCAGCTGTGTTCTACCACTGTAAGCTTTTTGGAGGCTCATAGATCGTTGTACTACACTTTCCACCAGTCAGGCACAGACATTACCAAAAAAAGCTACAAGCATCAAGATCCCCCCAGTCACTCCTGGTAAGAAAGTATTTGCTTAAGAATTTCACCCACAGCACGTGTCCAAATCCCAAGTAAAAGCTTTGCTGTGACTCCAGCTATTCGTGCAACACGTCAAACACCTTGAACACAGCTGCTTCAAATGGAGATAGAACAGTTCCTACTTATTAAGCATTGCAAACACCCTTACACCAAAAGTGTAGCCTGAGGCATCTCACAGCAAATAAACTTGTAGCTCACAAGAGAGACTTGCCATGGAGCTACTATCCAGTTCTGCCTTCCTGATAGACATGAAGAGCTGGATGAAAAGTTCAGATGCCTCTCTCCACTTAAGTAGCACCTAATAATGATATCAATTCACAAACATAAATCTGCCTGGTCCATCACCACATCCAAGCTGCCAGAAGTGTTCCCTGCCTTCCCAATAGATACTGGTCTTTTGCTGCCTTTAAATAAGCCTTTTTCTGTAAGGAATACTCCCTTTCATTATTTCCTACCTTACCTTTCTCAGAAACAGCTGCTGCCATTAAAGTGCTCAGGACATGAAGAGTCATGAGGTGACCCCTGTGCCCAATCAAGGGTCAATAAGACTCCAGAGTTTATAGCAGGAGTCAGAACTGATTCTGTAACTTCTTTAATAGTTGAGTGTTTTTTCCAAATGATAAGTCTCCTTATAGACAGCTATACAGTTGTTTCAGTCAGTACCTAAGCACAGGTATTGCTGGAATGAATAGTCTGGCATGTTTGTGTTTCCTGACCACTATAGGCTTTACTGGCAGCAATGCAGCCTGAAAACAAGACCTCTCCATTTATATATCATCACATAGTATTAATATATACCAACATTATGGTCTGTGGATATTGTCAACGTAGTGAGTGGATTTCAGAGGAAAAAATCCTTACCCAGAAGTAGACATCTGACGTATACACATATCTCTGATGGTATTCAGAACCCTAAGCAGACACCTGGTGCCATTTGAGACAGGCAAGCTATTTGCACAGTGCTGGCAGGTACACATGATACTTGTAGGAGATGTATATTTGTTTTTTAGAGAAGCACCTGAGAATAGACAAAATACTGTAGAGCACCCAAAGAAATACATACCTATGCCACAGTATCACAGTAATGATGAGGCTGGAAAAGACCTTAAAGATCATCCAGTCCAACCTAAAACCTAAACATCTAACATCTAGATCATGCCACTCAGCACTTCATCCAGACTGACCTTAAAGTAAACCAAGTGAACCTAAACATCTGACATCTAGATCATGCCACTCAGCACTTCATCAAAATTAACTTTGAACACCTCCAGAGACAGCGACTTGACCACCTCCATGGGCAGCC
>VZRI01010291.1:44231-70799 GCA_013397515.1 Upupa epops
ACATTGCTGACTCGTGCTAAGTTTACTGTCCACCAGTACCCCCAAGTCTCTTTCTACCTGAGTACTCTCCAAGAACTTCATTCCCAGCCTATAGTCCTGCCTGAGGTTGTTATAACCAAAATGCAGAACCCAACACTTGGACTTGTTAAAACTCATCCTATTGGAGTCTGCCCATCTCTCCAGTCTGTCTGGGTCCCTCTGCAGGGCCCTCCTACCCTCCAACAAATTGACACGGGCTCCAAGCTTGGTGTCATCTACAAATTTGCGGATTAGAAGCTATGTTTTATACTTGTATAACCTACATGTAGAAACATATACTATTATATTAAGTGAACTTAATCCTATCTCTAAATCCAGCCTTAACTTCAAAGAAAATCCTGTCCAAAGTGCCAGTTCCACTCTCCAAGCTTTCATTTCAGTCCAACTTTGTTCTGTAGTATTGATCTATTGAGCTCTGAGGAAGAAATTCAGGAACTAAACCAATTTCTTGATATAAATTCAGTCTGTTGCAGTATGCCAAAATGTAGAATCCGTCCCAGATTTTGTGAGGAAATGCATTGGTTAGAAGGGGATGGAGGGATGCAGGGTGGGGGATGCTGGTGTTCAATTAGATAAACAGTAATCTAATAAACTGTTAGCAAACTGTTAGCAAAACTGTTTCTGGTTAGCAATGAAGCAAACCTGTAAACATGTCAATATATTAAACGTTGCTGTGAATGTGACAAAAATGATCTGATATTGTAAACCATAAACATTACATGTTAAGTTCTTAATGTACTTAAAATAGTAGGAAATGAATACGCTAATTTGAAAAGTGTAAAATACAAGATAAAAACTGATTCTTCTAAGCTGTCCCTCTCAGTTGTTCGTGACTGTCCTGTCATCATACTTGTCACCAGTGATGCAGAATAAACCAGTAAATCTGGATTCTGATGTTAACAATAAAGAATGCTCTAATGGTTAACAAAACCTCTGACTTTCTGAAATAATTTTGGCATCAGTGGTTGGAAATGAATGCAGTAAGGATAGCAGTTCCAAATCAGGCCTTGACTAACTTCAGTTTAATGTGATGGTCAACACCATAAACACTTTGCTCCCAAAGGTTTTATTAAGTCAGAATGAGTTGTCTAGGTTGTTCTGAAATCTATATCTCTTCTGCCTACTCTGAAGTGCTGGAGAGCTGTCTCCTTCACCGACTTTCAGTTCTGGAGGCTGCAGGTGTGACTTGTTTATTAAGTATTTTCTAGCAGATTTGTATCAGTTCCTCTCCATCAAGAAGATGTCTCCTCAGATTCTTTCCTAATATAATAACTTGATAAACCCAGGTTTCCTTCCTTCTTCCAGGTTACTACCAGAATCACCCAGAGGGTACTTTTTGATGTGGGTTATCACTTCAGCACAGACAGTGAGACTATCAATGCATACATTCTTTTTTTATAAGTACAGTCTGCAGGTTGAACTTCCCAGTCTTCTTTCTTTTCTTAGCTACCTCAGAATATGACAACTGGACAGGCTAGAGAGCTGGGCAGAGAGAGATGTAATGAGGTACAACAAGGGTCAGCGTAGAGTCTTGCATCTGGGCAAGAACAACTCCAGGGACCAGGATAGGTTGGGGACTGACCTGTTGGAGAGCAGTGTAGGAGAAAGGGACCTGGGGGTCCTACTAGACAGCAGGGTGACTATGAGCCAGCAATGTGCTTTTGTGGCCAAGAGGGCCAACAGCATCCTGGGGGATGGTTAGCAGATCAAGGGAGGATGTTCTCCCCCTCTGCTCTGTACTAGCAAGACCGCATCCGGAGTATTGTGTCCAGTTCTGGTCCCCTCAGTTCCAGAAGGACACAGAGCTACTGGAGGGTGTCCAGCATGGAGCAACAAAGATGATGAAGGAAGTAGAACACCTCCCTTATGAGGAAAGGCTGAGGGAGCTGGGTCTCTTTAGCTTGGAGAAGAGAACGCTGAGGGGTGACCTCATGAATGTCTCTAAATATGTGAGGGGTGGGTGTCAGGAGGATGGAGCCAGGCTCTTCTCAAGGTCATCTAGTGACAGGACAAAGGGTAATGGGTGCAAGCTGGAACATAGGAGGTTCCATATAAATACCAGAAGTAATTTTTCAGAGTGAGGTTAATGGAGCATTGAGACAGGCTGCCCAGGGGAGTCTCCCTCTCTGTGCGACTTGGTCTAGGTGATCCTGCTGTGGCAGGGGGATTGGAGTAGATGATCTTTTGGGTCCCTTCTGATCCCTAATGATTCTATGTATCTGAAAGACCAAAGTTGACCAAGACATCCTATACACTCATGTGCAGTATTGCGGAGAGTGGGTAGAATTTCCTGTGATTACAGGGAAAAACACACATATAGATCTAATAAATGAATGGACATTGAGTCAATACTTTTCATAAAAGTTCAATTTTTGAGAAGCAAGTTCTGTAACTTAAACATGTTTCTACTTTTTTCTAAGGAACTAATTCATTCAACATTACATTTCATGTGACTTAGAAGTGAAAACCAGGTTTTAATTTAAAAAAAAAAAATGTTTTAAAAAGGTATTTCAAAAGGAGGAGGATGATGAAGTGAAAGATCAGCTCTGGGAGCAGTGATATCTGTCCATGAAATATTCAGATACAATTTTATTCAACTTGCATCACATCTGAGCTATGGTGGGAGTTTAATCTCCTTTTAACTCGAGTTCATTATGAAACCAAAACTATGCAGTCACTTTAGGTTCAGTGGTTCAAAACCAGTTTTCCACTAATAAACTTCCTGAAATTTTATGGAACTCTGGAGACTTCTGTTCAGCCTCATTCTTAGATTGAACACAGAGGTGGGTTCAACTTCAATTCAATCAATTCATTCAGATAGTTACATTAGAATCTGACAGTTAAAATTATCCAGATTCATTAACAGAGACAATACCGATCAGTAATTCAAAGGGAGAGAAAGCAAACTATCTGGCTTTCCAACTGAGTTGCATTAAGTTCTAATAAACACTGCCAAGAAAGTATCCAGATTGCTAATCAAAATAAATCTGAGGATTACTGTATTCTACAATGTTTTAAAGGAAATAAGTCTCTTCAGTTCCAAGTCCATATTAAAGCAGTGTTTTGTGCTACAACTCACTGTCCTTTAGCTTGACAGGACACCAAACCGTGACCTTCCAAACTGTAGCCTGCTGGTCAAGGACATTGACAGCTCCTGGTGTTGGCAGAGACAGCTGTGGTGGGCTCTCTTGAAAAAACGTCCACTTTGGGGCATCTATAAGCCCTTGTCTCTCTTCCAGAACATCATGCTTTGGGCCTCCATATAGTAGGATGTTACTTTGTGTTTATATTTAATAAACTCCTCCCTTCCAGCCTCCAAGAAGGGAGGTCTTGGGACATAATTCTATAGCTCAGGAGGGTTGGATTTAATTTACTTGATTCACTGCAGACTTTCTATTTGACCTGGGGCTAATCCCTTTGGACTAAGGCCACAAGGGGATTTAGGTAGAACCCAGATCCTTCCCACTCTTGCTTATCCAATACCCAATTTTCTGCTGGTTGGCATGTGCAAAATTGCCTCAGCCCTGATTAGAGACAGGCATTTTTTATGGAAGAATTCTTTGTTTGCTCAAAAATGTGCTTTCGTGTTGATGGAAACTATCTGCAAATTTGTACCAGATTTGACCAATTGTTTCAGCCAAAAAAAAATATTGGAAATGTCAAGATGATTTGTTTGAACATTTTTAAGGAAAATATTTTTGAAGCTGTTCCATTTTGAATAAATAACGAAATACTCAGTGAAGCAAAACTAGAGCCTGACTCACCCTCTGCTTAGGTAAGAACCCCCAAAAAAGTTCATTTCTTGCTTAGTCTTGGTAACATTTACAACGGAAACAAAGGAACAGTTTCTAGAAGAGGACCAAACATATTCAGCAGTGTAACACCCAGAGCTTACTCTGAATAAGAACAAAATTTAAACTTTTGTACTGATCAGACAGAAGATGTTGAAACTGACAACACTTTCCAGGCAAATGCCTGAAGTATTAATCTGTTAATATCAAAGCTGATGCTCTGTATTGTCTGAAAGGTGATCTAGGGACATTACTGACACTTACTAATCCAAAAGTGTGTTTAGCATCTATCTGGTTTTTAGAGATTAGATTTTGTAATGACTACTTATTCTTCTCACTTGAATCAGTTAGACTATGATCCATTAGAATGTTTCCAATTGCACTTTCTTTATCGCTTTTGTAAGAAGTATGGCTGTCTAATTCAGAGCTTGAAATCTACTGGGTGGAACAAAACGTGAAAAGTAACTACAGTATTTTGTAAAGTTTATCCAAACCTTTATGCAGTTGGTTGTTTTTATTTGTGTCACAGTTTTCTGCAGACAATTTTTCCACATCTCCCAAAGACACCGTATGTTTTTCTGAAGCTCAAGGATAATCATAACTCAATTGATGATAGCCAGTATACTGAAGGCACAACTCATTCACCTAAGCCTAGGTGCCTCATGGTCTTTGAGATGACCAGGCCTATCTTTGCGGCTTTAGCCTCTGCATGAGAGGATACGGACTTCCTGTGGGAACCACAGCTGCTGTTTCTACTACCTTCCCAAGCATGTGTTGGATACAACTGAACGGAACTAAAAACCTTCAGGGTTTTACTTCACTGGGATCCTGGTATTCCAATGAAAAGTTCTTACTAGTGCTGTGTAACTTCTCAAGTAAAAAATAACATCCCTAAATGCTCTGGAAGTCTGCAAACAATCTATATTTTAGACACTCTAAGCTCTGTTCATCCAACAGTTTTAACTCATTGTAAAATCCAGAAGTTCATTGCTTTATTTTGGAGAAACTTTACCAGGTGGTAAAGATGCAGGAGGAAGTGAGACAAGGAGGAAAGCCAAATTATTACCTTCAGTTTATGAACTATCAGATAAGTTTGGGGGCAACTCCGGTGAAAATGCATATCAGGTTTTTATCCTTCCTGATAGCTAGTTCTCCTACCCACTCTGCAGGATTATGCTTGGAATTGGTGTATTTCTTGGTTGGTGTAACAATCACATTTCTTAAATTGATAAATAAGATTAAAATGTAGACTTCAAAATTGAGAAATCAATGACATTGCATAAAGCTAAACTGTCTTTAATTCTTAGTTCTTGGTTATTTAATTTTCTTGAATTTTTTTTCCATTTTCACAATTTTTTTAATGGCTGATTATATGATTCCTTCCTATTTTAGCATCTTACAATGCTTGGATGCATGGATGGATGGATGTGTGTATATGCTTGCACGCATGTGTTATATCCCTCCTCTCCTGAATGGGTCCCATCGAAGTAAAAGAATGGTATGACCAGTCATAGGTGGAAGATGCATAATCTCACTTCCAGTCCCTGTCTTTGGGCGATTTATATTCTAATCATGTCTCCTGTGTTCAACACATGGATGCAATGAAGTATGAGATGCTCATGCTCTGCCTATAAAAATGCAGGAGTAAAAACATACATTTTCCCACTTGTTAATAAAATTCAACAAGCACCTGCACAGAGAACATGCAATAATCAGGCTACTGACGTGTAAATGCAGTCTCCCTCAGCGACTTCTCTAAGCTCATAAACTTCATTTATCTACACCCAGTAAGCTACTTTCAATGAAAGCTTCATTGTGAATGAACCCATTACAGGCTGTTTTTCCCTAGATGACAAATTCATAATTTCATTTCCAATTTTAAAAGCATTCAAAACTCCATAAGTTAATTACAGCTTTCTTACATAAGATAAGGCTTGATGGATACCTTTTTTCCAACAAGTAGTAACAATTCTTTAAAATCCAGTTTCCTTACTTTGAATTCACTGAATCATTTTCTTTGTCATAACGCAGTCTTTTATAACCTTTTGTGTATAAGTAAGGAAAATTCATTGCTTCTGGCAACATCAAAGTGTTGTTTCACTATACATTTAAACATTAGCTTTAAATGTTCCCAAACTAATGTTCCAAGACATTGCAAAGAGGTAATAAGTTCAAAGCAATATGAAACATAAAGCAGGAGTGCAGACTGAGTTGAAAGGATTTTCCTTAAATATATAAGAGCTTTCAAACCCATTGTACAGAACTTTGTAGGAATTTTGGCCAGAACTAAAAGAAGAGTCTTACTCCCATAGTTGAATAAATTACCAGATCTGCTAGATACTTTATGCCCTTCTGAACTCAAGCAATCTGTCTCCAAGAAATAAAAAGTATAAAAATAAGCTTAATTATTTCTGATGCATGTCAGGAGTTGTGCTTGTGACATATTAATGAAGCTGATGAATGGCACACATGTTTAATATGGAGTCCTGCAAAACCCATGAGTATCACAGCATCATTAATGTAGGAACTTAAAATAGTTTTCTTCTACATGTTCAAATTTTCTGTTTTCCATTTAAGAAATGTGTGGGTGTAATTGTTTAAAAAGACACACATTTCAGCACAAAGTTTTATTTTGAAGGTGTTATTACTCCAAATCATGTCATCAACCCTCAAAATATCCATGCGCTTGGATCCCTTGCACCCTGAATGTCTTGAAGACAGGGCTTTGTCCCAGAGAGGGTCCAACAAGGTGTGATGCAGTCACAAGTAATTTAATAATCGTTAGAGATTACAGTACAACAAGCACGATGCATAAGAAAGTCTCATGCATTTACTCTGAGGAGATTTAATGCCTGCTGCAAAGCATGTGATTGTAACCACATCTTTCCTACATGGGATTTGGATTATGACCATGATCCTGTTCCACATTGCCTTCAGACTTCATCCGTAATTAGTAAACTCAGAGGAGCAAGATCAAGGTTGTTGCTTTTTTTCAAGTCCCAGTGCAAAACTGCACATGCCTGAATTTCATGCTGTGAAAATATTTAGTGCCGTTGCATAAAGTGGAAATCCGTGAGTGTATGTGAGCGCCAGCATGCAGCCGAACACAAGTGCACTCTGCACATGCACGCAATAGGCATTTGTTAGCACTCCGGCTCTGCATGGACCACTGAACTAGGACCATAGAGAACAGATATTTCCTTTAACATGGACTTAAACTGTGATAACAAGGACTGTCTGTGGCTCAATTTCCCTGAGAAGTAAGTGCCATTGCAAGCATTTATCCTTCTAGGAGGCTCTTACATATAGCAATAATCAAAGGATTTTTTTTTAGTGCATTCCTCAACAAAGTTTGCAGGACACAATTGTCTTATAATAAATACAGCTATCTGCAGAGGTGTAAAATCATATTGATCCATTCTGTCTAATAACCTGAAAAATATATTTCCATAGATTTTTATTAAAAATTTTATCTCCATCAGGTTATCATAAGTTTATCTAGACTAAAAATGGATTATTGCTTACCATCCCAATAACTCTTCTTACTGGCCAGTTGTACAGGAAAGAGGGGCAACTGCCAGTTACAGGTTTACAGACCAGCACCAGCTCTCATCAGCTTTACTGAACTCTATTCATGTATACTAGCTCAGTCTGTCCCTAGAAAACATAGGATGGTTACCCTGAGCAATTTTCTGTTACCCACCTTTTGGAAGCTGAGTAAACACCTGCTCTTTCACAAGGCATCCTTTGGAATTGCAGAGAAGAAATAAGTTGCCCACTGACCTTTAGCTTTTGGATCTTTAATGAGTAATGACTACATGCCATAAGTCCTTTAAAGAAGCAGCACAATATTAATTTAAGAGTAAACAAAACCTAAAGAAAATTCTCTTTGTCTTGGCTTAGCCAGTTCAGTTCATATTGTTTTAAATCAAGAAATAAATCTAAACCTAAAATGTTCTCTATATAAATCTGCAGAAGATCATCTGAGATAGACAGCACCACATATGTTTATAGTTGAGAATCTGGCAGCCAGAAGATGTAACAACCGATGGTCAAGATGTTCTGGTTCAGAGTTGGAAAGTAAATAATTCCTGAGAGGAAGGATTCTACAGTTCTGGGCAGCTGATCCGGTAATAAAATAAATAAGCAATAAAATCCACTTCCTGTTTTGAGAGTTCACATTTCATACTGGCAAAATTCTCCTATTAAATTCAATTTCATGCTTCCATAAATAAACCTGGCACCTTTTTAAACACTTTTCCATCTGTTTTACAACTAGAAGTGTATTATTTAATGCACTCTCGGGATTCACACCAATGGGAAAAGGACTACTTGTGAAGAACACAACATTTTAGTTGGATAGAGTACAGAAAAATAATCACTAGCTTCCCCAAATTCTCAAAATATTGCAACAGAACTCTGATGTAATCATTTTTATCAGGAAAGAGGGAAAGAAGGTTTTTTTCTTTTGTGTGTAAATGTTCTTTTTATTCAACATTTAGTAGATCTCGAACCAGAACAGAATCTTTTTTATGAACAGACATTTCTTCTTCAATTTATGGAAAATGACTCCTATATGCATTAAGAGTGTAAGAAAATAATCAAGTCAGCTAATCCCAGAACCTCTACCAGTCAGAAGCTGTCTTTACTGGCAAAGGAACTGTAATGGCAATGTAAGTAGTCATCTTTAATTTTTAGTGCCATTTGCATTTATAGATTCAAAATTCCTGTATGAAAGCTCTTTATTTCTCATGTTATAATACATACATATGATATAATAAAATAATATATTAAATCATTTGCCATCAACATCAGTATGTCAGAGGCAGGCAGGTATCTTGAGACACAGAAAACAGGACTAGATGCTTGACTCTGCTATGGCTCCATCTAGGAGCAGTGCTAAGGACAACTTAAAACTCTCAGGGTTTTTTCCAGTGCCTTTAATCTTGGATGGATATGCAGTGATGGAATAGAGGAAGTACTTGAAATGCATGCCTCTGTTCATTACTCACTGATTTTTCTGCTATTATTTCCAGTAAATGAATTAAAAATCTTGGCTTACCTGCTTATTTTTAAGAGTAAAATGATGCAACGTCAGCACTTACCACAGAGAACCTCTAACTCCAATAAAAAACAAAACATCTACTGGTCCCGCATATGCAACTTCCACTGGGCAGTGATCAAACCTGACAGGAAAACGTGACCTTTCGCAAGCACAGTTTTGCTCACAAAGTGAACACAACAGCATTGTCAGAGACAACAAAGCTCTAATAGGAATTAACATTGAATTATTTTTCTCAAGAAAATTGAAAAAATATGAGGTGCAACAAACTGAAAACTCTCTCATCACAGATGGATCTTCACCTTATGTTCTTGAGGCTGTCCTTAAATTTAGCTAAAGCCTTTTAAGTATGACAATGTTAATTTTTCTTGACGTAGCTAGCTGGAACAACAGATAGTGTTCAGAACAAAAGGCAGCAGCTGTGATGGCACCTAAACAAGTCAGATTGAAAACCATGGAAATTATAAGAAAAATGTTTTTATTTTCTAGCTGACCTTGTGCACATTGCACGGGAAGTGTACACACAGACAAAGAGCAGCTGCAACAGGATGAAGACTTACAGGCGAGCATCCTGTCTCTCCTGTTACCCCTTCTGCTATTGCTATAACTGCTATCATCACAACTGTCCACAGTCATCAATGCAATGGGATTCATCCAAAACCAGGAAGTGGTTTGTTAGTTGTGGTTCTTTACCTTCTTTCATGGAAAGGCTCGTCAATTCCATTTTGTTACTTTCTTACTCGGGTGCCCATGTGTACTCATGCAAACCAAATACTCTTGTAGTTAGGTCAATCCAAAATTTCTAACATGAGCCACAGAAGGCATGCAAGAATCCTCAACTCTAACATGTGCAGAGGATATTCTCATCAAAGACCCTAATCCATGCACTACAGGGTTTGAATGAGTTGGACCTCTTTTGGTCAGACATCTGTAAAGAAGCCTCTTGAAGTTTCAGACATGATACATTTCCTTGTCATGCTGATCCAGATGATTTTCTTATTGCTGCACTGTAATTTTACCCCTATAAGTAACAGTTTGGAAAATTACTTAATACTGCATTTCTGGTTTGATCTTCACATTATCTTTGTTGCTAGGGTAGATTTATTAGGGCGTCAAACTAACAAGGGGTGATAGTACCCCTTGATTTTATTTACATTAATAAATTAAAACAGCTCCAGAGAGAATTCCTGGGGCCCTGAAAGGCAGTCAGACATACATATTGTTAAATTTTCAGCAGACACCTTGTCATGGTTTTGACCCAGGTCAATGAGTACTCTCCCAAACAATTTTTAGGGAGGTACAGGAGTCAGAGTGGGTCACGGATCTCTCTGAAGAGTCACTTTGGGTGCTACTGCACTGTTCTGGAAGATAAGAGAGTTCAGCGGGATGGATATGGACTGTTCCATGCTACTTGATTTCCTTGTCAGGGAATTACATTGGCAGTGAATTTAAGAAAACTACATAACTCCTACTACTTCTGCTTTATGTATGGAAGTATTGGGATCAAACTGCAAGAGTGTTGATGAGCTGATTTTCCCTATATCAACAATGCAGCTGCAGCCAGTTGAGTAAAGAATAGCTTTCAGCTTAAGAATAGGGCAATTAGACTTCTGGGTTTTTTGCATTTCCCCTTCTACTCCTGTTATTTAGAGTTCCATGTTTCCTACAGTGTCAGTAGCTGTTTTTAATAGAATATATATAAAATTCAAAAGCTATCGAGTCCACTTTGTTTCAAAGAAGCAACTTGGTGCTTTCTAATTGTCTAGAAGCAACATTCAATTTTGAATTAAACCAGCATCTCGCATCAGCATTTCCCTTTTTGTCATTTAGGGAGTAACAAGAGCCCTAAAGTGTTTCCTGCATTCACAGCTTGTAACCACTCCCTAAAGATTTCAAACACATAAATCTTTCACAAGTTTTTCACAAGTAGGAATTGCCTTGCGGTAATCCCAATAATGAGCTTATTGATTCATATAATATTCCCAAGGTCTAGTGCAGCACAGTAAATAGATGATTGCTTTGGAGTTTTGTGAATGAGTGTGTGTGTGTGTGTGTGTGTGTGAGTGTGTGTGTATGTGAAGGTGTGTACGCACGCATATGTGTATGAATCTACACATACATACACAATACAACAAGCTTATAAACCTCATGTAGAAGGTCTGAGCAGACCGGCTGACTGGAAATCTTATATGCACATGAAGTGCCAGTACAGCTGGTGTGAAGCTCTGAACTCCAAATGCAACAGTGTTTGGTTTGTTCACTCCCACTGCTCCTGTTGCAAAGCTGTTCCAACATCCAACCAACCGATGTAACAGGTGAGAATCTTCTAATTTCCAGATCGAATTTATTCAGGGAACAATTTATACCTTTCTGTGTTGTGCCAGCATTTATCCTTTGGTTTAAACCACTGTTCTTTTTCTGAAGCATTTGTCTCTGGAGCATTTATAGGATGCAATCATATTGTCCATGTGATTTGTCAGGCTAAACTAGCTCTCGTGATAAAATAAATAAATTTGCTATTCTCTTATTTCAACCATCTTTCCTCGGTGTGGATAACCAGAATGGTATGCAAGGAAAGATTATTTCTAACACCTCATTAGTGCTTTGTAAAACACCACTAATCCTTACCTACATCTGCATAATTTTGGAAATAATCTTTGAAAGACTTTCTATGGTGAAATTCTTCATCACCTCTACAATTTCCAGCCTATAAAGTCTTGATATCATCACACCCTTCTCACCAGCCCCAAAAGTAATTTTTACCTTGTTGAATCCTAACCTAATTCTTACCATCCTCAACATCACTCAGATCCTCCATATTCACTGTCTCCTGGGCTTCAGTGCAGATCCCTTGTATCAATTAAAGGAAACACTAATGTTCCATCTCCATTAAGAAACAAAGGCCATTTTCTCCCAACCTGGAGTTTCTCTAGTGACAGAGGCTCTAACACCCTTCCTAGCCAAATCCTAAACGTCTTTGCAGCTCCGCTACTAATTCAATCTTCATTGCCTTTGGAGATAATCTTTGAATGGCCAACATATTACAACTTTTCTCTGATGTCCAGAAAGTTTGTATTTGCCTCATTTCTTCTTTCTGGAAATTCATTTATTGTTTAAAAGAAAATCAACTGTTAGTTTCTCAATACTTGTCTTCCATAAAAGTTTTCAGGAATTGACTTCCATCTCTTTAATAATCCTTTTGTTGAAAGGTTGGTTTTAAGGTGTGAGATTATTTCATTAAAATCTCGGTGGTCTAGAGTTGCTCTGATAACTTTTTCAGTTTGTCTGTATGTGATCACAGAGTTGTCTAGGCTGGAAAAGACCTGTCTCCAAACATTAGGCACCAACCAAGACTGATGCCTTTATTAAAATACCTGCTGTTCCACTTGAAATTTCGTTTGCCGAGTCCCCTCTGGAATTATACTTTCCAGTTTTTCTCTCCTGAAGCACATTAGGTTTCTCAAATTGTGCTTCTACTTTGACTGTGTTGGTTTCCACTTCTATACTATTTTCCCTCATCTTCGCTTTTTTCCTCATGTTCAAAATCTTTTCCTATTTTCTTGAAATCTGAGCTAAAGAATAACTCAGTGCTCAGCCTATACTTGATTTATTCTTAATTTCTACTCTGTCTTCACTACATTCTAGGGCTACCTTTTATTCCCACCCTTGTTCTTTTTATTCACATGGCTGAAGAATCTTCTGCTGTGTGTTTTAATATCCTTTGCAAGGTCTAGCTCAGCTTGACTCTTCAGTTTTGTCACTTTATCTCCATGGTTTTTGGCCTCTAAGGCAGTTTTCTTTGATGATCTGTCATTTTTCCCTTAATCAGTTTAGGCACTGTGCTTATTTCTAATATCCTTTTTTTCAGACCTGGAATCACTTCCTGCAAGTTTTCTCTTTTTCTCTCTCTAAGACAGAGATTCAAGATGTTTTGCACCCTTGACATTAAGGCTTCTTTCTAAACTCAAGTATCAAATTTAGGCCCAAGTAACTTAACTGTCTACTTTCCACTGTATCAAAATTTGCCCTTGGAAATTAGGAATGAACATATTTGTGATTTAATTTCCATTTTATTTAAAGTCACTGTTCTGTGGTATCTCAAGTTTAACGTCATTTTCCATGAAAAAGATCAGTTCATCTCTGAGGTCTGTGATACTTATTAACATACAATTTTATTTGTCAGCATCTTGAATGAAACCCTTGTTAAGAGCCTATAAGTTTAATCTTTTTTCTGTTCTTTTGACCTATAGCTGTATTTGTGGCTATAGTGATGCTTGTGGATATTGCTGTGATCTGCTCACTGTCTCTTAGTTAGCAGGCACAGCCTAACCGTGTTGCCCCAAGCTCTCCTTGTCTTCACAATATGTTGGCCCCATACAGACTTTCTATCAGGCACTTCTGTGCCCACACAGACTCCTAAACTGATTACCTCTTCTACTCAATTACCCCAGAACCATGTTGGGCACCATTTTAGCAATTTAGCAGTGCAGTGAGATGATGTCTATACCTGACCTGTTTGAGGTTAAGGTAGCTTAATTTGCCTGGTGTGCTCAGCATTCACAAATGGTGAAATGAGAAGTGAGAGGAAGATTTCACCTCCCTGATTTACCTCTCAAAAACCAGAACAAACTTGAGTTGTCACACTCTAGAAGAATAACAGACCTTTCACCAGGCAAAGAGAGAGTGAACTTCTAGAGATCACAGAAATATGCAGGGAAATAGAAATAGTGCCTGAATCCCACCTCATCCTATAGTGTGAAATGTCTTTTAAGAGCTAAAGGTTATCTTGATAACAACAAACCAGAATAGTTGCATTCCTGAATATGAATTTCAATTAGAATTGCTGGAAATGTATAGCAACAAAAAGCAGTATTTTACACTATTGGAAAAATCACTTAATTTCAGGCTTCATTGTCTACTTTAGAATCAACCCTCATAAAAGATTTTTGTCTTCCTCTCTTTTTTTTTTTTAATCCAGAGTAAAACTCAGTATCACAGAATCATTTTGGCTGGGAAAGACCTCTAAGATCCTCATGTCCATTCTATGACCTAACATCACTATATCACTACACCATGGCACTAACTGCCACAACCAACCTTTTCTTAAACACCTCCAGGGATGGGAACTCCACCACCCATCTGGGCAGTCCATTCCAGTGTCTGAACACCCTTTCAGTAAGAAAGTGCTTCCTAACATCCAACCCAAACTTGCCCTGGTACAGCCTCGGGCCAAGCCCTCTCATCCTGGGTTGCCTGGGAGAAGAGCCCAACCCCCACCTCTCTACAACTTCCCTTCTACCTACAGAGAGTGACAAGGTTCCCCCTGAGTCTCCTCTTCTCCAGCCTAAAAACCCCAGCTCCCTCAGCTTCTCCTCATCAGACTTTCCCTCTAGTCCCTTCACCAGCCTTATTTTTGTCCTCTGGACCCACTCCAGCACCTCAATATCTTTCTTGAAGCAAGGGGCCCATAGCTACACACAGTACTTCAGGTGAGGTCTCACCAATGCCAAGCACAGGGCGGAGAATTACATCCCTAGTCCTGCTGTCAACACTATTCCTGATACCAGGCAGAATGCTATTGGTGTTTTGTGCCACCTGAGCACACTGCTGACTCATGTTCAACCAGCTCTCAAACAATACTCCCAGATCCCTCTCTGCCAGGCTGCTCTCCAGCCACTCATCCCTCAGTCTGTAGCTCTGCTGGGGGTTATTGTGGCCAAAATGTACGACTCCCTGTAGGCCTTGTTAAACCTCATCCTGTTGGCCTCTGCCCATTGACCCAGCCTGTTCAAATCCTTCTAACAGCATCCTCCTCCCCTCCAGCAGATTGACACTTCCCCCCAGTTTGGTGTCATCTGCAAATCTTCTAACGGTAGACTTGATCCCCTCACCCAGGTCATCACTGAAGATGTTGAACAGAACTGGACCCAGCACTGATCCCTGGGGGACATCACTGCTCACTGTGCACCAACGGTTTGGGGCACCATTCACAACCACTCTCTGTGCCCACTTATCCAGCCAGTTTTTAACCCAGTGGAGAGTATACCCATCCAAGCCATGGGCTGCCAGCTTTCCCAGGAGGTTGCTGTGGAAGGCTTTGCTGAAGTCTAGGTAGAGCACATCCACTGACTTCCCCTCATCCACTTGGCAGCTCACCCTGTTACTCAGTGGAAAACATTACAGTAATGCCCTATCTTTTAATAGAGCAATTCAGAGAGCTGATATTTAAATATCATCCTGATCAGTTCTTTGAGATTTGGTTTTCTCTGAATGCAAGAATGTAGATTTTGACGTACTGTGTCACATTTTGAATCAGAACAAGTTTGACAGTCTCTGCAAAGCCATGACACATAAACAGAAACTTCTGAAAGCTGCACAGGTTATGAACAGTGGATAAACTCAAAGTGTCTTTTTCCTTAAAACTAGACACATCAGTGAAAACTGTATTTGAGTAATATGTTAACTTCACAATCAGAAAGATTACTTTCTGAAACAAAATCTTAAGAAAAAGACAAAGCCTGCTAGATAGATAATTTATAATTCTGAGATTCTTCCTTCAACCCTTTTTGTTGAAATGTTTGTCAACTACAAGCACATATCTTGTTTTAAAATGTGAAAAATAAGGCTTTCAGATTCTAGGTGTTTAAAATATCTACCAAAATATGTTTTGAAAAGAAGCAACCTCGTCCTGTAATGTTATCACCTCTGTGAGACAAAACAGGATTGATATATCCTGAAATTCTTTTATGGGAATAATAACCCGTTTGATGAGATCTATTTATCTCATCTTAAGAATTATTGTATGTAGTCTGCATTGTCTCATATTTCCTTACACTTCTAATACTTATAATTTCTTATACTTCTAACACTGCAGCTCAGAATCTAAGTGAGAATGAGTTTATATCAACTAGGACTTCTAAATTAACTGAGATGCCTTCTTCAGAAAGAAGCAGCAGACACCAGCTTTGATCTAATAGCATGTGTCATGCTCTAAAGAAACAACCTCTCTTGAGTTTGTTTCACATCCATGTTTGATGTACAGTCACTGCATCAAACATTCCCATACAGAATCAGAATCTTGCAGTGATTTATAATGTGTACTAGATGCCACAGTGATGTGAGGTTTGCAAGAAGTTGCACAGCTATGCATTAACTGGTCTGCAGTGATAAGGAGAAAGAAATGGTTTCATAGAAAATGAGAGTCTGAACACACAAAAAAGTGAAGAAGAGTTGTCTCAGAAGTTTTTAGACAGTATGACTGATTTGGGGGCAATGTTGTAGGTTAGTCTTTTCTCTGCACCTGTTATTCAACTGATCCCCAACAGCACTGTGTGTTGTGCAGTTATAAAATATTAAAGGTCCAGGATTAGATACAGATCGGATAAGTGAGTCCTTGAAGTGACAACTTCTATGACCTCCTCCAGGATTCACAGTGTAATATGACTTCCTGTTGCTGTACTAATAAGTACAGTTGACCTGGAGTACTGAAGCAAATGCCCATTTCAAGCCTTCATTTGATAAGAATCTACACTGTTTCTAAAACTAGCTGAAAGTATGTTGAAACAAGCAATCTCATCCTGCAGAGATAACATTTATCCGACACATTTCTCTCGTGCTTTTCTTTAAGAATCATGATATTTGAAAGGCACAGAGAAAAAATCAACATATCCAAAACATTCAGGATCTGAGTTTCTGAGAATTACCCTCTACCTCTTTTTTCTCCCTATACTGTGAAAGGGAGTCACCTTTATAGCAAAGGGACTATAGTTTGATGTGATTATTTAAAATGCTTCCATAAATTTATCTTCTGAGACGTCAAACATGTAAACAAACTTTTCATTGCACTGAAATATTTGTAAGGACTGTAAGCATAGCTGCTTTTATATTATGAAGGAATCTGAATGTGCTTTTCATGCAGTATTTGCAATCAAACATCCCATAACGGTATGTCAGGTACATCTTCAGACATTTTATTAACAGGAGAAGCTGCTGTCCAAGACCCAGATTCTTTAAGTTGCACTCTTACAGCTGCCACAGAATGAACAAAATCAGAAAGGAGGAGGAAGGGTATATAATGTCCCATCTGAGGAACAAGTATTAAATTCTCATCAGATAGCTGAATTTTAAAAGCTGTCTGTTTTTTGAGGATGTGATTTAACTGGCTGGTATTCTCAGCAGGAATGGCACATGTTGCTTCTGGGGATGGCACTACAAGTGGCCTTATTCTAACAGTACCCTACTGACACTGAAGTGAGTTTGCTTATTTGTTCTTGTGTAATATCACTTGTTTTTATTCTCTCCATCTTGAATTCTGTTTCTTCTGTGTTATTTTTTCTAATCTGACCTCAAATCTTTTTTGATTTCTTTCCATTTCTATTTCACTCATTTAATAGTTTGTGTTGCTCTGCAGGTTAGTATTTCTATTTACATCATCGTCTATAAAAAGCCTCCTCTCTGTTTCTGATAACCTTCATATATCAATCATCTGCTTCCTTCAGTTTCCCCAGCTGTTCTAATAATGCCACTTGTAATGTTTCTTAATACTACTCATTGTCATACTTAGGACCTAATTTTTTCCAACAGCCTGAAAATCTTATGTTTTCTATTTGTCTCTGATTTGAGTGTTATTTAACTTGTCACTGCAGCAAGAGTAAGACTTTTGTCTGCAAATGTTGCTTGGCTTTAGATAATCTCATTTGATGTTTCTCAATTACAAGCTTTTTAATGGTTGTTGCTGTGATATCAGCAGTTTGATGATTGGCACAACACAGAACTTTTTAAATTAAAAGGAGCTGTACAAACAAGCTTAGCCTTTTCACGTCTACCTCTATGTATAACTTTCCTATTAAGCTATCTAGTTCCTGTTTAATAATTGTGCAGAACTGAATGAGTACACTGGCTTTTAAAGTATTATACTGATACGATTTAATTCCACTGTGCAAAAAAAGACAGATCACTGTTACATGTGACTTCACTTCGACCAATACATAGAACTGACACACTTAGGGAAGGTTGCTGCCTTCCGGGGGCCTGGGTAAAAGGTGTGGCAAGAAATCTTCCTACCCTGGTACAGCCTTTTGTCTACCTCTATCTACCCTTTTCAGGTAGAAAGAAATGATCTTCCAACAAGAAGTTCAAAGGCAATCTGGAGAGGCTTCAGGGCCCTAAATGATTCAGTGGTTCTGTAATTCTATTTGCCATTTGATTTACCATGTTTATTTGAAGAGAAGCATCACTTTGTCTCAGACATTCGCCCCAAAATCACTGCATTTTGTATGGAATAAACTCTGGATATTAAATTCAGAAATGGGATGATTCTGGTCCCTAGGATTTGGGGCACACATGTGGAACAAGAGAAGTGTGTTAGGAAAAATTTTATGGGTGTCCTAACCAAGTAGGGAATATATTTGAATCTAGGTTGTCACAGCTGAGGTGCTATGACTCTCATCTTCAGCATGTGGATGCACACTCTACAATCTGTTTTGTACAATCATTTGAAGTACTTTAGGAAACCAGGAAATTAACCTTTTTTTAATGATTAATGTCTAGGTTAGTCACTACATTTGACTCAACTAATCAACTCGTTCCTGAAGTTTCAGACCAACCAGAACAACATTTGCTGCAGATAAAATCCTTACATACACATAGAAAATTCTTCAGTATTTCAGAACTAGGAGCAAGAAGAGAAGAGAGATTATTTTACATTTGAAACAGTCTCTGCACAACTGTACCATAGACTTTGTCCAGACCAGATCATGTTTTCTTTGCTATGTGCTCATGAGGCTCTCCAATGGGGAAAGAAGTGTAGAAGACACTTGCAGAAGAGCAAAAGGACCTGATGAGAGCAATTCTGAGGAGCACAAGGCAACATGTAGAAAATCATCCAAGGAGCTTTGCTCAGCAATATACCAGTGGACACAGTCATAACCAAATGACTCAAAAAGTTGAGGAATAAGTGTAAAGATACCCCAGCAAACACTTTCAGGATAAAAATCAATGTAATTGAGAATACCGGTGAAGGAGGATGTAAAGAAAGGAATAAAAATTATCAAGCAACTGATGTTCACAGAAACTGTCTGAACAGCAAGCAAATTCATTTTATCACTGTGGTGCAAGATGCTCGGGCAAGACTTCTAGCTATGTAAGTGGCAAGGGAAAGATCTCACACAACTCAGAAAGCACACACACCACTCAGACCCAGTCTGAGACCTGGGAACTAAGAATGGCTCAGGATTCAAGTCCTGATAACTATCTGTATGATAATTGTCCCTGTCTTGAGGGGGTGGAAGGCTGAATGGTCAATCACCAAACCAGTACAGGTTCTGAGAGAAATTATTCAAGGAGTCTAGTGACAATTGAAATCTCTTTCACTTGAACTCCAGTGTTACCAAAATAAAAAATAAAGCTCACAAACCCCCAAGCACTTTTGCTAAGCTAGTCAAAATTACAATCCAGTTTGAAAGAAACACAAGAGATTTTATGCCCATACTGATACGGTTCAGGAATCTATAAGCAACTGGAAATAATATGAAATTGTAGAAGATTCTTGGCAACCTTAGCTCTAGGTTACACTAGCTGTGTAACCTGTAACATGCCATTTCAGCAGGGGCACCAGCGAGGCATACACAGAACGGTTAAAATGGTATTAAAAGTAACGTAGAGAATTAGAGAAAAATATGGCTGGCAGTCGGTTATCTAACGTACAAAATGTTTCCACACAGACATGTGTTGCAAACTAGACATATTGAAAGCACAAATACACTGGCCTTCGAGTTATTGTAGCATTAGAACTGATGTTGTGCTAGCCAAGAGAAGAGACCCTGTAACAGCGCAGGGTCCAAAACACCAGACCCTCTCCTAGCAAGGCAGTTGGCTCCAGAAGGGCTGCACCAGAGAGAAATTCACTCAAGTTTGACTTTTGCAATGTGACATTCAGGTCACCCATTCTTCTGTGCTTTCATTTAATCTGAAAAAACAATCATATATAACAGACTATCCTGCTGCTGAGGAAGAACGATTGGCCAGCACTCTTACGTGGGTTCAACCTGTCAAGGACTGTCATACAGAGAAGACTCATCCACCTGCTGCCATCTCCTTCCCGGCAGCAGACTCTGTTTTTGTTCTTTGTCAGCATCCAGCCCTGCTGTGCGTGAGGCTCCCTGGTAACATCTGTCATTTCCAGCACAGTGAAGCACAGCAAACTTGCTGCTGAAATCTTTTACTTTCCCATGCCAATTATATTGTTTTCTTTTGCCATTAAATAACAGTCAAAATCCAATTTTTTAAATATTTCACAACTTCTGTAATTCCAGCACAACTCTAACTACCTCATAAGTCTGGCAGAAAACCAGTTCGTACTAAATACTGCTACAAACTGCCATGAGTAGAGCTGCTTACTTGCTTGGTGAGGGATATTCACATGCACCCAGATGTTGGCTTATGCAATTACAATTTCTTACAGGACAGATCAAACAATGGAGGGGGCAAGAAGGAAGGACAGTGGTGCGCGGGGAATTGGCAATGTTTTACATGGCCTATTCTCAGACAGAACGTAGGGATTTTAACAGCAAATGGCTGTACATAAATAAAGCCTTGAATCTTTTCCAAGATACAGAGCTACATCGAATGTTAATATTTCAGTCTTACCGCAAGTACCTGAAAAGTCTGGTTGTTTTCCTGTAACTGTAATTGGAAAATATAAACTAATTATTTTCCACAATTGCTTTCCATCTTCAGAAAAAATGATCCTTCTTTCTCACTTTCAGAAGCAGAAAATATTTTAGTTCTCAGGGTTTTAATTTGTCAGCAAGAACCATGGAAGTTTGAGAAAATGTGTGTATTCTTTTTGAAGTTTTGTCATGGGGAAAGACTATAATTTATTGTTGGTTCTTATTTATACGGTGCTGGGATAACCGTCACTAAAAACTTTTCAAATACTTGTCACCCTTCTCCAAGGTGATTTAGCATTGAAGGGGAACGTACTTGGGCGGGCTTTTTATTCTTCTTTGTAACTGTTTCAAGATGTGTTACTCATTCACCCAAGTTCATTTAAAGCAAGACTTTTCCTGTACAGTATTTTCTATATATATTTTTCTTATTGCAGATATTTGTAAATCTGTTCATAAACATTTTTGATGAAGTCATAAAAATATTCAAGTTACGTGAGATGGCATGCATAATTTATTTTGGGGTAGACCCAAGATCTTTGAAAGAATTTAGTGAAAAACCAGTGCAAATGCATTCCCAGAATTCCAGAATCCCAAAGCAACAAACAGCAGAAAAGCCTCACATTTTCTAGATTTCATAAATTCCAGATTTCTACAGCTCTAATCTTCCAAGCCTGCTGAACACCCTCACATACAGGGAATTTTCTGTGACAATATAAACATTTGTTGAAAATGATAGAGTTTTTAAACTGTATTTCCACCAGATGTCAGCAATGTTCTCTCTAAAGTCAAGCTGTCAGAGCCCTCAAGCCACCCCTGGTGTTACTGAAATCATGTAGCACACTACTCCATATTTCAGTAACAAGAGGAAAACAAAACGACCATTATTGGTTTTGAAGAGGCTCACGGTGTTACTAAGCTTCTCCAGCTAATAATGTGATTCTTTAGTTTCTTCTGGGAAGGAAGCTTTGTTACCTATTGGGCCACTAATGTGCTCAGTTTTTTTCTCACAGTTTCTAACAATGCTGACGTTCTTATTTCTGTGCATGTTTTCCTTTTTACAATAATAATATATTTGGTTTGATTTTAGTTTCTTGTGGGACTATAAAGGGGAAAAAAATGATGAATGCATGTTGGGTGAAGGTACTGTAGTGTTTATTTACCTTAACATTTCAGACCTAAACAGAAGTACACTACACCATGGGAAGCGGTAGAAGCATGGGGATGAATAGTAGAAGTTGTTATCTTCATGGTTTCTTCTTCACCAGGAATTCAGGCATCCAGCTGCAACATCCAAGGCAAATACAGAGCAATGTCGGGCTTTGGTTTAGTTTCATAGGGATAACATAGCTGTTATTTATTAACATAAACCTCTTAAAGCTCACTCAGATACAACAAAAAAACGCTGCAGCATGACCTCTGCTGAGGCAGTAGTGTGTCCGGTGCCAAAGCAGACATGACAGTTTTTACACTATAATGTCCCTGGCACTACGCTCACATATTTCAGAACACTGGGTTTTTATGTTTTCCAATGGTTTCTAGAAATTATTTCACAAATTCTTTTGGAACAGCATTGATCTGTCAGAAGCTGAACTTTCAAATTTGGCCAGAACTGCATAGAAAATATTCCTCATGTCAGGGATAAAATTTCTGGTTAAAACCACAAAAAAAGCAAGCCCCACTTCTGAGTGAGAAAGGAAGCCTGGGAATTCATTTAGTACATGATCAGCCTGACTCACAGTGGACCTTTAACAGTCCAGGCGAGTCTCCTGACTGTTAGTCTAGAGATTACGGTCTGGAATCATGAAAGCATTTAAACATAAGATTCATGAGAATAAAGCACCAGATTTTCTTTGTGTATTGAGCTTTAGAGGCTTTCTCTGGATCAATGGGTAATAAATATACAAAGTGTAGCAGCTATACAAGAAAAAAATAACAGGAAAATCACACAAAGACCTGTAATTGGGGATCATCCCTAGGAAATGGAGGAAGTAAGTGAATTCTCTAATCACCAAGTAAATAGAAGAGGGTTTGTTCTCACTTTTTCCATTAAAACCTCAAAAGCTGTTGGTTTTGTGTCAATGCATAACTGAAAAATTGTTGGAGGCTATGGGAAAAGTGATTCCTGCCCTGTTCTAATTATAGGTCTGGCTGGTGGTGCTCCATACTATTGCAGGTTGCCTGATATGTGCCATTATACAATATAGTTTTCAGCCGATTATAATTGCCAGAACATTAGCCATTTGGATTGAAATATTTCCATCCATTTGTCTGCTGCAGACTGATTTTTTGAAAACTGCCAATCAAATAATTCAGGGCAGTCAGAGTGTGAGTTGGGGAGAGGGGGAGAAACCACAAAATTGGTGGTTTTTTTAATGCTAATTACTTCTGCTTGTTGTTTTGCTTAATTACCATTACCCTCCTTGAGCCCTGTACATGGTAAGTCAGAACCAGAAGTTCAAGTTTATCTTTGGGGTGCTTGCTGGTTTCTGGACATCAACCTACATTTTCCTAAATTATGGACTCTTGAAAAAACAAACAACAGCAAAATCCATCCACAGTTCTCAGTATCTTCAGTACAGCTCTGAGGACTTCAAATAATCTATACTTGCCAATTGTGCTTGAACATCTCAACTTGCACTGACAGGAGACAATCGTATAGGCAACTGATTAGGAAGACATTAAATCATGTCAGTGAAAGGTGCTACCCTGCTCTGTTCCCAACAAGAAAAACACAACTGGATTCCACATCTCCCCTCACCTCCTACCCTTGAGGCTGATTCCAGATAGCACACTAACTTCCTAAAGTAGAAAAGCCATATTAAGCTCCTCAAAGGCAATCAGGCAGAGTGTTACAGAGAGTCTTCAGATCTGATTTTTTTAACCACGAGAAGCTAAAAAGCAGAATAAAGAGGTGGCAAGAGGATATGTAAAAATGACACTGAGGAAATTAGGATGAGTTGGTGGGAACTGACACAAAATGTGACAGAATCATGATGAAGGTATCAGAAATTCTTTTTGTCCTGAAAGCCAGGCAGGTGGTGGGGCGAAATCGAAGATTAAAGGAAAGTGTGAGAAAGCAGGGGAGGTTGTAGACCAGAAAACCAGAAAGTTTTTATTGAGCCTGCAAAGATTTTACTACAAGAGAAACCTGGGATTTCCTGGGCAAGAAAACAGAGCAGGGAAGCAGTGATCTGGTTAGATAGGTTGATTTTGCAGTGCTTAGTCCTGGACCCAGTCTTGCCTGAACTGAATTTGGAACATCCAGAGCCTATCCTTTAATGAAGTCAGGGCAGAACGAGGGCCAGCTCATGTTATCAGCATCTGGGCAGCAATGTGGATGCCACAGCCCAATTCTCAGAAGTTCAGAAAAAAAAGAACACAGTTACTAATCAGCTATGAGAAAAGGCAAAAATTATTTTCCCTAGCATCTCTGGAGCTGAGAATAGAGATAAGGGAGAAATCAGCCTTGAAAGAAAATGCTCAGGTTTTTTAGCAGTTTCACTCTATGTGAAAAAGCACCCCACTCGCCACAGATCTTTCAAAAAATTGCAAAGAAACCTTTATTAATTGCACTGTACTTGTCTGTGCCCAGAGCAGTCCTGACACTGAAAGAAGCAGCATTGAGAGAAAAAAAAATGTAGCATTCATTATGTCATTGCATACCACCTCATGATGTGTACAAACACGACTGAGAGCAGGTTGGCAAAGCGGTATGAATTTGGTCTTTCACCAGTTTTTGAAGACAGTTTTCTTTAACTTGTTTATGTTTAATATGCACTAGTGGAGATAGATTTATTCAAGTTCTTAAAAATAAACTGCATGAATTCAAGCTACTGTACCCAAGTCCAAATCCTGACTCAGTTTTTGTTTTCTCCTTACTCAGTCAAATCTCCTTCTAACTTTAGTAGGATTAGGCTGGGTAAGGATTTAGCAAAACTCATCGACGACTTCATGATTTGGCTCAGAGCTCAGTGAAAAATGAACTCTTTAAAAGGACTGTCATGGAACTTACATAAATTCACCAAGTCAAAATACGGAATATTCAGTGATTCATGGCAGTGTGGTTTTTATTAGAGGTTCTCTGAAACACAGCGGGCTTGCTTAGCAAGGGTTCATGCAAACATTTTCTTTGGTTTCAAGCTACAAAGGTTCACACACTTCAAGTTTCACTTTAAGCTTTGAGTTTGAGTCTTGGAAATGCCCTACTTTCACTCAATTTTTTTATCCAAACCATAGTAAAATAAAACTGACATCAGTGTCACCCAAATTCAAATTGACTGAAGTCCACCTAAAGCTATAGATGTGGTTTAGCAACTTGATGTACTAGATGTTTTTTTGTTGCTCTTAACCATACCACTGACCTTACGCTGATATCACCTTCCTTCTCCTAACGTGCCCCACTTTGTGGGAATCCTTTTGCAACTGCAGATTATGATACAAAGACTGCCAAGTCATGAGGAAGCTAAAAGGATGTTAGTTCATTGAAGGTCTGCACCAACAACAGGTTTTGAAAGAAACATTTGATGAGCTTCTTCAGTGGTGTAACTCCACTTTACCCATTCTGCTTGTCCTAAAAAGTGAAGTACTCTTACACCACATCACACACAAATAATTTTGCCCACAACACCCTTGCTATGTTATCTCTCAGTAACTATCTGGGAAGTGATCTTACTGATCACCCTTAAATTCCCAAATAACAGCTTTTTGCTGCATCCCTGCCAGGGTTTTTGCATTTTAAGGCTAACTGAGCTACTTGGTGTCATTTCATTGCTTCTCGTTCACATGCATTTGTCTTCATATTTGTTTCTCAGCCTATAGACAATCACACTCTGCCTAGCTTTTGTTCCGTTTCTACGCAAGTAATTATTATGGCTCTTCTTTTCTTATTTTCATTTCTGTGAATTAAAGTTTTCACCTCCCTGCTCCTACTGTTTTCCTAGTTTCTCAGATCCTTTTTTCAACTTGATCTTGCTGAATACTAGCATACTGCTGTGCTTTCACCTCTCCATCTCTCCAGGAAAGCCAGGAAAAATTAAACTGACTTGGGGATGGTTCTGATTTGGTTGGAAGGATTTTTAAACAGTTAGAGATACAGCAAAGACATTCACTGGCGTTTCCTGGAAGAAGGACAATATCAATATGAGAGAAATTTAACATATACGTGCTGACAAAGATGAGCCGAGCTGAACGACAATATAAGATGACTGAACTTTATAGCAGGAGACACTTGTTTTTGACATCAGGTTACTATTAACAGATTTAAAAACAACTGAATAAACTTCTACTGTGACCTGTAATTTGGAGCAGACACACACCTTCTGTAGCTAAACCTACTCTAATCTCAAGAGAGAAATCGGTAAGTAAATTTGCCTAGTAAATTTGGTGCTAATTTCTTAGATCAGCAGAGATAGGAGGTACAAGTCCATCAGGATGAAATTCAGTGTATTAGCTCAGGTGCAAAATTGTCAGTTCTCAAAGTCAGCGCAGAACAGAAGGGAATGATACCACTTATTTTCTTTGTTTTCTATCTCCCTAGCAGAATCTATAGGCAATGCTCAAATCACCACTAACCAGCCTTTTACCAATGCAGCGGTCCTTACAATTGCTCCAAAATGGTCTGATATTTGTAGACACACAAATTTTTCAGAAATAGTGGACTTTTCTGCCTTTCTCCAAAATGTTCAGAAAAGCACAGTGTCCCATGCCATCTTTCACTGCAAAAACTAACCAAGAGCTTGATTTGTTTGCTTCATGCATGACCTGAAGTTTTTTTGGCCATCCAGATGCCATTAGAGAAGGGTTTCACTTAGATCTCTGTTAATAGTAGGCAGATCCATATAGACATCTCCAGTATTCCTGAGGGTATAAAATGGCAGTAGACACTCACTCTTAGAATCATAGAATCATAGAATAATTAGGGATTGGAAGGGACCTCAAAAGATCATCTAGTCCAATCCCCCTGCCACAGCAGGATCACCTAGACCAAGTCACACAGGAACACATCCAG
>VZRI01010291.1:70855-143131 GCA_013397515.1 Upupa epops
TTTCTTGCTCTACGCTGGACACCCTCCAGCAGCTCTGTGTCCTTCTTGAACTGAGGGGACCAGAACTGGACACAATACTCCAGATGCAGTCTCACTAGTGCAGAGTAGAGCCACTTCTACTTTGCAGCTATGCGTACGATGTTTTTATTTGCAGCTGGCAGTTTGAATAAGAAGAATGGGTAAGCAGAGTAACTTGCCACATATGGACTAACAGGAATATTAGTAGGCAATATTTGAAGGCCAAAACATTACAGAATCACAGAAGGGTTCGGGCTGGAAAGGACCTTAAATATAAAGTGCCAACCCCTGCAATGGGGAAAGACAACCTTCACCAGATCAGGTTTCTGATCCAGCCTGGCCTCGAACACTTCTAGGGAGGAACTGTATTTTGTTTGTGGGAACAATGCTATTTTAAGATGAACTCAAAGATTAATGAATCCATGGAACAGTGACACCAATAAATGTTTATGCAGTGCAGGTCAAATATTTCAATGCTAATAAAGTGCTTACAACCAGGTTTACTCCAGATGTAATCATTTATGTGTTTAAAAGTAAGACCAAATTGAGCAAGAGGACTTAGATGTGAACTCAAAGTAGACAACACAAGATTGCAGTGAATAAGAAATATTGGAGAAAGAGTTGTATCTAAAACACTGTCTCTTCTCTTAACAGATTTTGTCACAGGTGCTTTTGTGAAAATTTACCTAAAACTGACTCGTTCTTTGAGTATCACACAATTATTGTGGCAGGAAAAGACCTCTAAGATCATCAAGTCCAGCCTGTGACCTAACGTCACCACAATAAGCTAGACCATGGCACTAACTGCCACATCCAGTCTTTTCTTAAGCCCCTCCAGGGNCCTGTTCGAATCCTTCTACAGCATCCTCCTCCCCTCCAGCAGATTGACACTTCCCCCCAGTTTGGTGTCATCTGCAAATGTACTAACGGTAGACTTGATCCCCTCACCCAGGTCATCACTGAAGATGCTGAATAGAACTGGACCTAGCACTGATCCCTGGGGGACATCACTGCTCACTGTGCACCAACTGGTTGGGGCACCATTCACAACCACTCTCTGTGCCCACTCATGCAGTGGGGGGTGCACCCTGCCACGTCATGGGCTGCCAGCTTTCCCAGGAGGATGCTGTGGAAGACTGTGTCAAAGGCTTTGCTGAAGTCTAGGTAAAGCACGTCCACAGCCTTCCCCTCATTCACTTGCCAGCTCACCCATAGAATGAGATCAGGTTGGTTAGGCAGTACTTTCCTAAACCTATGCTAGCTGGGCTGATCACCTGATTACCTTGTATCTGCCACTTGATGGCACTCACTGACAGGCCTGTTGTTCCCTGGATCCTCCTTCCAGCCTGTCTTGTGGATGGGCACTTTCTTGTGGATGTTGAACAGTGGATAGAGCCTGCTTAGCAAATAACTTACGGGAAAGGAGATAGCTCTGGCCTGAAAGTCTCACATCTTTTCTACTTACATGGCAATAAATGAGAAACTGGCTTAACATATGTGACTCCTCTCTTCATAGGCTCTGCAGAACAGACAGATGTTGCAAGAACAACCCTGGCTTTAACTCTACTTTAGATCTAAGTAGAAAACATTTCCAGAGGCATATACCAACTTCTACACTTGCCCTCAGAGGAGCAAGCACCTAGCAGTGTTTTACCAAGATTTCTTCCTAGCTTTTATTTGTACCAAGAATCCTTGGTTATTCAGTGTGTGCTGATTCAACTTCTGTAACCAAGGCAAAGGGCACCTCAGTGTGTGCTCTAGCTTGCTAGTTAGGACATTCATGTCATGAAGATGTGTGTAAGCAGATTAATTTTTGGATGGTTAGTCTGTGGCTTGCATTCCTTGTTGCGATTTTGTCATAAGTTTTTGCTTTTACTGTTCTTGGCCTAATCTCTGAATTCCAAACTGCAGGAGCTAAATGTTGAGTTACTCTTGTTGGTCAGGAAAATCACAGAATCATTGAAGTTGGAAAGGGACTTCAAGAGATCACCAAGTCCAAACCCCAGCTAAAGCAGGACTGCAGATTGCACAGGGCTGCATCCTGGCAGGATTTGAGTATCTCCAGAGAATGAGATTCCACAACCTCTCTAGGAAGCTTGTGCTTTGTGACTATTTTGTTTTATGTTGCTGCTTTTTCCCCTCAAGTTTCTAACAATTCCAGAAAAAAGGGTTTAGTTTGTATGATTATTTTCCACAGTCACATTAATATTTTTGTGGCAGAATAAAAAGTGGATATTTCACCCGCTCTATTTTTTTTTCAAGAACTTAGAATAAGAACAATCTACTTTTGTCTCCAACACTTAAATACTACTTCAATATAAATGGAGAATAGCTCTGCCTGTATGAGACTATGTAGCTGAGTCAACTAGTGGTAGAAAAATATGTGTCTGATTAACTACTGGCCAAAAGAAAGACCTCTGTGGGCCTACATGGACTTTTTTATCAATCAAACTCTTTGATTCTAAATCTCTTAGACTGTCTTCTAAGTCCCTATTTCCTTTACTCATCAAGCCCAAGCAGCAAGTCTAACTGTATCAGAGAACTTCATAATCTCAAAAGACATTGCTGTGAATTGAAGAACAACTGTGCTTCCCATTTAACAGATGGGGGATTAAGATCTAGATAGCTTAACTACCTTGAAAAAAGTGATGTGAAAAGCCTGTCATAGTGCAGGCAACTGAGCCCTGATTTCCCATACCCACCCTCCAAATAATCCTTGCTTTCTCTTTTGGAGCAAAAAAGGAGTGATGCCTGACATTAAAAGGTCACGAGAAAGGAGAACAGGGGGGACGGTTCTACAGCCATGCTACCCTGGAAAAAAGCCTGATTTTTTCTCATGAAGCTAAGTGGGGCTGATGCCCAGTTTGTACTTGGATGGCAGACTGTGTGGGTACACCGGGTGCTGTAGACTTACCCTGCTCCAGCAGGTGGGGTTGGACTTAAATGATCTTTTGAAGTCAGTTCCAACCCATCACATTCTCTGTGTGTGAAAAGAATAATTTGATTAATTGAATGGGCAGGATAGGTGTTAACATGGGTGTCTGCACATGGACTGAAAGTGGCCTCTCTGTCTGTGTTTTCTGCCTTCAGAAACCTCAAGTTTTACATGTAAATTGGCTCCAGGGTTGAACAAAATGAATGCTAGTGCCAGCTTTTAGTTCAATGTGATATATTCCATCTGCTTTATACAAAACTAAATACATTTCTGAACCAGGTACACAATCATAAAATACATAGTAATAAATCATTCAAAAAGAAGGAAATACAATCTATCTGTGAGCACAAACTTTTACAGAAAGCCACCGTATTATTACACTACAGACCAGAGGGTTGCTGTCATAATTTAGTAATCCTAGTTGAAAAGAACCAATGCCTGGATTTTCCCAGCCACCTGAGGAATGCGTACAGTCATACTGGCTCCATGGATTGTCAGTGAAACACACTCCTAATCCTCAGATTCTAATAGGGAACATGAATGAGCTGCTGCCAGGAGATACCCATCAAGCTCCATTGATTAGATATGGCACCTAAGATTGTAATGATTTAACCTGGGAAGATGCCTGAATCTGGAGTGAAGTACTTGCCCATAATGACAGTGTTGCATGACTGTATGCTAGCAGTCTCCTTCATCATTCCCTTGCAATTCCCTACACCTTTGGCACTCTACCATCTACTAACAAATGAGGTGGAGCAAAGGTGAAATAACAAAAAAGTAATAGGAAGAAAAAATCTTACTCGTTCCCAACAGATGCATTCATACATAAGTGGGGCATGCAGTTCTGGAGTGAATATGGACTTTTTGTTCTTTTCTGTACACATTGTGATGTTGTAACTGGCTTCACTTTCAAACAATCATCTACTTGTCAAAAACAGTATTCAAAAACAACAGTACAATTAGCTTGGTATTCTTTTTCCTGAGTTTGAACAGGCTTAAGTTATGTGAATAAGGCAAAAAATCGAACCCACATTTTTAAGCCATTTACTTTCAAATATTTCTTCTAGTTCCTTCTGCAGATTGAGTATGAGAACAACTAGTTCCTTTCACTTCTGAGCTAACAGGTATAACCACCTGCAGATGCTGTCCCAAAGCATTTGTTTCCATGACTTCTCTCAAAACTTAAAAGAAAACTGTATCCACGGGTCATGTGTGAGAATGACACTAGCAAGTCTGTTCTCTGTCAGAGAGACTGTCTAAAATGAAGACTCAAATGCTGGATTTGGATCTGATTAATTTATACTTTATTTCTTCCTTCCCACAGATGGGTGAAATGGCCAGACTGCCTGGTGCTACTCAGAATCTGAGTCTTCTTGTTTGCATATTAGCATCTTCAATGTGAGATGCACACATTAGTTTAGACTAGTAAAATGAAGAGGGATATTGATCACAGCTACCCTGTCTCAGACAGGCAGGTATATTGAAGGAGTATTTAAGTGCTGGAGACAACAGTAGATCCTTCTTATTCTACATTGTTGAAATAATAGAACAGGTGACAAAACCACTTTTTATTCTGACACAAAAAAATTACTGTGACTGTGGAAAATAATCATACAAACTAAATCTTTTTTTCTGGAATTGTTAGAAACTTGAGGGGGAAAAAGCAACAACACAAAACAAAAGAATTTTTCTATTCCCAAAAATTCCTGTCATTTGAGAAAGGCTACTCTCTCTATGTACTCAAGCATGGGTACACGTATTCTTAGGGTGAAAACTTCATTTTATTACACTTAACAGTATTGAGAACATTCTGACTGACTTTTGAAGTTAGGAGTTCTACTCTGAGAAGAAACTACTGTTCCTAAATCATAGAACATAGAATCATTAAGAATTGGAAGGGACATAGAAAGATCATCTAGTCCAATCCCCCTGCCACAGCAGGATCACGTAGACCAAGTTGCACAGCAACAGATCCAGGCTGGACTTGAAGAGGAATAGGCTTTTGCTGTTAAGTGTGTAGATGTGGACACAGTTGCCATCTGTTTAATAGCATGGTAGCTCTTTTGTCACATAACTTCCAGCACATGTTACATGACCACTTCAGGATGCTGGGCTGCATTAACAAGGGCATCAATAGCAGAGATAAAGATGTTGTCTTGCCACTCTACTCAGTGCTGGTCAGACCACACCTTGAGTACTGCATTCAGTCTTGGTTCCCGCTATAAAAAAAAGGTGCTGATAGAGAGGCTCCAGAGAAGGGTGACCAGGATGATCAGGGGATTGGAAGACCTCCCATTTGAACAAAGGCTGAGAGAACTGGGTCTGTTCAGCCTTGAGAAGAGAAGGCTTGGGGGGAACCTTATTGTGAAGGTCCAGTACATCAAGGGTCCTACCAGGAGGATGGAGACTCTCTTTTTACAAAGGTCATGTAGGAAGGAAAAGAGGGAATGGATACAAGTTGGTCTAGGAGAGATTGTGACTGGATTTGGGAGGAAAGTTTTTCACAATGAGAGCTGTTAGATGGTGGAATGATATTCCAAGGGCAGTGGTAGATTGCTCAACTTTAGACAATTTTAAGGTTCAGTTTGATAGGTTCTTGGCCATCTCATTTATACTGTAACGAGATTGGACTAGATGACCCCTGAAGTCCCTTCTAACCTGCAAAACTGTGAACTTGTGAACTTCACCCGTCTGTGGGAAGGAAGGATAAATCAGATCCAGAGCTAACATTTGAGTCTTCATTTTAGACAGTCTCTCTGATGGAGAATAGGTTTTCTGATGTCATTACCCCACATGACCTTTGCATATAGCTGGCATTTTCTCCTTTAACACTATGAAGTAATTTTGAAGTAGGTGGGTATCGATACCTTCACTTCTCTTATAAATCTGTCCCACAAATTTGTAATGTAGGACAACATTAGTCCTCTAATGTTTTGTTTACAGGAAGATAAATTACATCACAATGCAAGTGCCAGATTTGCAATGTTGAGGGGAACAACATGGCAACACCTTCTTAGACAAGCTGTTTTATAATCCTGTGTAAATTTTATGAGATTTTGCCATTTCCCTGATCCCAGCTGAAAGCGGAGTTTTTTCAAATATTTGTATAACATCTAATTACTCCCTGAAAGGCACCTTGCACTCACTTACAGAGCTAGCTAGGCTGCTATGCAGACTGCTATTTCAGGTCTTTGGGCTGCTGCTTTCCTACTTACCAGAAGTCACTGTGCTATTGATACTTCAATGAGGAAAAATATTTGTCTATTTCTTACATCTACCAGATTTTCCTTCCTTGAGCAGATGGAGCAACTTTTAAAGTACTGCATTTCTGTAAAATGTTTAAGCTCCAGCAAGTAAGTGCTTTCTAATAGTTACAACAATTTTCTGCCAGTAAATTCCTAAGGTAAGATCTGTTAAATATTTTTAGTAGGGCAGTAGCCATATTTAATTTAGCAGTACTTAATAATGTACTCTTCATGCTCTAGGTAGCCTGAAAATTTTAGTAAACAAAGTCAGTAAGCAGAGAACAAATGACAAGGGAAGAAATAGCATAGAACAGTTTTCATAGAATCGTTTAAGTTGAAAAGATCTTAACCATAAACCTAACAGTACCAAGTCCACTACCAAACCATGTCCCTAAGTACCACATCTACATCTTTTTAACTGCTTCTCTGCACAGCCCATTTCAGTACTTGGCAATGCTTTCATACAACCTCATACAATTAGCCTCAGCCCATCAATCCTCTGTAGAGGCATGTAGAGCCTCCTTACTTTCAAGCACATCAACACTCCTGCTTAACTTGGTTTCATCTGCAAACTTCCTGAGGGTGCCCTTGATCCTCTCTTCCAGATCATTGATAAAGACGTTAAAGAGAACAAGCCTCAGTACTGAATCCCAGGGACACCGCTTATGGCAAGATTCCAGTTTGAATTAATTCCACTCACCACCACTCTCTGGGCCTGGCCATGCAGCCAGCATTTTTATCCAGCAAAAAGTACGTTCATACAAGCCATGAGGAGTCAGTTTCTCCAGCAAAACGCTGTGGCTGCTCATGTTTCACCATAAACCCCATCAGCTGACACATCAATTATCTTAATATCAAAACCTGATATTACAGCATTACTGGAGTTAATAACTGCCATTCAGGGTCTTTCCCATGTAAATGGTGTGTGGGGGTGGGGGTGTGGGGGGGTGTGTGTGTAACTTAATCAGCATTTGCCTTATGTACTGCAGGGAAATTATTCTCAGCTTTAAAGCTGTCTCTGTTTCCACATTGTAGTTTGTGTTTGAAATTTACCTGATTGCCCAGCATTTCGTAAGGTGGTAGGAGTTTTCCAAGAGAATACAGAGGAGGTCTGAGGCATGGAAACTGCACATTTTTCTGTCTAAATTCATCCTTATAAGTGGGTGTAAAATGATACCATCATGATCTGGTTAAATTTAATTCTGTAATTTGCCAATCACCACATTTTGTATCTGCTTCTGTGCCTGGTCTGTAGGGTATACACATTAAAGCCCTATTAATGCTGTAGGCACAACTTTTGCAGAGAAGCATGTTATTTAATCTGGTGAGGTATATTTGATCCCTGCTTTTAGCTCTGGTGGTGGTAGTCCCAAATTGGGATAGTCTGAGAGGTTTTGAAGAATTACATTTTTGTGGGGAAAAGCTTTCAAATAACATATACCCAGGTCTTGTGTTTAAGTGTGTACTAGGTATTTTTAAGCCCTGTGGCTAGATGAAATCAATAGGCATAAATCTTCTAAACCACTGCAATATTTTTCAGAAATTTTAGTGCGGATCTGCATTTCACTGCAGAATCATGAATGGGACATCTACAGTTTAACTACCTCATGTGTATCTTCAATAGTCATAGACTTGTAAGTTTCTTCTTGATGCTATGTAAGACTCTTTCTCCAGGTTAGCCACACTGTTATCATTTGGTCTATGTTTTATCATCCCTTTCCAGAGAATATCCTGTCCCTCTCCCTCTGGCATTAATCAAAGAATATTTTAGATTGGAAATGATCCTTAAGGTCATTGAGTCCAACTGTAAATGTGACATTGCCAAGTCCACCACTAAACAATGTCACTTAAGTGTTGCATCTACACATCTTTCTATTCTTTCAGGAATGGTGACTCAACCACTTTCCTGGGCAGTCTGTTCCAGTGTTTGACAACATTTTCTGTGAGAGGATACTGATACCCACCTCTCTACAACATCATTTCAGATAGCTGTAGACAGCAAGCTAACTTTTTATCCAAGTTAAACAGTCCTTGTTACCTCAGCTGCTCTTCATAGTACTTTTTCTCCAGACCCTTCTTTGGACCTTCTCCATCACCTCATGTCATTCCTGTCCTAAGTTGCCCAAAAGTCAACAAAGTACTCAAGGTGTGGTCTCACCAAGAGTACAGGGATAAAACCACTTCCCTATACCTCTTTGCCGCGGTATTTCTGATACAAGTCAAGACACTGTTGCCCTTATTGACCACCTAAGCACACTGCAGGCTCATATTTATCCAATGATCAATGAATGCTCCCAGGTGTCTTTCTTATGGGCAGCATTCTAACCACTCTTGTTGAAGCTCATTCAACTCATCAGCCTATCCATTCTGTCCAGATCTGTCTATAGAGCCTCCCTACCCTCAAGCACATCAACACTCCTGCCTAAGTAGTTGTTGTCCGCAAACTTCCTGAGGGTACATCTGATCCCATTCTCCATATCATTACTAAACATATTAAAGAGAAGAGGCCAAAACACTGACCCTTGGCCATCAAATGGATTCAACTCCATTTATCATCACTCTTATGAGCCCTCTCATCCAGACAGTTTTTTAGCCAGCAAAAAGTGTACCCATCCAAGCTGTATTTCTCTAGGTAAATGCTGTGAGAAACAGTGACAGGCTTTACCAAAAAAGCCTTTCTCTTATCTAATCAGTGGGTCCCTGTGTAACAAGAGGATAACAGGTTAGTTAAGCAGAGCCTGCCTTTCATAAACACATGCTAACTATGGGGTTAGGGTGAGGGTTATCACTGATACTTACCTTCAGGGTTGGGGTCAAGAGGATCTGTTCTACAAACTTCCCTGTCAATGGGATCAGACTGACAAGCCTGTAATTCCCTACATCCTCCTTCTGGCCTTTCTTGTAGATGGTCATCACTTTTGCTAGCCTCCAGTCAGCTGGGACCTCCCCAGTTATCCGGGAGGGATCATAAATGATGAAAAGTGTCTTCTGCCACCTCCCTCAGTATTCTTGGGTGGATCCCATCCAGCCCCATAGACCTGTGTGTCTCAGTGGTATAGCAGTTCACAAGCCATTTTCTTTAGGATTATGAGGGCTTCATGCTGCTCCTCATCCCAGTCATTCAGTTCAGGGGTCTGAGCACTCAAGAAACAACTGGTTGTATTATTAAAGACTAAGGCAAAAAAGGCATTCAGTACCTCAGCTTTTTCCTCATTCTTGGTCTCAATGTTTCCCTTCACACACACAAATGATGGATATTCTCCTTAGGCCTCCTTTTGCTGTTGCTAAGGTATTTACAGAAATTGTCTTAATCTGTATTTTTAAAAAAGGAAAAACAAAGCAAACAACCATAAAGTACTACACACAGAGAACAATTTAAATAACAAAATAGCTTTAATAACTTTCTTCCTTAAAACTTTCTTGCCTTTGGTGGATTTTATTCAGAGAAGCAACCCATCTGGGCCCATCAGATGTACCTCTGTGATGAACCATGGGTTCATACCCTCATTCACATGCAGTCTTGACCTATGTGTGGCACTCTGCTTTCTCTCCTTTACTGACTTTGTGCTCACCACAGATTTGGTGGTGTTTTTGTTTCCATCACTGTCAGAGTGAAAGAAGAAACACTAGAAAACAGAATCATTTCATTCTATTCATGTACTGTGGAATAAACGTTCACATCATGTAAAGGAGTAAAATCAAGTTTTGCTGACTTGCCCCAGCTGAGAATTTTCTCCAGTGTATTTATATGTAAAATCACACAAACATGCTATATGGATAGGGTTATATGTGAAAATCAATACTAAATTCATCATAGTTAGCTGCTACAGACCACAGTGAACACTTGCTCTCTAATGGTTAAATGCCCTTTGCATCTGAAGCCCTTTGATTTATTGGAAGAAACCTGCTGGGCAGAACATACTGTGGAGCTGATTAATGTCAGCTTCTGTCATCAGTTTCCACTTAGATTCTTGGCCAGCTCTGACATCTCCTCCCTTAAGGATCCAGAAGAATTTGAGGACTGATCCAAGAGCTTTACTGGCATGGGATTTGCAGAATGTGTTGCTTGCAAAATAAGGAAGATGAATGGAAGTAAAATTCCATGTTCTCTACTGGACTTGTTTCTTTAACTCATTTCTCTGGAGAAAGATACCAATGCCAGGACCACACCAGCAAGGGAAACAAATCAATAGCATGTTCACTGGTTTTGTTACAGATGTCTTGCATTTCCTTTGCTGCTTTATATGCTCCCTCGTAGCCTGTCAAACTGGGAAAATGACTGCAGTGAGAATGCAGAGCTACCATAGCTGTCTAGATTTACACTCACCATCGCACAGGGAAACTTATGAACTACAAACCAGTTGGTAGTGCACACCATTTTAGAGAAGATAAGCCCTTAACTGAAAAGGGCTAATTAAAAGTGGCAACCACTATAATTTGCAGGTTGACCATTCATGAATAGCATGACATTTTTTAAGAGCAGAACATGATTACCCCTGTCCTTTCCCCTCACTCTCCTCTGGGAATGATGACTGCTTATAGGAGATAATTTTCTTGTGTTCATTTTGACACATTTCCTTTGCAGTTCCTAATTTGAAGAAAATTACTGCTACATTCTCCTGAACATCAAATTCTCCTGATGCTCATCACACATGTGCATACTTCTGATACAGGATCACACATTGCCATAAAAGTCCCAACGATTCTGTACCTGTTGCTGAAGCACCTCTTACTGGTAAGAATGAAGTATGAGCAAACAATCAAATGCCAAAATATTAAAACCAGCAGACTATAATTATAAAAGTATTGTCACACTGTGGAAAACTTAAAATAGGAAACGAGTTGCCCCAGAAATCACATTTAAATGTCTAAGAACCCAGGATACAATCATAATAATTTGACATTAGGATTTCCAGTCCTGCAGCTCTTGAACATAAACTGGTTTGTTAGAGGTACTGTCATCTGGATTAAGAATGTTACACTGGTCCCCTTTACAGGACATAGTATGTTACTGTTAACAATCTGCACTGATAAAATGAATCTAACTTGTTCAGTCCCTTTTCTTTCTTCCATGCTCACAGTATATTTGATGGTTTCCAAGATGGTTGTAAAAGAAAGCTGCGCAGCTGCACAGAGCTGGAATCTGTTATTTAGTTCCTTCTTTTCATTTAAGCCTCATTCCCCCACCTCTTTCATATTCCTTTTTATTTCTTCTTATATGCTTGAGTGAGAAGGGATGGTTACAAAAAGAAAGGAAAAATAGTGAGGCCTTTTTTTCCTTAGGAATAGCCAAAGAAGTTTATAGGCTTCAATAATTCTTGATGATTAAGCAGATAATTTTTAAATGTAGGTGTGGGATTTTGTTGATGATCGAACTTTACTTTGCAAGGAATTTTACAGCTAGAAACAAATTAGAAGTCACAGAATCTCTGAGTATCTTTGTTTGGAACAGACCTTTAAGATCATCAAATCCAACCTTCGACCCAGCACTGCCAGGTCACAAGTCTATAAAAAAGACAATTAAATCTGAATATTACACAAAACAAGTCCGTTCCAATGGTAAATTAAGTCAATACGTAGATTGCCACTGACTTTAATGGCCTTTGAACCAGTCCCAGGGTGACCTCAAACCTCCACAGTAAACAAATTTTTAAAAAACAGTGTTTACTACTCAATTTTCTGGGATAGCAATTTTAAGTTGTCTATAAAATCCAGCTACTTTCAAGGTCCTCAGTCTCAGGGAAAACCTTTTGGAAAAAATTCACTGACCCCAGGATGTTTAGACATAAATAGGTGTGATTCATGAGCTGGCATTTTTTGACAAAACTTTACTGAACTGGAACATTTCTGACCAGCTCTATTACTGATAAAATTAATAGATGACACACAGGTTGGCAGAGTAATAATTAATAACAGAATGTTCTGGACCAATTAGGAAGCTGGGCCAATTTAAACAAAACATTCAACACGACCAAAATGTGAAGCTATGTGTTGAAGAATTAGGAATGAAGACCTTGCCTTCATTATCCTGAAAAGCAGTGAGTCCAGTAAATTGTCCTGGTGGAAAACCAACTGAGAATGATCTTACACATGGCTACTCTGCCCATATTTCTGTGGTATAAAGTGCTTATGCTTTGCATGAAGCTCCAGTGACTCAACGCAGAGCTCAAATGAATTGGTTTCTTCTGTCTATCAGTAAGATGAGAAGTTAACTTCATTACAGTGAAAGATTGAGGAAGAAGCATCAAATAACTACTAGAGAAAGCTGGCCTATTAGCTAAAAGCACAGATTTGTGGATGAGGCCAGACCAGTCCAATTTAGAAACAGGGGGGACAGGTACTAAATTATTGGAAAGAAACACCAGTGAAGGTGACAGACTTTCTACCTCTTAATAGCTTCACAACACAAACCTGTAAGATGTATTTTAGCTGAATACTCATCCTTTTGCACAGTATCAGCATAAATGGAGAAATCAAAATGCTAAAATATCCCATTTCCCATTACATACATGTAATTAAGTCGGCTAAATCCATTTTAACCCATTTATGAAATCATTGAAGTATGAATTGACTGTAGTAACTAAACAAATAGCTAGGTAAAGCTTTGTCAGCATGGTTAAAGTAGTTCAAAAGCCATTATGGAGAAGTTTTTGTTGAACTATGAAAATATATGATCCATTCTACTTTGTGTACTACATTAATGAAAAGAACTGAGTGCTCATTCTTGCTTCCATTGACTCTCACAAAGCATCTACCATTGACTTTGTTGTGTGTAGCAATAATCTCTTAATCATTACCAGCACAGAGCTCCAAATCTGATTTTCTCCGTACAGTTTTCCTTCAGTCAATTATTAGCAGCTGGATCCTAGCACTTTAATTATGTTGAAGTTAACAACCACCTGAATGAAAGCACTGAAATCCAGCACTGCCCAACTGATGAGACTAAGTGGCTGTTCTCTTTACGAGGTGTTATTTTCTTGACATGTTTGCGTGACTGGGTCTGATGTTCACAGCTGATCTTCTAGGGTGCTGTATAATTGAGATTTTACATTAATTTCAAATTATTAGAATACACCTAAGAGACCCCAAGGCATTCATCTAGCCAAATGCAGAATTCTTCAGAAGAGTCCCGTTAAAATGGCATCTTCATCATGCACAGAAAATACACTTAACGTTTTAAACTCCTAATTGTAATAATGACTCTGGCACCAAACCTTTCTGGACGATTGATGGCTAGCTGAGGCTAATGGCTCTCAGATGAATTTCAGGCCACGGCTCCTCCCAAACAGTCATTAATCTTCAGGAAATGTCTTATGCTTCTATCAGGGGTGTTTAAACGGCTCTGTATTTTTAGCTAGATTATCCATAGCATGCTTCTGAAATCAGCTGAATAGGAAAGGGGTGTTTTCTGAACAGACTTAAATTTTGCCATTAATTAATTGTCACTGGTTCTTTCTATTTTCTTGGGGCCCTGCCCTATGGTTCCTAACCCCACCAAAGTTCCCAGTGAGCTTACAGAAGATTGGCCTTTACTGAGAGTGTAATTATCAAACTTGTTAAAGCTATAAAGCATGATTTTGAGGTTTACTCAGCATTGACCTGACTAACTCTCACAGAGGTCACTGGGTCTGTCATAATTACCATGTAGCTTAGTTGCCCAGTTTAGTCCTTGTTCCTGGCAGACACTTACTGTGTTGTCCATTTGCTCACAGGTTCTCCTCTGAAACGAATGTTCCTAGGGAAACAATACTTCATACAGTTGTTGGACAGTTAGTTATGGGAACCACTCCCAAAAGGTCATGCAGAAGTAGTCACATTAGATTTGGCTTTTTCTGTCCTGCATGGTCTTCTAACATGTTCTCTCTGGCTTTGCATCCTAAAACATGCCCTCACCCCACAGGTCAGTTCACACAGTTCACACTTTCCTTTTCACGCTAAGAAAACACAATTCTGTCAGGCTGTAACACAGTCCTCACTATTCCTGACATCAAGAACTGAACTAAGAACCATATATAAAAAGATTGTTATGATTTGAGGTCATAGGGGAATCTTGTGGGGCCCTGCAGAGGTCCAGGACCATGTACTACGTAGCACTGATGCAGACAATCTGAGCTCTTACCAACATAGACACAAACCACCCTTCACCACTTGGACTAGCGGTCAGGAACAAGTCCCAACACTGAACATACTTAGCAGTGCAGCCAATAATAACATTTCCTGGGAATAAAGTGAGGCCATTGCTGAACTGTTTGGAAAATTGTCCTATCATCATTTTCACCATAAATCATGAACTGTCACACCAAACCTTTAACAATTACAGAGTTATGCAGAGCTCTTCCTAGAATGATTCTTTAAGAGACAATTCAGAAAAGTCACAGTCTTTTAATTAATTCTGTCATCATGGCTGTACCACGCAACTATCCTCAGAAGCCAAGGTTGTGCCTTGTTTGTCATGGCCTTCAGAAGCACTAAGATAAGGGATTTAAGGGGTCTCAAAGGCCATAAAGTAGTGCATTTTCAAAATTAATTGCTCATGACAAGCAAATTTGAACATTTAAAATAATCAGAAACAACAATGATCTATGAGAGGGTCTCAAAAATAATCAGAACAAATGCAAACATCAGGCATTTGCTGAGAGTTTCCAAAGTAGCAGTTGTTTCCACAGCTTTGCAAGAAAAGCTATTTGATAACAATGGAATGCTGAATAAACCTTTCCAAATACTTTTGCTGGCTTCATTGCTGCTCTTTGTTGCAAGGCTCTATACAATGAAAATGTATGAAGGATTTATGTAAATAAGGACAGTAAAAAGTCATACATATACTAAAATGGGGTGGGAGTGAGCACTATGTCTGTGTTTGTAAGTACACTTTTGAGCTCAAGTACCACCCTACTGCTTACCATTTCCCAGAGTGAGCACGACACCTGCAAAAAGCAGTAAAGTCCAAACTCCCATCAGTTATGCTAGCATAGAATTTCCTTAGTGGTAATATCATGAAAGCACATGCCAGACCTGAGAGACTCCCCAGGACCTCATTCCAGGAAACCTGACAGTATACTTTCTCACCCATGATTCAGTTCACCCTTCCAAGTTTAGGGCCAAGAGCAATCTTAAAGGTCAGTTCATACTTAAGAATCAGAGAGTGCTGGCAGAATTAGATAGGATCACCCTAACAACGGGGGAATTTTGTAATGAAAAATAAGTAAATCAATACCTCTTTTCACTGTGTGATAAAACTAAAACCTTCTCAGATCATGTTTTTCACAGAACTGTTGTGCAGAAAGGAGAAGGCACATGAACACTCCTCTGGGTAGCCCAGCAGTGATAATTCTTTATTGATCCACACAAAAAACAGTTTTGAGGTCTTGACCTTAATGTCCCTAAAAGTGGAGATGCATCACTCTCAGGCTTCTCAAGTGAGTACCACAACGGCAGGGTAGATGATTCTCAGTGTTGAGGAGGATTTCAGGAGAATTTCTAACCTTAGTTCCTCTCACTGTCCCCACAGGAAGATTCTGTTCTGGCAAACCAGCATTTCCCAACACAAAATGTTTTACTGAACAATTCCCAACTTAACTCTATCAAAGGACTAATTTTCCTCTGTAGAACACTGGAACATGGGAAAACTAATATTCCCACTGGTGATAAGGTTTTAAAATATAAATAGGGAGATTTTTCTGTGTTTGATAATGTGTGCTTCCCTCTATAGTTAATGTGAATGACAGAACATGCTGGATTATGCCTTTTACTCTCAAACATACAAACTACACTGTCCAGGCTAAAGTATCTTTATTTTTTTCAACATTTCTTAATACTTTTTCCAAAATTATAGGTGAGTTATGGACATTTATCCATTTGGTTCTAAGCACAAAACACATTGAAGGAAAGATCAATTTGTTAAACTATGGAATGGCCAATTTTGAGGGGATTACCCCTATCTGAAAAAGTAATCCATGGTTTACAACAGTAATATTATTTTTTAAAGCTTGTGGATGGAGCAGCTGCTTTGTAAAGTTACTAATTTCCTGTAAAGGATACTAAATGCTTAGCAATCAGAATGCAAGGCAGGATGCAATTATAAAATCATGTATGTGCATCTTTCATACATTAATTCTGCATGGAATTCCCTTCCATTTTAAAATGACCAGTGTTGGTTCTGCTGTCTGGACATGAAACAGCATCCACAGACAGAAACAGGGACTGTGTATTTGTTAGAAAGGGGTAGCCCACAATATCAGCTGACTTTAAGGACAAACATCTACAGAAATTCAAGCGGTCTGATTCTAGCTGTCAGGCACCCAACCTGAGAATGAAATTCTTCTCTCATGGGCAAAGATGTTGGTTTTTGAATGAGAAACCTCGAAATGTTTCAGGAATTCAAGTTATTCTCACTCTGGTTCAAATGCAGATTCAGGCCTCATTCTTCCATCAGTCAATGTAGCGGCTGTTCTCTCATCCCTGCAAGATCTCATTTACTGCTTTTACGTATCATCAGTGCTGGCACATTTTTGTTCTTGGAGCTCGTAAGTGTGCAGGGGTTACTGTATACCTGGATTTCCCTGGAGCCACCTAATTTTTTCTGCTCAAAAATTAATCTGAGATATATTCCAAGTTCCTGAGCCTTGCCAGAATTCCTCTGCTAGACAGTTCTCCTGTGTTTATTCTATGATTCTGTGAATGCAACCCCAAATCACATACAGGTTAAATTCAGATGTGTGCACTCCGTGGTGCATGTGCAGTAAACCAAGTACATTCCTAATACAACAGACATTCTGCATATCCACACACTGTCTGAGCAGCACATGGGCATTAGTTTTGGGCAGGAAACCCCAGAGAGAAATTTGGTAACCCTGCCTACCTACACCGTGAACCAGAGCTAATTTTTTCCTCATGGCCTTTCATGAATTTAACTATGTCCTTCATCCAAAATAGTTTCCATGTTTCATTCACAATAAAATCTTGAGCATTCTTCACTATCAACAGCATCATCTGTCTCCCCATATTGTACTTTTCCTTTTTAGAGCAGTGAGTGTTCATTTTTGGATGTATATGTGTGTTTAAATTGTACACTTCTTTCATTCTCTCTCATTCTTTTGCTAGAGGATTGTTGCCAGCTGCCTACATACACAATGACTGTAACAGACACAAGGAAGGAAACAAAACTCTCCAATGTATGTGGAATTGGGGAAAGAAATCTTTCCCACATCTTCTACTGAGAGATCTCCCCTTCATTCCATTGATAAATAAACAGTTATAGCAAAGTGACTTCACCTTGTTTTACCTTCCCACCTGTTTATGGTTGCTGCTCTCCTTTTATTCCAAGCAGTGCACTGGGAGGAAACAGGAGACAGACAGTAGGAGTAAATAATGAAAACTGTCTTAGTATTTCTGGTACCAAAACATGCAATGCCCTAAAACCCCCTTACTGCCAGTGCAGCAATTTCTTCTGTAGGTGTGTTCTTTCCTATAGAGCAAGAACAATAAGAGTGAATGAGACCTCTTTGGGCAAAATGGCTGATGAAGATGAAGGAATTTAGAGGTAGAAGTGTAAAGTGTCATTTTCAGACACAAGATCCTCAAGTTCTGTATTTGGAGCTAAACTTACTATGGGGAGTTTCAGTAGTGTTCAATGCACGAAGAGATTTAGAGGTTGTTCCACATATTTGTTTTCCAATTGTGGTGTCCTCTTAGGCTAACTTGCCAACAAGTTTTTATGGTTTTTTAAGGAATGGACTTCCGTTTAAATAGAGAAAAAGAAGTGTTAATTGAAACTGCATTTTTGTTGAAAATTACAGATTTGAATAAGGCACTCATCTAGAGCAAGCACTTACTCCCAATTTAGCCTATTAAACCGCAAACCCTGAGCAGTTTGGGACAGATTCCCCAGTGTGTTCCAAGTCCTGTGGGTTACTGGAATGATTCAAAGCAGCTGGATCTCAGCCAGATGTGTGCAGCTGAGGGCTCCTCACAGCGTGGGAGCCCTCAATATGCACAAAGGCAGCACAGATGGTTCCTTGGTTCCTGTGCTGCCACCCCCTGCTCCTACCTCGTTTGGCCCTGGCACAAGAACAACGTCACAGGGAGGGAGAGAACACTGCTGGGTGTGCTCATCTGACATGCAGGCCTGCATGAGTTGAAAATAGCAGAAGGGAACCAAAGCAACACATGAGCTCCAAAACCAAATAGTCAGGCTGAGCAGCATAGGAAAACAGAATCCTAGTATTTTAGGCCACATTGCTGCAGTCACCAAGGAAACTCAAATAGTATGTTCTTTTATGGGTTTATATCTAGTTCCTAAACCCACAATGCAATAAATTCTGTACAAAGACAAATCCAAAGCTTGCTGTAGAAAAAATTATATTGGCAAAATTCAGTTCACAGGCTGAGGCATCTAGGTGTAAGCATCTCTACGGACAGCTAGTTAATACCATCAACAGGTAATCGAGAGCTATTCATTTCATATCCGTCATGAAGGATGTGATTCAGTTGCCCAAATGCTGACATATGGGGTCATTTTATATACCATAGCACAATCTTCAGGCCTCTAGATACTACACTAGAAATGTATTGATCACCTGTTGGTAGTGCATCTGTGTATCAATTTGTGCTCATGCCTTAGAGACCCAGAGACATTTAACGGCAGTAGATGCCTAACAGCGTGCAACTTACTCCATTCCTCAGCAGCTGGTCAGACAAGTTCTCTTACTTCTTCAAGTTGTATTACCTCTACTGATTCTAACTCTTTTGACTACTGACTAAAGTTCTTGCTTATATATAAAGTATGTTCACCCATGCCTACAAGTAGACATCAGAGTTTAATGGGAACGTTCAATTCCTTACACGTAACTGCCTAGTACCATTCCATACACCCTATGATTTTCCACTGACTTCCAGCTGCAGCTGCTGAAGATTGAACATTCCCTGTGTGTCCTGTCACACCTGCAACCCTTGTTAGAATTTCTTTGATGTCCTAAAAGTCCTCAAATCGTGCCTGGCGTTTATATTTATGCATCTCTTTAGCTGGAACTGTTACCTCAATGACAAATTTAAGTGTCTCAAACTGAATTTTGCCTGAGGTGTCCAAATGGATTTCTTCTGTATTCATGGGATGGCTCCAGACAAGGCATTGGTAATTGCTTATTCCCAAGTATTTTCCATTTTCCCATTCGCATATCTGAGCAGCTTCTGATGGCAATGAGAGAGTTACAGCTCTGACACAGTCACCCCAAGGCACTTCATGTGAGGCCAAAGACCACCATGACTACATCTACAGCAACACCACCTATTTTTCAGGGTAAATTATTTCACATTACAGGAGGTGTTGAAATGCTGCAAAAGTTCATAGAAAAGGCTCTGCATGAAAGAACCAAATGTGTCCACAGTGGTTCAGGGTGGAAAGAGTGACTTGCAAAAGGAAAAATCTTTCTTATGAAGAAGCAGACTGGAAACTCCTTATAGCATTCATGACAACTGAACGAAACAAATAGAAGAATCTTCCCTTAACACATCCTTTTCCAGTTTATCCTTGAAAAACAGAATGTCTGTCCCCGAAAACTCATAGGGCAAATAAAAATTCTGTAACAGAGCTATGAATGCAAAGATGTTTGGATCAAAGGACACTCCTTACATTATAACAGAACCTTTTGTAGCCATGGCAGTAAAACATTTCAGCTAATCTAATCTGTCAGCTTCCTAAGGCTGCAACACTCAAGTCCAGTTAGATGAAAAGATATGTGAAAACTCTTTCCATGTAAAATGAGGTTGGCAACATGAAATAATATTCAGCATTATGAGTAAGTGAAGGAGATTTGAAGAGGAAAAATTTTGATGGAAAGAGGTGTTGCTGAAATGAGAAAGAATGTCTTGGAAGTCTTGCTTTTCTTCTCATTCATGCCTTAGTGTTGCTGCTGACTTTTAAGAGAATTTCTCTCTAATGGTGTATGAAATTTTTATTTTATTTTAAAAATGGAGCTGTTCAAGAATTCTTAACAGGTCTAATAATCAAACTTCACTTGAAATTAAAGCAAAATCAGATTTGCTCATGTTAGGTTTTATGTCTTTTTCTGCTTCTGAAAGGAAGCTACTGGGACTGTAGTAGTGACCTTCAAACCTTTTAGAAACATGAACCTCTTCAAAATGGAGATTTATTTCTCAGAGATGGGAACTGTGGTAGACTCTGTAGATCTGACATGCCAGGTTGAAGGCAGTGCCATGTGTGTAATTTTTTCAGATGAGCATTTTCAAGAGCTTATGCATAGTTGTTTACAGAGGGCTTCATAGTGCCAATATACCCAGCATTGTTAAACAGCACTGTTTAAACCATATCATTTCACACACTGTCTGAAGACAGGACTCTCACAGCAAAACAAATGTTTTTTAAATACCCTTGGTCCAGAAGGACAATAATATTTTCTTAACTTACACCAGCAGTGATCATCTGTGATTTGGCCCTTTCACCAGAGTCTCCCACAACAATGCTCACAAGTCAGGATCCCATTTTATCCTCCCTAGAGTCATCATCCATTGCTCCAGTGATGCTGCAACACTTCTTGTTTCCAGCTCCCAGCAGACCTGACATCCTCTGGTTGCCGTGCTCCTGGTTGGGGTGTGGGATGGGATAGACTGTCCGGTCCTGCTCTGGTGCCCTGGGGAGACTCTGTTGCTCTCAGTTCATACCACAGAGAGCTCCTATCCATGCTGTGCCCTTAAATACAGGTGTATAATTGGAACCACAAGCCAGAGCAAACCACACAACCAGAGTTTCAGGTTTTTTTCAAAATGGCATCTGTGATACCTGGTGTCCTGAGCGTTAGTAATTTCCTGTGTTCAGTATTAATGGGAATGGCTTCTTAATCCTTCAAAGCGTTAAATCTACCAAATATTTTGACTGTGGCAAGTATTACTACTAATAAATGGCAGGGAACAGTGGATGCTGTGTACATATGCCCCTCTGATGAGGTACACATAACATGTGGCTCCTAATACCAAAGATGGTGTAATCCTTCACTTGTCAGCACTGCACTAAAGGTCAGTCTGGTTTTTGTCACTTTACAAACTTCCATCTGTCAAGGGATGCTTAATTCACAGCTTATTCTCACAACTACCCCAAGGCTGTCTAAATTTAAAAACAGCCGTTTATTTATCATGTTCTGTTTAAAAAAGGAGACTTTTGTTTCAAGATATTGGTCTGTCATAAGAAAAGACTTAGAGGGATCTTTTAACAGAAAATCTAAAAGATTACTATGGCCTTTCTTGTGATTATAAAAGCTGGTGCTTTCATGAATTGAACTCAAGATCTCTGTATTTAGAAGAAATAGGACATCAATGATGCTCTCCACCTTGTCTACTAGCTAGTTCTTTATTATATAACAGGGCAAACATGTGTTAAGGCAGTTCAATCAAATCCACAGGCAAAAGAATTGGGCTATATAAAATATTAGCTAGCTAGCTAACTTGATAGATAGATAGATAGATAGATAGATAGATAGATAGATAGATAGATAGATAGATAGATAGATAGATAGATAGATAGACAGATAGATAAATTATCTATATGATATATATCACCTATTATCTATCTATATATATATGTAGGACTAGATGATCTTTTGAGGTTCCATTTGATTCCTAATGATTGTATGATTCTATGATTCTATATCATCTAGATGATAGATAGAGACAAATACTCATTTAACAAAATAACATTAACAATGAAGTAAAAAAATTAAAATGGCACTTGTTTATTAAAGCACTCAAGTGTGGGCACAGATTTGGAGTGCAGAATGGCTTAGGATTGCCATTGCTTGCTTGAGATCCTTGCTGAACCTTACAGTCTCCATCACAAGGCACTTTTCCTCACTTTAACAATTTCTGTTTAAATACGGACTTTTCAGGTATTTGTGAAAGAAATCTCTTTGTAGTGACAATGATAAGTGGATTGCCTACACACAAAGTGGATAAAGCAAAGAGAAATATTTTAACACACACACCCCCACAAAACCCCACACACGCCCATGTTTTATGTGAAGGAAATGAGTGCAACTATGTGTTCCTGGTGGCACGTGCCGTATGAACCTTACTAATGAGTTTAGTTTCAGAATAAATGTGGCAGTGACTTTTAGGTTGACTAATGTCTGGTACATCTTTCTTTTAATAGAAATCTGGTGTGCTGTGTCAAATAAAACATGTATGAGGTTTGAGGTTTTTTTCCCTTTATTTGAGGAGGAGAAAAGCATAAGAAGACATGAGTAACATTCAAAGGTTGTGGCTATAAATTAAACAGTGTGAGGTGATGGGTGGGGTATTGCATTCTTTATCAGTAATGTTGCTTAATTCTTAAAATAGTCAAGGACACAGTTTCAGCACAGCCCAACCAGGTCCATCCCAAATAATTCCTGGGTACAGCTCGGGGGTTTGGACAGCAAGGAACCCCTAATATATTAAATATTGCAGGGTGTCCCAGACATGCCTCTTACAAACTATGCCACATCACATTTTTCAGGTTACAAGGATACGTGCATCCTAGCTGTCCTTGAAGGAATGATGTCATAGGAAGGTGCTATACATGCAAAAAGCCTTTGAGATTTAGTTAAATCACCATGAAATAAAACAGTGTTAGACGCACTAGTTCCCAGCCTTCAGTCTCACAAAATGTGAGCAGATGTAAAGAGCTTTGTGGTCCAGGAAGAGTACAGACTCAAGTGATTTAGGACTTCCTGAAAATTCCCAGGTACATGGGCTGTACTGAAAGGATGGACTGCTCGGTCTTAGCCTCTCTATCATTGCAATGGCCTGAGCCCACCTGGACATTGGAAAATATCAGGATTGAAGCCAGGCTCTGACAGCTCAGGACAACAGAAAATCTGCAAAACTTGTCATGGTTGAAACACCACAAAAGCTGTGCTGCTTAAACTGAACTCAGCATGCTTGTCTTCATAAGTGCAGTAGGCACCTTGAATTCTGAAACCTAAATAGAAACTGGGTCATTGTAAACTTGAAAAGCAAAATAGTACTCTCTTTTGCTAATGTGCTGATATGAAGAGCCATTCATAGGGTCATAGGCAAAGAAATGGGGCAGAGTTTCTTCTAGAAGTTCATCTAAACCATTTCCCTCACTGATATTTATCAGGTCCCAATCTCTCACATGCACACTCACAAACACCCATAGTTATGTACAAAACAACATCCAGTATAGCAGCAGCCCCTCCTTTATATTATTGAACTGTCAAGGCAAACCTTGTGCTTCTACTTTTTATAGTCACTTTGACTTGACCCAGCTGAGAAGAAAGGAAAACACAATGACAGTGCCAAGAAATATACTGATTTGCAGTCATCATCAGAGGCTTCCATTAATCATGGGCAGAACTACAGCAAAATAAGGAACATCTTTTTTAGGTTGTCTTTGTTTAAGTCTCCTAGGAGATTTATAAAGCTCTGATGTATATCATGAACCTAGAGGATGTAATTTTAAGAGCTTACTTGCCCCATCTGAAGCTGAGCTAACATGTACAAATAAATAAAATAAAGCTGGCCTATGTTAAGTTCAAATGCTGCAATAGCATAAAATGCATGCTAAAGAGTTTTATTTTTAAAGTAAAAGCCAACCCCCATCTCTCTTTCCATTGTTTGTCGTATCTTCTAAAGTTAGAAACAAAATACTCTCTCTGCTGACTTCATACTTCCCACTTGGCAAACACTGGTATTTCTGTCTTCTCATTGGAGTGCTACCAAATAAGCCCATTGCATGTTCCTTTGCTTTTCCAGTGGGATCGTAACCAGTAAAGCCATCTGTGTTCTTGCACTCATGTAGCAATGCCATTGTCAAGAAAAAGGACTTGAGTCCTTTCTGCTGGGGTACAATGGAAGGACTAACATTCTGTGTACCTCATGCCTAAACAGCTCTTTGCTAGGCAGCTTATAGGCTTCCACGACTCTGAGTTTTCCTGGCAATGTAGTGGTCCCCACATCTTCATGCACTTTTGTGTCCTGTGTGCTCCACTTCTGCCTCAGCCCATACTTGCTCATATTCTGCACCAAAACATCTAGTTTAGAAGATAGTTCTGAGACTACTTCTACTTAAACATATTCACAATCGTGGTATTGCCAGTTCTTAAAGTCAAGATGGAGCTAAAGGAATTTATTGCAGCTGAATGTGTGAGCTAGTGTTCTAGCTTTTCAAGATGTAGTGCAGTTCCATGGAAATGATAAGCATAAGGGTTATAATGTGTGTCTCCACTTTCATACACTCAGAAGTGTTGGCAGAACACTGTGCTACTAAGGTAACACTTCATCCCAGTGTGTTGCAAATGAGAACAATACAAAAAGAAGATGAATCTTCACATGGAGTCTAAATTTGACTTCAATGTAATATATTTTTAAAACTGTACTATGCATTCTTCTGTAGATATAATCTGCAAAGCCAAAAATGGAGCTGACTTTTCTTTTTACTTTTTCTTATGAATATAAGTTTGTCAAATTTAAAATTTCATAAGAAGATGCTTATTACTTCCCAGTAATTTTCATTGGCAAGCTCTGAGATGTCAAGGGTGAATTGTGTGTTCAAATCCAATATGAGGTCTATGAGTTCTATACTGCGAAAGTCAGTGACTCATTTCAGGAATTTTTTCTTTAATTCTAGCTAAATGTTTGAATTTCAATGCTACCAAGTATTGTAGTGGCCCACTCTCATTTGGGGGGGATAAAAAGAGTGAAAGAAAAAGCAAACATTTTCCAAGCCTTGGTTTCCTTCTGCAGCAAAATAAAAATGAATGTTGAAAAGCTTGAAATTTTTTCCTGAAGTAACATTCTTGTTTTCTGGCCAGCTCTGTTCCAAAAAACTAACTTTACAAAACAAACAAAAATCTTCATGCTGCCTAGATTTGCAAAGCAAGCAAGATTTAGCTTTTGGAAACACACTACAGAAAGGTGTTGTGCAGTTATCAATGCTGTTGAAAGAATTTAAGCTCTCCTTTTGAACAAGATTGCCCAATGCTTGAAAACATTACATTGTAAGCTGACACCAGCCTCAAAAAGCTTTTTTGCTTTTCATTTACGAATGTCTAAACAAAAAACACAGCTCCCAGAAAAATCCCATCATCTAAGCAATTTGATACTGGCTACAGACCCTAATAAATGCAGTGACACAAACCAATACAGTGTTCTACACACATCAATATCGAACACTTCTGTATTAGTAATGCTAAAGTTAGGGCACTGGAAATGTCTGCTGCTCTACTCAATTGAAAGTCATTTCACAATGCCCTGAACGAGCATCAGACCATGAAACTAATTCTACACACAGGCTGAGGGAAAGTGAGTTTGGATCACTCCAACAGCATGATTTATGTTTTTCAATGGATGAAGAATTATTGGATTATTAACACATGAAAAAAGAATAAAATATGAATATCCCTTTCTCCTATTCTTCCGAATGTTGTTGTGGAGCAGCTTTTTGGAGGAAAATTAGGAAATATGTTGCAACCTATTTTCCTGAGACAGCAGGGACTGCACAGGACTTTGGTTAGCTGATTGACTCGTTGGTTTGGTTTTTTCCCCAGTCATTTGTCTCTGCTTAAGAAATTAATTTAACTAACAAAAATAAATGTATTTTTATTTTTTCAGTGAAATGATAAAAAGAATTAAAATTCTATTTCAAGTCACATCAAGTTGCAAAATATGTTTTACTTTCTATTATGTAAATGCTATGCACTGGTTCCCACGTTAGGCAGCCCCAATACCACTGGTCAGAAGATGCTGTAAGCAGTACTATTCTCATTTTGTGATTGGGAAAACAGACTTACACTAAGGGACTTGCCCAGAGCAATATAAATGTTCAGAAACCACCTGCAAAGAATAAGTAGAATAAACCAGAATTACAGAGAGGAGTCCCTGGCTTCCAGCCAAGGAGGCCGTGAAAGCAGCAATGTATTTTTTATTTAATCTAAATTTCTGTTCAAAAGAAAACTTAGATCCCCCCATAGAGGAAGAAATTTCTGGTTTTAGACTCATGAAACCTGAGTCCATCCCTCATTTTGCACTAAATTAATGTAGACAAGCTCCGTTTGTGGGAGTAAGACCTGAATAGTGTGAATGAAATGCAATTTACAGGCTGGGATCTGCTCCGTATTAATCATTTGTTTGAATCTTGGGTGTACTCAAGGGCCCTACTAAGGATCATGCCCGGCTGTGGAGGCTCAGTGCAAAACACATCACCTAAGACAGACCAGGCCAAAGAGAATAAGAAGAAGACGTGGTCTGGGTCTTCAGAGACTATGTATTTGCCAGTGACAATTTTGTCTAGTGTCTCAGTAGAAGTTTGGGGCTGTGTATTTTTCACGTATTTCCTACAATATATGTGCCTAAGTGGATTCTGAGGGGGAGAGCTTATTGGTAGGTAAAGCACAAAGACTGACTTCTTAGTTGTTTTTGGGACAGAAAAGAGAAAGAAAGCAAGAAAGCAAGGAAGGCAAGGAAGGAAGGCAGGAAGCAAGAAAGCAAGGAAGGCAGGAGGAAAGCAAGCAAGCAAGCAAGCAAGCAAGAAATAGAAAGAAAGAAAGAAAGAAAAAGAAAGAAAGAAAGAAAGAAAGAAAGAAAGAAAGAAAGAAAGAAAGAAAGAAAAAGAAAAAAGAAAAAGAAAGAAAGGAAGGAAGAGAAATACACATGACTTCCAGTTAGGTTTGAGAAAAACTGAAACAGGTTTCAGAACTGAAAAGCAGTCCCAAAGTGATTTACATCTGCTCAGTGGGAACCAAAGGAGGAAGGAAATACTAGCAGTACCATCTTCCAAGGCATGTCTGGTCCTGTTAATATTTGTTGAGTTGTGGTATAGCTAAAAAGTTCCAATACTGTGAAAAACGATGTGGCAGAATATGTTAGCAATTAACAGCATATACCACAGCAATGGAAAGCTCTTAGTGCTTCATACTATCCACATTGAGATGTGGTCAAAGTAGAGAAACTAGGTTTCATTTTGGCTGTAAGGCAGAACACAAGTAATCTAAAATGAAAGGAAAGAGAGACGGTTCAAAATAGCTAATCCCTGCAGGGGACCTGATTTCTGCATGGACATTGGCTTAGAAATTAAATGTTAACGCGAAGTCACAGAGACTAATTTTTATTGGTCTTAATAGAAGAAAAACAGATACTAGTCTGTTGGAAGTACCTGTAACTGTGTGCATTTTAAAGTCCAAGTGTTCAGTGAACATGAGTCGTCTTCTCAAATATCATGCAAGTAGTTTTCAAAGTGTAAGATAGAGGGAATTTCCTTAATCATTCATATTTTTTATTTCCTCTGATGCAGTAACAACAATCACTGGTTTTTAATGGAAGCTAAAGCACAGCAACATGTCTACCTGGACATCGTCTATCTGGATTTCTCCAAGATTTTCAGTACAGTTCCTTCACCTCAGTCTCCTCCTTGAGCAACTGATGTGTTATGGTTTAGACAAGTGGTCTGTGGTGGGTGTACAAGCTGTCAGGCCATGTCGACAGTTCTTTAGACTGGCAACCTGTCACAAATGAAAACATTCAGCCCCTGCCCCATGATCAGTACTGGGGGCCCAATAAGTGTTCTGGATGCTGGGATCAGAATGTGATTTGTTGATGATACCAAACTTAGTGGGAAAGTGGACACTTCAGAAGGAAGAGACACTCCGCAGGAAGCCTGGAAAAGTGGGCTAACAAGAAGCTTATGAAGTTCAGCAAGGACAAATCTAAGACCTTGCACCTAGGAAAACATAATCCAGGAGTGCAGCACAGGTTGTGACCTACATGGCAGGAGAACAGCTCTGCTGTGGGGGGTCTTCATGGACAAGTTAAATATGAGTCAACATTTTGCTACTGTGACAAGGCCTATGGGATACTGGGTTGCATCGATGAGGAAATCATTAGCAGAGTTAAAGTCATTTTTGTCCCTGCCATACAAACTCTATTTAGGCTCAAGATAGTCCAGACAAGGTCCACAAAAATACTCACAGGACTGGAAAGCTACCATATGAGGAAAGCTGAGAGAAATCGGTTGTTTAGCCTTGAGAAAAGAGCCTCGGGCAAACATTATCACCATGTTCTAGCATTCAAAGGATGACTGCAAGATGATGAAGACTCCTTCTTAAAATGAGTTACACAGAAAATACAAGGGGTAATGGGTAAAAATTAACTCTACGGGATATTTCAACTGGACACAGGAGGAAGGTTTTTCACAGTGAGTTATCAGTCATTGGATTAATCTTCCCAGGGCAGTGGTGGAGTTCCCAGCATTTGCCATTTTTTTAGATTCAGCTGGACAAGGTGTTGGGTATTCCTATCTGGAACATGTGTTTGCCAAGAAAAGGCAAACCAGAGGATCACTGAAGTTTCTTCCAACCTGATGTTCTGGGATTCATTGATTCTGTGTCTCCAGAAATTGAAAATTGAAGAAAAGACCATCTATTACCCACAAAATATGCAACGGTTGCAAAGCTCTGTAATCGAAATCAGTAAACATAAGGGTATCTTGTGGGCACTTAGATTAGTAAGATGGCAAGAAACTACTTTTAAGGTGAAACTCAGTGATGATGCAAAGACTGGACGCACTGATGTAGAAGGGTCTCATAGTCTATAGTTAAGTTATCAGTTGGCCATGTTGGTCAGGCCTGGGACAAACTCTCCCTAATTATCAAAAGTTCTAAAGGGGTGAAACAAGGACAGGGAGGGCTCACTTGCCACTTATGAGTCAGGTAAAAAAGGACAGGCTCGATTTGGGGAAAAATAAGCTTTCTCCAGTTAATGTAGGGGTTTTCTATGGGCCATGGGTCATCCCAGTACATGATCACTTCCTTTCCTGAGAGTCAAAGGTTTCTTTAAGGATAAGCTGCCAGCTCCATGTCCTGAGGGCCACTCCCCTGGTCTGTCACATTGTCCTCCAAGGGCTATAGATGGGACTCCCCTCTACACATTTCACCACGGTTTTGCAGGGACTCTTCTTCTCCACTGAGCTTTAGTTTCAAAGCTATGGCACAGCTCTCATGGTATAGATGAGTAAACATATAAATTAACAGTGTTTTCTTTTTGCCCTAAGTTTTATCAACCACTAGAACCTCATCAGAGCAACATACATGTATGCATCTATGTCTTAAATGCCATGTAAGTTTAGAACACACAGGCATGTAGACACATGCTCTTTGTTCACCCATATTTTATTCCCTCTCACTTCCTGGATGGGTTTTTTTTCATGCTGCATTTGTTGAAATTTGTTTAAAATCCTAACACAGAACCTGAGTGGGAAATTTGAGTGAACACTTAGTGCTGAGGCACTACAGGAAGAGAAGGATGTATAAACTATTCTTTTATCTACATAACTGCACTCACACTAGGGGTTTCACTAATACATGACTTCTGTTAGTTTCTATGTCAACATTGTCAAACTGGTACCAGAGTTGGCCAGAAAGCAAGAGTTTTATTTTGCAAAAAAAAGGTCATGGTTTCAGCAATCATTTTCAGTCTGTACTGGGACAATGCTGAGACTATTCCAGAAAAATCTGCAGCAAAAATGCATGTGAAAAAATCTTTTCCCCTAGTATCTTATAACTCCCCCATGTGCTCACAGGGACTACTGTATTGCAGCTGTACTAGTAAATGAAATCGCCCAGGGACTGCTGTCTACCCTGAGGCCAGCTCACAGGGCTTGTGTTGACACAGTTAATTGCTTTTACCCCCCAAAACATGCTGACTGCATCTATACTGGCTCGAACTATCCCCTCAGCTGTGCTGGGACATTTTTGGGTAGTTAGCTGAGGCCAAACTATTGCCAAGGACCTTGCTAACCATTTTACTGTAGTAACAATCATCTGTCGGTGCTCAGGTTTGCCCTGGCCCTGTTTCACATAGCAAAATGAGATTGCTCAGGAGTCCTCACTCTTATTCTTCTATTGCCAAAGGAGTTTCCCATGGCATTAGCTATTTTGAGAAGGGATTCTCTCTGCCTGGTTTTGATGAGAAATTCTAGCTTGAGATTGTAAAACTATCCTGATAAAAATTTCTTAACCCTGGATGCACTGGTGTAAAAAGTTCAGATGATTATTTCTCTTCAAAAACTCATGCTGTTGACAAATTCCCAGTGAAATGATTGATTTAAGACATGCCTTCTTTGGAGTGCTCATCTGTGCTTCAGACCTTGACTGTATCTGCCTAGGTTTCCAAGGCCACAGTTGCTAATACAGTTCACACCACAGCAATTACATTGTGGTTTTATCTACATAAGAGCTGGATTAAACTGTATTACAGATATCAAAGTGTAATTTTTTCTTCTCTTTTTTCCTCATCACCTTCCTGAGTATAGTGACTTCACTGCCTCCTAACACAGTTGATAGATACAGTGTGTCTGGAGACTATTAGTGCACACACATATGCTTTTTCCTAAACTAATTCCTAAGAAACATACTTTCTTGAAAATTCATCGATGTAAGAATGAAGTATCTGAATAATGATATAAAAATAAACAGAGCTCTGACTGGAATGGAAGTTCGCTTGCATTTTTCTAGGTTTTCCTCAGATGTTTTTATTTTGTCACTCTGCATACATTTTCACATTTTCCTTTTCCCTTCTTGTGTATTAAACAAATCATTACTTTGGTAAGGAGAAACATGTCCTCTTCATTCCTGCTCACTTCAGAACCTGCTTTCACACCATGGAAAAATGAATAGGGAAATCTCAAGCATGTTTGAAGTGGTTTTAAAATTCTTCCCTTCTTTATAACACGAGTTATGTTTATCAGTAGCTTTAACTTCAGGGGATCTACAAAGGGACTGGTATGTCAGCAGAAGACTTATAAGTCTTCCTAACAGTATCAAAGACATTAGGAGTCTCTCAATGGTAGGATGCTAGAGTTGCATACTAAAGATAGCAGACACATGCTTCATGGAAGTAGCACTACTGAAATATAAACAAGCCCCCATGGTCCAGACATTTTTGGTTATGTTTACAGATTAAATCTCAGGATGTGTATATTAGATGTTCTTGTTTCAGGATATTAATGGCAAAATGAACCTGTTTTTGATGTTTAAGTCACATTAATGTCTGATGGACTGTTAAAATGTTAAAGGGTACACCAGACATGCTGTAGTATGTGACATATGTTAGTCATACCATACTAGCTAGGAATTTGGATTTGTTTATAATGAACATAAATTGACTGAATTTAACCCCCCTCCACCTCCCCCAAAAGTTAAATCACATTAGGTTCCATTTCCTCTGAAAGACAGTCTTGAAAAATTAGATGAAACTTGAAAAGCAGTTCTATTCAGATTTCAACAGTAGGACACAAAAGTAACCTGCTTAGCAATATGAATGTGTATGTCCTGCAGACAAATAATTGGATTTCGGAAGAAAATTCAGAGGTAGCTCCTTGAGCATTTTGGCATAACAGTCATCCTAACTTTCAAGCTACCTTCAGAATAAGTACAATAATTACAACAAATTTAACCCTGGACACATTTCTGCCCAGGGTCATTTCATTTTGTATCATAAAAACGCTGAGAATGAACATTGTCAGACCTGAACTCCTGCAAAGACAAGCATACAAAGAGAGAGGCAGCTTCTCTGCCCTTTGTTTCTGTGATGGAGACTCAGTCCAGGGCCAGATCATTATGATGGCGAACATATGATCATTATAACCTTTTTGTATATCTTATTAGTTCACATCCAAGTATGCATACTGCAGGTGAAGGTAAGACCTGCTTGCTTGCTGAGATTCTTGGATTTTGCTGATGTGGTAGATTTTGGAGTGGTTTGAGTAAATGAAGCCTTAAATAGTTGTCAAAGGTAAGGAACTCCATATACACTGGGAAATGCTATAGCAGTTAGAGTCTCCTTCACTAAGCCCAGCCTGCCAGAGAACCTCACAAGAAGGTGCCTGTCTCGCTGCAGAGGAGACTGCTGTACTCGAGGTCACATCTCAATCATCTATGTAGACCCACACTCAGAAGAAAAGCCTTAGTGGTGATCTGGAAAGCAGCAAAAAGAAAAGATACCAAAGTGCTAGGGAAAAGTGCTTGTCTTGAGTTCTTGTACATTAGTGAGGAAAGCAGGAGAGACAGTGGCTGGAAAGTGTGGTCAGCTCTACATCACTGCCAGCATTTGAGCAAAACATTGATGAGAATTGCTTTAAAATACTGCCCGTGAATTGGACTCATAGGTACTAAGAAAAGTGGACAGGAAAATGTTTTTCTCTCCACATTCTCTGTCTTTTTTGTAAAGACATTCCTTTCCCTCATGCTAGGTAGCACGGCAGAGGTGTCACAAGTAGTGAAGGCATCTCTGCTGGTTTTATGACCATCTCCTCAAAGGAAAAATACAGGAGGGGCCTGCAGGTGGTACAAAATGAACTCCATAGGATCTTACAATAAATTTGTAAATTTGAAGACACGGCAACACAGACCGATGCTAACAAATAAACATATCAAACCTGGTGTCTCTGATCTACAGCTGTGTCGAAATCATTTCTGGTTTTTGAACATGACCATCATAGAGGTAGATGAGAGCAATGATGAACTTTAACCAGTCAGGCACTTCAACATTATAAACTGACACAGTTGTATTTCCAGAGATTATAATATTTCACAATATGTCCTCTAACCACTTTCAATTTCGCAAGATGACATAAAAAATACCAACAATTTCTCCACAGCTTCACCTGAAAAGAAGTATTTTGGTACAGGATATTCTTTCAGTTGTGGAAACAGGTTTTACATAGTGTCCAGGTAAGCATGAAGTTCTCTCTGAAGAACAGTGGATCTCTTCCTTTCAGCTTTTCAAGATGTTTATGACTCACATACTCTTGATGGAATACCAGTTCAACAGTAGAAAACTGCTGAGGTTTTCAGATTTAATCTTATGCCAGTCAGGCATCATTTCCAAAAAATGTTAATTTTTCTGGAAAATTTCAAGCAAAATACTTTATATCAACTGAAATGCCTTATGGCTGACTTTTTAATTGCATTAAGAACACAAAATGAAACACATTCAAAAGGAAATATTAGATGCCCAGTTGCAAAATTACAAGGCAGGACAATTTGGCAAGGTCAAAATATTCCCATCTGCTGAAAGTTAATTTCTAATAGGACTGTGCAAAGCATCCTGGTTTCACAGCAGGTGCATTTTTCAGGCTTCTTTCTGTCCAGCAGTAACACAGTAGTGATTCTAAGAACCTATGATGAACTCACTTGTATCTCCCCATTATAAAGAAAACATTGTGAAAATTGGTTTCTATTTTGAGATGCATTGAGTGAAGTTTTAAATGGAAAAGAGTTCAATTTAGATGCAATTAAAAACTCCAAGGAATTAGAAAAATTAGCTCTTATAATGGAAAAATGTGTGACATATGTTGGTGCTGATCCAACATATTTTGGTTTTAATCCTGGCATCAAAGAATGAGGCTGATATCACCATATTTTCATTATTTAGATATTATTCCAGAGCTATCTTTGTCTGTAGTTAATGCAGGCAGAAAGACAGTTCTATGGCAGATTCAGTCCGCTGTCTTTGTCTGTAGTTAATGCAGGCAGAAAGACACTTCAATGGCAGATTCAGTCCATCCTAAAAGATGTGTCTACAGTAGAAAGGAGAAATTTCCTTCTGCAAACTTATGCAGTCTGGTTAAGGTGTGTGAGCAACATTGTCACATTTTGGATTAGGATTCCAGGTTTTGCAACTTGCTGATAATTCGAGAAAATGAGACCAAAACTGGCTTATGAGAAAATGAAACCAACTCACAGTCACGTTGTGGCAGTTCTTGAAATTTCTTAAGACAGCATTTACAAAACCTTTGCTAAGAGTGATATCTCACCTTTCTCATCCTACAACAGAGGAAAAAAACCCAGAAAGGGATTTAAAGCAGACCCTCCATGAAACAGGTCTTATATCCTTTAGGTAGCAGAAGTGGAGGGAGAACTCAGACACCATGGATGTGCCAGAGTTAAATCTCAAACTGATGGGCAACACAGGTTACATCCACTATACAGAAGATGAGAAAATACTTGAAAACAAGGAACTCCTGTTTCCTTTGGTTTAGGCTTTCAGATAAATTGCAGTAAAAAGAACAGCAAATCTTATAATACAATGTTTTTTCCCCCAAATGAACTTCTTAGCCCTTCATTATCTGCTAGACACAGTCCTTTGACATGTCTAGGACAGGACTTCAGCATAAATGGTTGTCAAACTGCTCTCACAGTCCTACGGTCTGCTGTAGGTCTTGTGGGAGTAGAGTGGAAAACTTGTCTTTAAGTGAATCTGAGTAGAACTTTGAGAAGCTATGTGGATTTCAAATTTGTCTTCAGGGTATACAACAGTTCGTAAGACTGCTACTTTTTTGTGACATAGCTTTTATGGGGGTAGAGCCAGAATATTAAGCTCATTACTTCCAGATGGAAAGGTTGGACAAGACTGAAATCCTTGGCATTGGGACCATGGACAGAGCGGTGTGATAGGAACATGACATATTGAAGTAATCTAGATAGAAGATACAATGTTAGCCAAGGTTGTCAGTTGGATTCTTTTTAAAACATTATATGGTTTGTAACAAGGTATTGTGTATCCTTCGAAACCCTCCAGATTGAAATCCTGGAAAGACTGTGGGGAAAATTGTGATTATTTTGCTTAAGTTACTAGAGTTCATTTTATATATATTAAGAGCTTGGCATCATTTGCCTGCAAGAAATTTTAGGCCAGCAATTTATACCGTACTAGCAACGTACATCATGCTTGCAGCGCTTAAATGAGTCCAGGTGCTCATTTGTAACTTGGAGTCTTGTGAGTTCTTATTCATGGGCTAAGCACCGATAATAGCACAGTGCCTCAAATGAGCATGCAACTCAGATATGTTTCGTGAACCACAGATCTGTTTACAAGAGATGTTTTTGCATTAAAGCCTTATGGCTACTCTAAGGGTTTTCCACCAGGGGGCATGTAAAGCCCACAAGATTAATCACTCTTACACCTTATTTTCCTTTGGATGTTTTGCCAGTGAAGCCTATTTAGTAGTCAGAATCCTCATCGTGCCAATATTAGCTACAGAAGAGTAGGAACAAAGGGGGACAAAGACTTAAGGAGATGTGAACACTGAATACAGTCCTTCAAGCAGTCCTTGTCTAGATGAGCTATATTTCTACTGTCAAATGTTGTTCCTCTTTGCAAAATGCTAGTTCATATATAAGATAACTTCACTACTTTCAGAGAACTGCTACCCAAAAAGAACTTTTCACTGGAGCTGTTGTGTGCATTGGAGGACAAGATTTAAATCTTTTGGTGGAACAAACAAAGCAAAAACTTCATATATTTCAGTATTCCACGAGCTGTTCAGGAACTTCATTGATATTTCTTAGGATATCACTTATGAATCATCTCTCAACTTACCTGGATGCATGAATCAGGCAGAGAAAAGCATTTAAAACAAACCTGTATTATCATGCTTTCCTCTCATGTACAGGTCCAGTGAAGATCACAGGCATCTTATGACAGATTTAAATACAACAGAGACAGAAAAGTTCCTAAGAGTTTTTTTCAAGACAATTTTAGACAGGTATAATACTGATATAGTACTGATTTAGTTGTTTGATATAACATCTCCAAATTTGTAACACTTGCATTCTCTCCAGTGTTACCTCAGTACAAATCAGTGCATCTTGAGCTTTCTCATCAGCTGTAGGAAGTTGATTTCCATCATTCAGTTCTGTTGCCCAGTTGCAGTTAGGGCAAGGATTAATTTTACTCATCACAGAATCACAGAATTATTGAGGCTGGAAAAGACCTCTAAGGTCATCATGTCCAGTCTATGACTTAACATCATCACAATACGCTAGACCATGGCACTAAGTGTCACATCCAGTCTTTTCTTAAGCACCTCCAGGGATGCAAACTCCACCAACATCCTGAGCAGCCCATTCCAATGTCTGATTACCCTTTCCATGAGGAAGTGCTTCCTAACATCCAGCCTAAACCTCCCCTGGTACAGTCTCAGGCCATGCCTTCTCATCTTATCAGAAGTTGCCTGGGAGAAGAGCCCAACACCCACCTGTCTATAAATTCCCTTCAGGTACTTATAGAGAGTGATGAGGTCCCCCTTGAGTCTCCTCTTCTCCAGCCTAAACAACCCCAGTTGTTTAGCCTCAGAAGTATGCTCAACCTTCTTGGACTCCTGTATCTTTCAGGGCAGCTTCCCAAGGGACTTTTCAATCAGTTTCCTGAACTGGACAAAGTTCCCCATCCAGAAGTCTAAGGTAGCTGTTTTATTGACCCTTCTTGTTTCTCCAAGGATTGAAAACTCAATCATCTCATGATCACCTCATTATGTATACAGAATCTCACTTCTTCAATTTTAAAGGATGATGACATAAATAACTTAATCACTTTATTTAGGACAACTGGCTTAATAAATTCTTAAAATTCACACTGTGTGGGCTCCACTGCATTTCCTAAATACTGGGAGTTGTTTGCTGTAAAGGGAAACTTTGAGCAGTAAGGATGTTAGAACTCTCACAGGAACCACAAAAATTTGAGATACAGTATATATATTGTAAGCTAAATATATCTCTGTAGTGTCTTTCTCGTCAGTGTTTGTAGGGTTCCACTCTTAATCATGTACTTCACTCTGTGAGGAAAGGAAAAATGTGAAATTCTTAGTATGTTAATAAGCAATAACAGCAAAAATCACACGCGTATTCTGTTCCGTACACAGAGGCTAGTTTCCCTTTTAAGTAGGGTACCAGATTACAGTGAGTGAACTCATCACCGTTCAGGAAGCATAGCACAAACACACAAATGTTGTTACAACTTAAAAGATTGATAGGTTTCTACTTTTCTGCTGCCATGGGCACTCTCAGTAGAAAACCAACAACTAAGCAGGATGAAGACCTGAAATTATTTTAAATCTAAGAATCATCCTTACTAAATTCTGGCACATAAGTAGTAAAAAAAATTTCACATCTACTGGTATTTGCCCTGTGTGCATTAAAAATTTTCTTCCAGTTTCTTAAGAGACCATATAGGAGAGAGGAGTCACAGTGAGCCACTGAGCACTGCCCANCTTACTAAATTCTGGCACATAAGTAGTAAAAAAAATTTCACATCTACTGGTATTTGCCCTGTGTGCATTAAAAATTTTCTTCCAGTTTCTTAAGAGACCATATAGGAGAGAGGAGTCACAGTGAGCCACTGAGCACTGCCCAGTTTGTTAGGTTCTCTTCCTCTTTCGTTGCTGGCTAGGAGATACTGATTCCACACCACAGAATAAAACTGCTGCTGCACTGGAAACAAGTACATACATATATAGAACTATAGAATCATTTAGGTTGGGAAACACCTTCAAGATCATCAAGTCCAAACATTAAGTCAGCTATCCCAAGGCAACCACTAAAACAGATCTCCACTAAGCTCCAGATCTCCACAACTTTTAAACATGTGCAGGGATGGCAATTCAACCCCCTCCAAGGGGATTCAACCAATCTTCCAAGGCCTGATGATTCTTCTAAGTTTTTCCTAATGTCTATCTTCCCCTGGCACAATTTTGAGACCATTTCCTCTCTCTCTCTCTCTCTCTCCCTTTCTCTCATAGAGGCAGGATGAGAGACAGTGTGTACATTTTAAAATGTGAGTTTGCACAATATGAAATCTGAGGACAGGCTTCTTTAGCCCATCTATACCCAGAAGGAATAGATGTCTGACAGGGATAAGATCTTGTCTTTAATTTCCAAGTTATCTTTGCAATTGCTCAAGGTTTGAATGTTGTTTTTACAGTACGATAATTGAACATAGCCTGATAAGCAGGAAAGAGATGCACCTAAAGGCTTACGGCTTAACTTGTGGCTAACATTGTTCTACCATTTATCTTATCTTGCCAAAACAGGCTTTGTGGTTAAAGGACAAGTCAATCAATACCATGAAAGTGGACAACTAAACAAACTAGAAGGGGCAAGAGGGAAAGTAAACTATGGGGAAAACTTCGAAAAATTGAAAATTAGGCACTTCAGATAGGCTGCAAACCCTGGAGTACTCAGTCAGTGAGGGAATGGGGGAGGGGGGCAACTTCGGCCACACTGAGGGAAATCTAAGTCACTGTTAAATCTATGACTTGTGTGCCTGCTTGGTAGGACCTTACTCTTGCAAGAACATAAATAAACTGTGCTTGCTGAGCAGCCTGTCTGGACTCAGTTTATTGGCAAATGAGCATTTCTCACAACTCTTACCCATTTATTAATGTTCTCTGGTTCCACGCTCAGTGTTGAGAAGGAATTATTAGGCAATGAAAAGCTGCTAACATCTTTCCTACAAACACTAGCCTTTACAGCATCACAGGTCTCAGGAATAGATTCAATAAGTCCCTAACGTAGGTACAATGTCTTCAGTCAAGCTGTAGTGCAACAGCTCCAATCATGCACAAGTAATTCCAGGATTCTGGATTAAAATATTAGTTACAGACAATCACATTTGTTCTGTAGTCTTTATTGCTCTGCTTTTTAAGTAATGAGCACATAAAACCAACCAACCGACCAACCAACCAACCAAATGCATATGTCTCCGTTTTTAAAGACAACTTCAGTAAACAGAATCATGTAGAACTGCAGAAAGATCAGAGAACCCTGTCTCAGTAAATACAGCCATTCCACTTTCAGGAGCAATTTAGTCTGAAAGATTTTCACGTGACCTATTTTCTGAAAAGACTAAACTGCGCTTCTCATGACTTACAATTCTCACCCTAATTGAAATCTCTACCACCTTGTTCACAGTTACCAAACTGGACAACAGAAAAACAAACACGTGAAAAATTTAATTGATTAATTTTACTTCATTTACTTATAGTTCATAGACTATGGAATATCCATGAGCACACATAATTATTTAAACTAGTGAGACAGAAAAACTCCTTGTTCTCCTGGATAAAATCCATTGAGATTTAGAAACAGAGACTAACATAGATGTGATTTGGTTCTCTTATGAATGAAAAATAAAGCTGCAGTAAGAACTTCTTACTAACGAGTGCTGAAAGATCCTCGGACATTGTTATCCATCAGGTCAAATTAAAAACATATTTACCATGTTTACTATCTCAGATTTTGAATGCAGAATTGGTAAGTATAGAGGGAACAAAACTAGCAACAAAGATCATTTTTCTGTGTATTTTCATGGGGAAAGAAGTATGGAAATAAAGTGTTTGAACACAGTGGAGGACATGCAAGGAGAGTGCTCAGGATGTCAAAACACTAAGCTTATGATGTGATGGTGGGAATACTCAACAGCCTGTGAAATAGTTTAATGGGGCAAATAACTCTGAACCCTGTTCACTGCAAACACGTTCTGCTATGCAAGTTCTGGGCACAAAGCTCTTTAGGCTGGAAAACCCTCTTCAGAGTTCCCACAGACGTGAAACTCTGCACTGGGAAGGGTATGCAACTATGTGCCTGGAAAGAAAACCACAGTAATGGAGTCAATGTACATGGTATTTTATGCTTCAGTGAAGCATGGAGCAAACCTCTGCAGGGATCTGTCTTTAAGGATCATCATTTACCTCCAAACTGCAGGAGTAAGGGAATAGCAATGCACTGCCAACTTAAAAAAGGAAAATTTAAAAATGGAATTTCCCTGAGCTGTGAGAAGAGATGGCCAGTCCACAGGCAAGAAATTTGTACTTCTTCACAATCCATGTGATTTCAGTGTGTCTTAATTCCCTGGAACCACATCAGTGTACCTCAGCAGTTTGGTTCTCAGGTGTGACACCAGTACTGCACTGTAAAACTCTGGTGTAAATCCAGTGTTTTCAGTATCCTTGCACTTCCTGTGGTGCTACAGGGTAATTTACAGAGAGACAATTTTTAAAGAGAGAACAAAGGGTAAACAAACTGAGACTATCTCTTCAAGAAACAAAAATGTAGGATCCAGATGGGACATAGCCAGCACATGCAGGAGGAGTCACCACAACTACTCAGGTGGGCCTTTGCAGTCCTAGGAGAGTCCTAGTAGGGACAATCCAATCCCCAGCACACCTGTTCCTCTGAAAGGCAAACATGTCAACCACAAGCAACAAGTTTTCTAAAAACATCACTGAAATTGTGCTGTGTCTTATGCTCAAGGTCAGAGGCAATGACCATAATGACCCACTTGACCTAGAAACTTAGGACTCAGTAGTGGCTTGTCACAGACAAACACAATAGCCAATAGATTTAGTAGAAGATAACTTTGACCAAAGTGATTTCAGACAAGTACCAGTGAAAACCTGACACCAAGTCTCTACAAGCAGATACATCAAATGAAAAGAGACATGCACTTAGAGGAAACAGAAAGATTCTTTCAAGACTTAAAACTTGGGAAAAGCATCAGTTACAAGACATATTTCCTGCAGCTTTTTAAAATTTGTTTTTGTAACAGCTGTCTTCAGTCCCAAGGAAATATTCCAGAAGGGAATCCTGACCCATGACAGAGGGAGTGCTTTGATCCTATTGATTATAAAAGCAGATACATAAAGTCACACTGACAGGAACTTTCTATGTCTTTTCTGAATGTGGAACCAAGACTTTAGCTGCTTGGATATGTTAAATTGTTCCTGCTCTCACCCAAAAGAGTCAAACCACTTTGATGACATGTAAATTTGCAGCAGTCAATACTCATAGTAGCTTTTCTTTACTGCATCAAGCTCAACTAGCAGTGAGATCAGCCTTCCTTGGCTTTGCTGAAGAGGCAGTAGATGTAGGTGGCAACTTAGGTTGAAAATGATTTGGTGAACCTGAAAATATTTACCTTGATGTTTCTGAATTGCTTTGTACTTCTTCATTCTTGTCATCAAACATCAATTTCCACAATACTCCAATCTGAATAATAAGCATCCACCTTTACCCCCCGTTTACTACAGTTTTTCATGTTTTGTATGGATCTTTTGATTATGACAAAACCACTGACAAAGAAATACCTGCTTTTAAGGGAGATTATCTACTAAGGCAGTTTTGATTCTCAGAAACCTGATACTCTTCACCTTTGTGATGGACTGCATACCTTAAGCTTAATACACTTCCATGCAGAATGAGACAAACCATGGCAAATGGAGATATCCAGAAGACCGAAGCGGAAAGTATGTTATTTACTTTCAACTGACTTTACACAGACACAGCAGTTTGTGAATCCTGTCCAAAGCAGTTTCTGAGTTATGACCATACTACATACTAAGAGAAAGAAATGCCTGTAAGATCCTTTTATCATTGCTATAGCATATGGAAATCTAGAGTGAATATCTACCCTTGGCTCTCCTACCTACACTACAGGTTTATTACTTCTTGCATTCCTATTTTGTGTGTATGTTGTGAGACTAATACGGGATGAAGGAGACAAAAAATATTCTGCTATTGCTATTTGTACTTCACAAGACGGGAACAGCAAAAAAGGCCCATTTTTCAAAGCTGTCTGAAATCTGGAGGCAAAAACACTTAGGTGCTTCAAGTTTACATGTTTGCATGGTTGCTATGAAAGTTTTCTTAGGAAGCTAATTCCTGCATTGGCAAACAAGTAAACATTTATTTCATTCCTAATCCTGATATTGAAGCCCAAATAGCTAAGCAAGAAAAGGAGAGCTCTGTATTTCTTTTACAGTTCAGCTTCACACACTGCAGGCAAGTGGGAACAGCAAGCCCCTGCACCTCTTCCAGCTTTCCTTAGGCTTTAGGGAAATAAGTCTGAACTCTGAGGGTCTTGGGTGAACCAGGTGGAAGGTTTCCGATGCTGGCCCTTGAGAGAGATGGCTGTTCCTCGTCCTTAGTTTTTTGACTCAAATAGGAGACCTTGTTTCTCAGGGTAAGCCTACTGACTGTGCCTGTCCTGACACTTCTACATGCACGGGTCCATCACACCTAAGCCTCCATCAGAGATAAACCACAGATGGAATTACTGAGAGACAACAGTTCCCAGGACTGCTTTGCGCCACACTACCCACAAGAAGTCAGGCAACAACTCATCCCTCCCACACCAACTCCAAGGGCTATTCAGAAGACAGCCATCTGCCCTGGGGCATGGTAGCCTGAATGGGAAAGTAACAGGACAGCACAGTCACTGTGGGGATAGTTCTGGATACATTTATAGAACCATAGAATGGCTAAGGATGGAAAGGAACTTAAGAGATCATCTACTCCAAATTCTCTGCCACAAGCAGAGATGCCTCTCAACTAGACTTGCTTACAAGTGTTCCCATATGCTTGTCCCTTTATGAATCCGCTGCTGTGCCCCTTTGTTCTGGCAAACAAACCATTACACCCTTTTGTAAAGGGACTTGGACTTGCAAATAATTTAGGAGCTTTAATATGTTTCTCCCAAAGTAACTGGCCCAGAGTCACAGAGGAAATCTGTAACAGCACTGTGAAATAAATCAAGATCTGAGTCCCAGTCCGGAACCTCAGGGACAAAGCTACCATTTTTCATAGGACGCTTAAATATGTGATGAGTTCTTTTGTAATCATATAGTTTCCTTTCCAATGCCTTAAAGTTTTCTTGTTACAATCATTAAACTACTAGCTGTCCACTTTTAACAGTTCTGCAGGAATTCTTTCATGTCAGTAGTGTTTGATAATAGGCCACATATGAGGTTCCAAACTTATTTTTTCCATTATTAACCTTTCATTTACTGATGATATTTCCCTCAGACTGTTTTGTTCTTATACCAACCTGCACCATATGTTTATAATCATCTGAAACTTCTGAGTAATCCCATTATTTTTCTGTTCTGTCACACATCATAAATGTGGGCTGTGTTCCAGGATAATTTATGCAGGATTAAAACATGGAATTGGCTTCAATGCTTCATGGATGATGTCTTTAGTGTTTATCTCCCAAATCTGTATCCTTTTCTGCACTAAAGGTCTAGGAGATGGAGATCACAAATGCACAGTCTCAACTACTCACACATACATTGAATACCAAAGTGAGTGAAAGAAGAAGAAAAACTGTATTAATCACAGAAAAATTCCTCATTCAAAACTTATAGCAAACAAGAAGATTTCCTTTCACTGCTTTGTGCCTCTCACTAGCTAGCTACGTCTAACAAGGAAGCCTGAAATAATTATTGTACTGATGAAGTGCAGGACTGCAGAAAAGCCTTTCCAAAGGGCAGGCACAAGTAGTGAGTGTATGACAGAAGAAACAGTGAGTATGTGACAGGAGAAATAGTAACTGAGAAAAATCTGGAAGCCTAAAGAGAACAAGATTCAGCCTATAAACCCAATGTGTGAGGCAGCAGCTAACACCTCCCTGAGTTCACTGGTTTTAATTAGTTCATTTTCCTTCACCCTCAAGGAGAAAAAACATTAAAGCTCGTCCCTCCAGAGAGTTCAGTGCCTGCTACTTCCAAATGAAGGAGCTGGTCTGGCTGTATCTTTCTCACAGTGGCAGACCAAAGGGATCACAAAGCCTCTGTGGCCTAAGTCAAATACATGATGAGAGCACCACGAGTGCAGACAGGGCCATACGGTGCAACCAGGGCCTCCAAATCCAACACAAAAAAGGGGGTGGCAGTAAAGGGAGAACCAAACTCTGAAGATAATGAGGAAAGGAGACACCAGTAACAGAGCTTGCTGGAGGCAGATTTTAGCATCTGGCTCATAACTTGGCAGCCAGCTTTAACAACCATTCTACCAAACCTACTGAACCATCTCCAGCTATAGAGCTGTGGCTTCAGGCTCTGAGCCAAACACACATCATGAAGATAGATGTGCTCCTCTCAGCATGTAGTCTTTGTTGCAATAGATGAGGTAGTCTTTTTGTAGGACAGAAGACATCAATGTAGAATGGAAACCCTAGGTTCCTTCAGACAAGTGCAAACTCCTGCTTATAAAGAGAAAAATCAGATGTTTGCTAGAAATCAGCACTGACTTAGGATTTTTCTCAACTGACACATCAGCATTGTGATTTTTTAATTGTAGATGTTAGTTTGAAATAAACTAATTTTAACAGGTCTTATGTGAACCCAGCAATTATTTTTGAAAATCATAACAACTCATTTCTTGTCCCATGCTAAAATATGTGACTTGTTCACTGAATGCTTGCAGCATTCATAGGCTTTCGGATCAGTATCAGAAGGAACTTCTTCACAGTGAGGGTAATGGAGCACTGGAACAGGCTGCCCAGGGGGGTTGTGGAGTCTCCGTCTCTGGAGACATTCAAGACCCGCCTGGATGTGCTCCTGTGCAACTTGGTCCAGGTGATCCTGCTGTGGCAGGGGGATTGGACTCGATGATCTTTCGAGATCCCTTACAATCCCTAATGATTCTATGACTGTATGATTCTATGATATGGGGACAGCCACAGTTTTGGTATCACCTTTCCTTTCCTTTTGTTCCAAAAAATAGTATCTGCTCTGGACTGTGGGGGAGCTGGAACCCCTTCTTTAGAGGATTTCTCTGCTGCTTAGAGAAGCTGGGGCCCTGAACAGCTAATGGCCCATTTCAGTGGACAAAGGGCAACATCTCCAGGCAGGAGCCATGGAGGCAACCAGAGCTGAGAGAGGGGGTTTTGAGAGGGGGGTTTGTGACTGGTTTAGAGGCGGCTGCGGTGGGCATTCTTATTTACCCTGCACCACAATAAACGAAGACTCTGCTCGAGGGTAACAGTGGCTCTTATTCTTTCCCTCTTCTGGAGCCCTGCACTACGCTCGGTCGGCCCTGTCTGGAGCCTCGGCCTGCCCCACTTGCCAGGGCTGGAATGCCACAAATATGCCCAGAGCTGCGCTCTGGTAGCAGCAGGGTACGGTGGCAGTGTGCCCTGTCTGCTACTGGCCAGCCCCAGCTCTGTGCCATGCCTGAGCGAGCGGCTCTGCGCTGCAGCAGCAGAAAGCCCTTCCCTGGCCCACACGGTGAAGTGAGCAGGTGCAGAGAGAAACCACCAGTGCCAATTCCTCCCCCACATCAAGCCGAGCTGAGTTACACTGATAATCACAAGCCACAAGACGCCAGAGTGGTGAGCTAACACAGACAGGAGAAGCCCCAAAAGCCTGAGACCCTGAAGGAGTGGGGATGTCCCTGCTGGTTTGCTGCCGCGGCCCCCATTTTGTTCTTGCCATGAGGCCAGCCACGCAGCTGCCACCATCCTGAGTTATGGAACAGCAGGAAGAGAAGTATCATCACACTGAGAAACACACTGGGATGCCCGAGTTAGCAGGAGTATGGAGCTCGGAAGAGGGTTTTCTGTTTCAGCTTGGCAGAACTGTCCATGCAAGAAGCTGAAGATGTATAACTCTTAAACCTTTGGCAGACTATCAGGAAATTGGGGTTTTAAGTGTCCTAGGTGTGGGTCTCCCCTGTTGCGGCTGCTGTAGTGTGCTCCATGTGTGTCCCTCTCCCCAAGGGACCCAGCCTGAAGGCAAAGACCACTACAGAATGCTCTGCCCATTTCCTTTTCTCAGAGTGCGTGTAATGGCATTGAGACAGAGTTTCTGTTTTGTTTGTGTCACCAAAAACTGTTTCTACAGTTTTTCCTGTAGAAACTCCAGCAACAGAGAACAACTGTAGACAACTCCAGCAACAGAGAAAATTAGTTCGCAAAGGAATTTCTAGAAGGGCATGTCATGGGTTGAAAACCTTGACTATATTTTTTTCCAAGTACTTTGGCTGAGAGGTGTGATGCAAATAAACAAAGGAGGATGAATACACCTTGGGATAATGAATTCATTTCAGCATCCATCCTAAATACCACTCACTGACTCATCCCAGATGAGAGAGATATTTTAGGAGAAAGAAGAGTTTTACGTTGCAATTAAAGAACACATAGTGCTGACCACATATGACAGTTGTAATTGTCACTCTTGTTCATTTTGCACCCTCTGAGAGAAGGACATCAAAACCAAAACCTTTCAGCCCCATCTTTCTCTGTATGTTTTTTGGTTCTGACGGGACACAGTCTACCCATACATTTATTACATGTTGCTCACAGAGCTTTCGAGTCCAGACTGAACACTTCCACAGAACACTCACAAAGACGGCTCACCCTGCTTTGTGCCCTTCTGGGCAATTGAACTGAGTGTTACCTGATGGGAAGGGGTTGTGCTGCATGATTAGGATGAGAAGGAGTGACAGGGTGCCGGCAGAAATTCTGGATAACAAAGGATTAAACTGGCAGTTTCAGAAGGATTTGTAATGACCTGATGCACAGTGCTTGGGCTGCATCAGCTCATTCCTTTAATTTTTAATGAAAATGAGGTCTCAAATCCATTATGGAGAGGGGAGCAACATCTGCATTATGAAATTAAATGGGCCAAGGATTGTTAATTGTCCCTGAGGCCAACTGGCATGGCAAGACTCACATTCATACTGCAGGCCTTTGTCACCCCTCCAAAACTCACCCCTCCTGTGCTACCTGAATTGTACCCAGGCATCGTCTGTGTGGTGTGTGGTACCAAGAACAGTACTAGGAAGCAAATCTAACCCTGTGGAGAGTGGGAGATGGTGGTGCATCTGTGTCCCTGGTTAGTTTGCTGATACAATCACTGCCAATTAGTTTTATCTTTTCTTTAATTACTACATACTCTACCTTCTTAATTAAATATTTACTGAATAACAACAATAATAACAAAACAATAAAAAACTATTACCTTAATAATTATCTGGATTATGTCAGGATGGCACTGGAACATGCACTTTGACAAGCAGGTAAGGCAGCATTGCTTGGACTATGTAAGCATTCTGATTTCAAGAATGAACATGGTTTTGAACCATTTACTACCCATTGGCTCATTTTGTAGAGTGATTTTCTGAAATGCAAGTTATATTGCTTCTGCAGGATGTTAAACTGGACCATTGTGTCCCCAAATGAACCATAAACTTTCCTAGTCCTGCAAATAAGCGTCAAAAATGAATCATTTTTTCAAATCGGTATCATTAAATGCAAATTAGAATTACAGCAATGAGTAAAAGCAATTGGTTTTTTGAAAGCTGAAAGTACGAAGATGCAAACATAGGCAAATGGTGAATGCATACTGTGACAAATACAGAAAGGAAAGAATAAAGGAAAGTGAAGTAAAGACTGATTTGAACTTATCTGTGACAGCACAATGCAGACAGCCCCCACAGCTCTGAACATTACAGGCTACAGCTGTTAGTGCCTGTGGGTTTTCTGCCTGATGAAGTTTCAGCAATATAAAACACTGGAAATAATACTGTTGTGGCAATAACGTCTTATTTGGATCTGAAGTGGGCACTGCTGTGGTCAGTGACTTGTGAGAAGAAACTTTTGCATCCTTGAGGGTTTGTGTTTCCAATCTGACAACTCTTCAGGGATCCAGAGACAGAGTCACTTGAAGCTGCAGGATGACGCCAAGGAAAGGAGAGAGTGGGAGAGAAGTTTCAGGGTAGCATGTTTTCTGTAAGGGCTGCTTGTCTGTTCAGAATCACATTAATCTCCTTGTCCTTTCCCACCAACTCCTGGGTCATTGCAAGGTTTCTCAGTTAACTCCCCTGTCACAGAAAGACAGTTCTCTGCCAGTTTCTGGGCTGTATTTTCACGTTCTTAGCTGTAGTTCTGAAAAGTTTTGAGTTCTCCAACAATTTCCTCACTCTCAGATTTTGCAAGACATTCTGATAAGAGAAATATCTCTGAAAGCTGCTTTGTTAAATCCTGCTTATAGTTCAAAATGTAACCAAGGTTTTGTTTTCTCTCGGTTTCTATCACAAATAAACAATTGCCTACTTAAAATATCATCCTCATAATCTCTTGACAGCCTCAGGAGACTGAAGGTAGTAACTCCTTTCCAACCTATGTTCATATGACTGGAAGTCTCTGCATTCCAAAGGTCTTTGCAGTGAGCAGCCAACTGTTTCAAGTTGCTGGCTTGATGTTTTTCCTATTGGTTTCTGTCACAGCAGTGAGTTGGCAAGCATAGACACCAGCTTTATCTTTATGTGCAGGAAATGTTGAGGTAGAATGAGGGCAAGAATATTTAGCCAAATAGGGAAGCAGGCACTAGCTGTTCTGGGTAGATAAGTTAGTAAAAACACTGACATCTCTGTACTTATAAGTCAGTTATAATATTGGAGGATTTGTCACTGATCCATGGGCTCAGAGAGCAGGGAAAATGATTGCTTAGGAGGTCTAAGGGGAGCCAAGTGAGATATTTTCTGCTGTTAGTTGCCTGCTGTTTTGAGTGATGGGAAAGTGTAGCCATTTATTTTGGAATAAGTGGAAGAGATAACGCGCAGTGTTAACTGAGTTTACATGTCCATTTTCTAGAGTTTTGGGGCAGAAGGTTTGTGGTGAAGTAAGTGAAGTTTGGAAATTACTGCTCAGTCCATTTGCAGCTAATATGATTTGAATACACTGGTAGCTTTGATATAAGAGAAACATCTTTCATGGTCTTGAAGTAATAGAATCTACAAGATTGACTTTGAAAGAATGTTCAAGGTGCCCTAAAAGCACTGCAGTGTATGACTAATGGAATGATTTAAAACATTCATCATAAACTCTTTTATTCCTAGTTTGTGACCTACTTAATGAAGAATATCACAGTAAAATGTTGGACAGAACAACAGAGGCAGAGAATCCTGCAACAGGAAGAATGCGAAGGGTCAAAGCCCTGGGAATAGAGCAGTGGGAGTAGAGTTATTGAAACCAGCAGGTACAGCAAGGTAGTTACAGCACTTCCCGAATGGAGTGCACAAAGGAAGGAAGAAGAAGGAGCCTCACAATCAGCGCAACAGGGAAGGCATGGAAATAAGTAGGACTGAGACACATATAGTATAACAGTGGCAAAGTTTTGGTACTGTAGTCAAGGAGTAGGAACATTTTCCTGAGTACACATAGAGACCGCAGTAGAAGTGACCCTGACTGAAGGCACAAATTAAACACTTCTCTGCTCAACTTGCTCTCAGCTCACATACTACAGAATGGGCTCCAGGCAAAATGTGGTCATTCCCTGCCTTTCACTGTCACTTTAGTGTTTATAAGAAGGTGAGGCCCCTCGGAGTAGCAACCCAGGCAGGCACTGGGCCTTAGGTCATTTTGTCCGTTAGGTGGGAGGACTGCAGGGATGGAAGGAGGACTAGATGTATTCAGCATACAGGCAAAAACAGCTATGTGTACTGAAGAGTGATTTTTCCAAAAGTCCTGTGCAGAAGAAAGACTTGAACAGTGATGGCCTTGATCCCAAACAATTACTGTAACTAATGTGTTGTCAGAAGTGACAAATGAGGAGGAAGTTATATTTTTTCAGCTGTGAAAAAAGGACTGGTCTAAATTTAACCAACTGAGCCCTTCTCCCTCAGCTCCACAGCAGTATTTAGGAACATGACTCCTAAATAGAATGGATGCCCTGTTCCAGAGGAGCAGGGTTTTACCCACATCCCTCCTTGTTTACCCATACTCTATTAGTCAGTTTTCTAGCAAGTGACTTAGATTTGACCAAACATTGTGACCTGCGCATAACTGGAACTCAACTACCTTTTTCCACTGGTGCCAGCTGCTGCTTTTCTGCAAACCCACCTTTCTTCACTAAGGAGGAATCTTAACGATTTCTCTGTGAATACTTTTGCCACCTGTATACATAAAGTATCCTGGTTGGCATGTAGCAGGAGGAACCTGGACTGAGCAGACATGAAGTGACTTAAGGAGATCACAAAGAGACTGCTAATTTCTAGTACAGGAAAAGTTTGTCTCCTTCCCTATAACAGGATGTCACTTATTTTCACTGATGTGGGAGAAAAAAGGAATAAAAAGAAAGCACTAAGAGGTTTTTAGTATTTTTCATTTCTCAAACAAACCAAACCCTTTTGTTCCCTGCATATTGACACGTCACACATTTTAATTTACTGTATTGCTGCTCTGATGTCTTCAGGTAGGTTGTGGAGAGGTGGGTGTTGGCCTCTTCTTGGTGACTCATGACAGAATCTGAGGCTATGGCCTGACGTTGAGGCAGGGAAGGTTTAAATTAGATATTGGGAATAAATTATTTACAGAAAGAGCGGTAAGGCACTGGAATGGCTTTCCAAGGGAAGCCGCTGAGTCACTGTCCCTGGACGTATTTAAGAAGTGTGTAGACATGGTGCTTTCAAACAGGCTGTAGTGGCAGGCATGGAGGGGGTTATTTTGTGTTTGTCAGTCTCTCAGATATCTTAGGTTTTTTGTTGGTGTGGGTATGGTTGGACTTGGTGATCTAGGAGGTTCTTTCCAACCATGACTATTCTGTGGTTCTAAGGTGCAAACAGATCAGAGCAGAGAAGGGTGGTAAATACTTTCCTAGGCAGAGGCTTTAGATGTTGCTAACAGACTGTGACTTGTCTAACTCTCCTGTATTTTTCTAGAGGCCTGGACACTGTCTCTTTTTCTAAAACATCATGTTTTCGTAACATGAAGTGCCGAAAAACAGCAATTACTTCAGTGATTTGCGTTTATGTAGTTGAGAAAGTATTAGCACTATGAGTAGGTCTAACGAAGAGTGGTAGATGGACTAATTTTCCAGTATCTGTAAAGCTGGGATATTTGGCACTTATTAGGAATGAATATTCCATACTAAGGATTTAAAACTTTCCATATTTCTTACATATATAAATTGAAATTCTGACACCTGCCTTGTAAAGTGTGAGTGTGAGGAAAGGACTCATAGGCTTAAACATCTTCCATATATTTTTGAACATTCATATAACTTTTCCAAATAATTGCTCTTTGAACTGTATACATTGTAATACCAGGTGGCAAACTGCAATGGAATAAACTGCGTATTCATGGGAAAGTACGCAATATTTAGTGATACATCCAATAAATTCTGCACTTATCAGCCTATCTGCTTTAGCATGGGTTGGTAACTAGACTGTATGAGCTGGGTTCATCTTTTCTGTCTGCAGGCTTCATGGGCTCTGTCTTCATCATAAGCACCAATTTGCAGCATTCTCTCATGCCAAGATACTTGTGACAGTGATTTATTAAATGAAAAATTTCTGACTCCATCTTGGGGTGGGTTTGGCAATCCTCTTTTTTCAAACTTGCCACATCCTCTAAGGAAGAGGAATTAGATTTAAGAGGTTCTGCAGCTGTTTGGCATCTGTTACTCAGAGCCTATTATTATTATTAGCAATTTGTGATCTCTAACCAGTCAGATTGGTTCTTTCTCTAAACATTTTTTTACTTTTTTTTTCCCCACAGGGAACATAAAACTTTCCTCTTTTAAAGTCCAGTGAAGAAAGGTGAAGACATTTATTTTTTCAAATGTTAATAAAATGAACTTTATACTATTTCAATGACTGATTAAAAATACTATTTATACCACACAAGTGCTTCTATGCCTATTATAGGGTGTTTCATTTGTGATCTAGTTAAGATAGAACAGCTCCATTTCACTTAACAGTCCTACAGAACAAACCCAATTTATTCACAAAGCTGTCTGTAATATAAACAAAAGTACCTCTGAGTAACATATACCTTTATGATTTTCCATTCTATGGAAAAGAGACATTGGTGTTTGCAAGGGAAGCCCTGTGGCTTGTATTAAGCAGGAGGTCAAAATAACTGATCACTCTCTTCTCGTACTCATTCTCCATGAACCTAAAATGAATTACACCTTGCATAACACACAGAGGCTCCATTCTATCAGTTCCAATGGTAGTGAACCTACATAAACTGGTAGAGAGCTGTGCTCAGTACTCTCTGCTTCTTTTCTTTTACTGGAATGGGCATGTGAATTTTGCTTACTGAGTTAATATGGGTAGGTTCTGAGCAAGCTTCCCTGTAGATTTTGTTAATGAAAATCAACTGGTTTGTTCTGGTCATACAGAACAGCCCCCATGTGCCATACTCAAATGGTAATGTAGTGATGGAACTGAACGGAGGTCAGCAAGCTCAGTTTTCTAAGCAAACATTTATACAGATCACCAGCTCCAAAAGTCAGTGTCATCAACCACTATTTGAAATGACATCTCATTCAAAGTTTCCTCATTTAAAGTTTCCTTCGACAGCTGCCTCCTTGGAATTGCTTATGCTGAAGCCACAAACTGGTACTGGAGTCATGTACTTGGGCCAACAGTTTGTCTCAATCTGGATTACATATTGGGCAGTATTAACTGCTGCAGGTAATCGCAGTAGTTTTCTCATCTGGAAATAATTCAGAAACTCAAAAATGTTACTGAGGTATGCAAAGGTTTCTGAGAGGTTGGGTAGTATTAATTCAAGTATTCTTAAATCAATGACAGTCCCCCGGATTACAAAGCATCCTCAACTCCCATTCTTTTACCATATCCACTAGATAATATTACGGAAAAGACACCAGACACACGGTCTTACCAAAAAGTCTGCTCAGTTGCATTACTGTGCTCCTGCTGAATTCAGTAGGCTTCCACTGGAGGCTTTAGGCTGGTTGTATCAGCATGCCCAAAACAATGACTGTTGTGTTAAAAATCCTTACAGAAAACTGTGATAGGAAAGTAATTTTTGTATGTGGTTTTTACAATTTATTTTCCAGGACTTTTTGATCTGCACAATGCAGTGGTGCTTCCAAGACTGATTTCATGCTCTCAGTGTTCTCAGTTTGTCACTAGTGGGCTTTTGGTCAGTTGTCCCAGCCCACAGAATCAGCAGAGTATACTCAGAGCTATTGACTAGGAATCACAAATCATCCCCAAAGTAGAAAAATAGTCCCTAAATAGTGATCTGGCCCCTACAGCTGAGGAACAGCTTCAGCGGCATGCTTGTAAGAACTAACTTTTAGTTCTATCAAACATTTTCTAGCTGAAACCAATTGGATTATGGCTGCAATAGAGTTTGCACCAAGTGCTCAAAGACAGTGTAGTGAGACCCATTAGATATGGTCTGGGAATCCAGCAAACTGAGTTCTGCTTCTGACACGTGACAGCTCATGGGAACAGGTAATCTGAATTTTGCGTTCTTTCAACTCCTGTGTTTGCCCAAAGCAAGAAATTACATGTGGTCCATGTACAAAGCACCTTGAGATCTGCAGAGTCTAACAGCTGGCCATTATTATTAGCCTGTTCAGTTGATGTTTTATACTATATCCATGGCAATGTTATATCTGAATGACTTCCAAAGGTAAAAATAAACAATGTGGGTTTTTAAACATTATTACTCCCATAAAGGGAGATGTATATTTATTTTTAGTTCAATATTAACAAATACTAGTAAAATCCAGATTGAAAGGATGTGCAGAAAGGAAAGTCCAGGGAAAAAGCTGGATTTGGACTGAAAAATGATGGTGAGAATTGTGTAGTTCCTGGTGGAATTAATTTTATTATTTCGATTTATAAATCTTCTGTACATGAGATGGAAAAGTTTCCAGAGGAGCTCATAGCAATGGTTAATATCTTGATAGAAGTAGAGTCACCACATACTTTAATCTGTACATGCAAAAAGAAAACCAATGTTTTATCTTTTGTGTATCACTACTAATGTTTAATACTGTGGCTAAGGCACCTGACAGCAAGCATTAAAAGTAGTAGGAAGACTTAACATTTGACCAGGGACAGCTGAAAACCCTTTCCCTTCTGATTATGAAAACCAGAAATATTTACCTAAGACTGTAGGCAGGTTTCAAACACCACTTCAGAGTAAGTTACAGTTGTAAGTTTATTCTCCTGTATTACATTGCCTCAGCATCAGTTTTAAAGGTTCTTGGAAATATGTCTTGAAGAGTCACCTCCACATCTGGATCCATCAGGCTTAAAAAAAAGTTGTAAAGTACAGGATGTCCCCAGTGAATTGTCTGATTTCTCTAGTTGTTCTACTTGTTGATCACTTGTTGTCCATCTTATCCCAAGAAAATTTGTGATATTACAGGCATAACTCTGCAAAAGCCCTCTGAAGGAGGTATGAGGAAAGAAGACTTGAATGTTGCTTCTATTACTATTCTATATGCAAAAATTCTTTGCCCCAAGTAGTTATTCGAGGCCAAGGAGTGCAGTACAGTCACATCCAGACTGCATGAAGCAGACTGACCATATAATATATGAGAGAGCACTTGATCATGGGTCTTCTCTGCCCCTGTGTTGTATTTCTTGTAGCCCTGAGATTTCATCATTTTATAACTTTTATCAGTTCATAGTGTTAAAAATAATTTCTGGATGACCTGCAGCTCACTAAAATAGTACTTTTACTGCTTGAGATAGATGTATAGTTGTTGTATACCTTGGCATGAGGCACAACAGCATCTGTGAGTCTCAAAGCAGCCTGCTAGGAGACCATTACAGGGCAGCATAGAGCAAATAGATCCAAGCCTGGTGCACCTATCTGTTCTGACTACTGAGAGCAGTCTGGCAGAAGAATTTCCCAAGGAAATATACCTGATGGTTCCTAAGGGAGCTAACTACCCATTTGTCATAGTTCAGGTTCAGCCACCAGTTAGCAGCATGTGGCTGCAAACTCACTCACCCTACCTCTTTGTGGGTTGGGGAAGACAATTGGGAGAAAAATGGTAAAACCCTGTAGGTTGAGATAAGGAGAGTTTAACAGAATAACACAAAGAGAGGAGGAACGACAGTAAGAACAACAACTGTTCAATGTTCAGCTTTCTCCACCCAGTCCCCCACATACTAGGCATGACATCAGTATGGTATCTAATGTCCCATTAGATGGTTCAATATCCTGGTTCCTCCCAGCTTCTGTCAAAATTTAACCCTGTCTTAGCCAAGCTCATGACACCAGAAGGAAGCCAAGAAGCAAACTCCATTACTTTTACACAGAGCAGACTGCCAGGGGTGCACTTTGGATGAAGGAAGTGAAGACACAGTAATTTGAGAGTACAGACATGCTCAGATGAAGAATTACATATACTCATGAGCTGAGACAGCACAGAGCTCCTTAAAAGCAGCCAGTGATACTAGCCCCAAAGTGCCAGTGGAAAGACAAGAACTTAAACCAAATGAGAAGATGATGCCAAAGAACCCACCTCTTTTTTTCTTTTACACAAATGCCACTGCTTTTTTTTCTTATTATTGCTGGTTTCTCAAGTGTCAAACACTAGGAACTGAGTCTCCACAACCAGTTACTTTGGAAGATGAAATATGTGCATCGGTTTTGTCTATAAAAAGTTCTCTTGATGCGCAGTTAAAGCAGTGAGCAGGAATCTACAGCTGCAACTGGGAAAGCAGAAAGTCACAAATTTTACAGATTTATTTATTTAAATCGACTCATCTACTTCAGAATTGCTGTCAGCTCTGTCAGATGCATAATTCACACTACATAAGTGGAGGCTGAGGTGCTGATTTTGCTTAGTTATCCTACAGCCTATTGTCACTTCTATCATATCAGTGCACTAGCTGCTCCAGCTGACACACCCTAATGGTGAGTTAAATCCAACAGATCCATCCAATCCAGAGCAAAATGAAAGTTGCAGGGATGTTCTTAGTGAGAGATTCTGTTAGTTCTCATCTTCAAATACAGTACATGTGACAAAATACAAAGATTTAATCACAAAGCCAGAATACTCCATCTCAGAATACCCCATAACACAATGAGTACTAATTATTTAGTTAAAAAAACTCAAGTGGCCTGAATATTTTCTTTCTAAAACAGTCTATTCATTTGGGTATCACAAACAGGGTTACTCAGAACAGCTGACACAAACTAGTAAGGGGTTATTCAATACCATATGATGCCATGCTCAATACATAAATCACATGTATGGGCCTGGTGTGTTTTCTGCTTGGGCTTTTTCTGATCTTATTCCTTTTTCTGAGGACTGTTTTTCTGTTTACTGTGACCACTGTATATTCAGTGATTTCTCCTTGGCTATGGAGGATCACTGAGTGATAGAGCAACAGCTGTATTTTACCCTGGATATGAGCTAAATGTAGACAGGAAGCTGACAGAGGGTAGGAGGCATTGTGTCTTGGGAATTTGCAGGTCATTTGCTCCTAGGTGTTCAGCAATTTCATTACTTATCATTCACTTACTATATTCTTGTATTAATGTTATTATTTCTCATCTTGTGTTGTCCTATTACACTGTGCTTAGCTGAATCTACACGTTTTACCTTATACTTCCAATTCTTCTCCCATCTCACTGTGGTGTGAGGTGCAAGCTTGGAGCCATATGATGCTTAGCTGTCAGCTGGACCTAAACCATGACAGTAGGGCAGCTGAGAGTCAGTTCAGTCTCTTTAGCATTTCCTGGCTGTTGCTGGTGGCTTTCCACTCTGGTTGGTGAACTGTGGGGTTTCACCTGTCAATGCTCAGGTCTTTCTCTCAATTGTGCAGGCAAACTGGACAGATAATTTTTGTCTTCTGATACCTATAGCTGAAGAAATATTTTGTACTAAAGCTTTGCATCACTGAGAGTTTGACCACGCATCTGAGAGAAGTATGAAGCACCTTGGTATGCACACCAAGAAGGTAATCAGGTTAGGGGGCATTTAGTGTGAAGCCAACCAGAGAAATACACATTTATATGGCAGAAGATTGGCATGGACTCGTATCCCGTGACTTGTCATACATCCCTAATAATGCTGCCTACCATGGAAAGCATAGTTTCCATCAGCACAGTGTCTAGCAGGTGAGAAGAGCAATTTCTCAATCATTCTCTTCCCTGGTGTGTGCTTTATACAAGATCCGAAAAAGCAAGGTTAAATCACAGCTGTCAGCAGTCAAGAAATGATGACAGATACCAGCAACTTCAGCAAGTTTCTTACTAAGATCAGTTAATGACTCTCTAATGAGAACAGAAGCTTGCCCTATAAGCATTTCTAAAACACTTTTGGTACTCATTTAAGATTTTTTGTTTGCCCTCACCCTGGATATGGAGTGTCCAGACAGTTTCTTATGGACCAAAGAAGCACCAGCTCCAAGTTAGGCAGGTCTTTGGCTGTAGTAGCATCCTCTGTACTGTAGTACACACCATGACATCAAACATGCCAAGATAGCAGTTGAACATGAGTGTGCTAGTGCTGGGACATTTGCAAACCTTGCTTTGTTAGCCTGCAGCTTTGATGCCCAAATACCCCTTGAATTATAGCCCTGACAACTTCCTTGTGGAGTTACATTATTTTTCTCATGGTGCCCAGCATGCAGAACAGAGGATGTGTGTGGCAATCGAGACAAATCACTCACACAGTGGCCTTGTCTTGATCACTCTTTTTTTTTATGCTAAACAAACCTGAAATAGACAGACCTCCATCTATATGCACCTGTTACATTCCCAGCCTTACAAGGAAACATTACATTACTGGGCACACACTGCTACACTTCCTTTATTCTAATGAATAAGGAAAACAATATTCTACAAACACAGTGTGGCCTTCTTAGAGGGAAGGTCTATGTTTGGCCACTGTAGCTGAATTATTCTTGACTAGCAAGTGTAAAGCACCAATCTAAACAGCATTTTCATCTAAATAATGCCATCACAATTAACACATTTGTTTCCCCATTCTTCTGCACAGAGCTGCTTGTGAAGTCTGCTTATAATAATGACATCTGATGATTTACAGGTCAAACATAAAACAGTTCCACCATTGTTTTATATGAAGTAGAGAATAATTATTTTGGTTATTTTTATTAACAGACCTAGAAGCTGCAGTAGTTTATGCTTCCACTGATAGAGATACATCTGAGGATCGAAAATGGTGGACAAAGGAGCAGTTAGGTTAGGTTCACATTTTCTTACTCTGCCACCGCACAGAACTGGAGAGCACTGAGTCCCACTGTTCCTACAGAATGATGTTATCCTTACAGCTACTTGTGTCAGCCAAGCCATATGGACCACGCATTTGAAGACTGACCTCTGTTCAAGTTATGTTTTCACAAAATTTTAAAAACAACAGGATCATTTCCTTTTGTTTATCTATTTCCTTGTTCAAATAAAAGAAGTTGAAATAATATGAAACATGTCAAGTTTTGCTATCAGTCGTACTGACTTACATAGGCATAGAACTATTCTAAGTATTTAGAGCCTTTAATTAGTATGTTTTCCTACATGGACATTTCTAATCTCTTTGAACTTTCAAGCAGATGTCTTTGAATTAAAATCATTCTATTTCAAAAGACATCACTGGGCTTATTATAATATTTAAATAACACACTCCTTTTGATCATAGGATCATGATATACCTCAGACATCTTCACTGTTCTGTTTCTTTAGAGCACCAGTGAAAGATGATATTGTATTGGCACAGAATCAACTGGTTATGCTGGGCTCTGCTCTATGTTATGCAGTTTTTATTAAAATCAATAGGATAAAAAATTCAAAACTGTTAATATTGCACAGAAGGCCTTTAAATTAATTTGTGCTAATAGAAAAACTATAAACTCTCACCTTCTTCAGCAGTTTGCATGAGAAAGCAAGATAAATTTTTCAAGTATCATACATTGAAGATTTTATGTTTTATAGTTTCTGTTCCAAAAATTGCATTTGACTAAAAATATTCAACCAGAATACCAGGCATGACCAGATAGTAGGTACAAGGTGCGTTTCAAAAGTACTGGTCAGTTCACTTTGGTTTTACTTCGGCTCTACCCTAACACATAACATGTTACACACTTGGAGACGTGAGATTCCTCATCACTGCTGCAATACAGTGTTTAACAGAGATAGTGGCAAAACTAAGCTGAAACAACCCTGCTATTGCTGAGCTGCCATGCGGGTGTCTCCACTTTCCAGGGGAAGCACATCTATTTTCTGAGGAAGTGGAGAAAAAAGCCTTTTTAAAAGAGGAATGGTTTGTGTTTATTAGCTGCTGTCTCTTGATATGAGACAAAATTCTTATGTGATAACAAATGCATGAAAGGGTATTTTCAACTGAAGTAAGCTTAACTCTGTCACAAGTAGTCTGAGTGTTAATTCAATAAACACATATATTGATCAACTGCAGGGGAGTTTAGACATGTTCCTCAGTTCCATGCTGAAAACAGTTGCTGTCCTGAATCTCTAAAATATTTTTTGTGTCTGTTTTAGTAGCATCGCTAAAGCTGAAGGTTTCAGTTCTTGAGGCTAGAATGGGCAAAGCATGCACGCTAATTTTAGCCAAAGGGGGCATTTCATTGCAATAGTCCAGGCAGCAGCTTGCAAACACATCTTCTAAGATGTGAAGGCACCACTCTTATCTGGTCTCTGTCATGTGTTTGGCAATGCATTTTACACAAAATGTGCTATTAACCTTTCAAGGCATACAGGGCATTACACTTTCAATTTCTCTCACCTTTTTCAAATGTAAAAAAAAAAGATCTGAACTCACTCTTTTTTCTGCTACTACTAAACGTTACAAATATCAGAAACAGGATGTTTTAATGGAAAATAAGTATATTTGTTTAAGAAAAAGTCAAACAAAAATATTCCCTTGTCCATTTGCTCAGTGTTTGATAACAACACATTTTAAGCCATCAGAAGAAAATCCTTTACTTTGAAAACATTCCAGCCTTCAGTTATTCCTCAAGCTATCATTTCATTACCTCTCCATTCATTTATCAATTTTTCTATGCAACAGAAGACCAGAATTTCTTACCAGTGCAAAAGGTGTAGAAAAATAAAAACATACTTTGTGCAACACATTTGGCAAAAAATGCCCCATGCCACAGATAATGCTACAGGATGGGGTTTTTTAATGCTTACCTTCAGAGGCTGATTATTGTTACCAAAGAGTTCAGCAGTCATGGTACACAGATAGGAAACCACTCCATTTCTTCCTTGAGATCTTACTGGTTCCTGAACGAACATCAAACTCAGGATGAATTCATAAGGAGTAATGAAAAGCCATTTTGTAATTTATGAACAGAGAGCAGATCTATCCTTGAAGCACATGTACAAACATCTGGCCATGCCCCAGTGCACGTTTCAAACAAACAGCAAGTTTCATAAGAAACAGTCAGTTTACTCGTTTCTTGAGGACTGGCAGCCACTTTGACTTGCTGAAAGATCCAAAAACATAATTAAAATCCTGTGTTTAAAGTCAATCTCACTAACAAAAAACAGGGATAAACTGTCCTAGACTAAAATTATAAATTATATGCAAATTGACACTAGAAGTGGAACTTTGATGAAGGACGGTATTCCCCACTGCTGAGGAAGTTAATTTGATGGTTAATGCCATTCATTTACACATGGGTTCATTTGCTGACTTCCTCCACTGCAATGGCACTAGCTGTGCTGTTGGTAGTTAGCAATCAGGAAAGAGGTTGTGGGCTGTTTTTAAAAGGCATCTAACAGAATTAGGAACAAACAAAAAAAGGAAAATCAATGTGACTGACTGATACTTCTGAATCTTCTCCCACTGAGCAGTGGAAAAGTTTTGAGCAGAATGACTGAAACTTGAGTAAGTATTTCTTGAAGGCAGATGGAATTTATGATGCTGTAAGGGTATACAGTGGCCTGCCTAGTAGGGTGCAACATGGGCTTATGGGGTCCATTGGAGTAAGACCAGAACAAGGAGGAGCTGAGAAACAAAGAGAAGCAGCCTGACTTTTACAGTCGCAAATTCCCAGGCTTTTTCCAAGTCAACCCAACCATGACCTGCCTATTACCATTTTCTTTTAGTCATTCTATACAAACTCTTAGATGCATTCAGAAATGCATTCAGAAAGCTGTGACCAAACCCTTAGCTCTCTCTTGGCAGAGATCAAATCAATAGCACAGCAAATAAACTACTGAGTCAACAATGTAAATGGATTTCTAACTATATTAACTGCCTGACTATTGACTGTGCCCTACTTCATGCTATTTGAATCATCTTCAGACAATGAAGCTACAGCTTCCTTAGTTGCTCTGTTTCCCTACCAAAAAAAGAAAGCACAGATTTCATTAACATCTCTGTCAATTACACTAGATTTTGGACTGTTTTTCATGTTACACTATTCATTGCACATAGGGTGAACTGCATCCTACTGGAATAGAACTCCAGCATTTTAACAGCAGCAGCTGAGGAGAATTTAGGTTTATTACAGATGGTAAAATACATGTTTTCTTTTATTTTTTATATTTGAACAAAACAAAGGGAAAACTGAGAGAGGGGAAAAACTAAAAATGAGAAAGACTTTTATTAGAGTCTTATGAAAACAGTTTGCCATGCATATTTTGTTTCAAAATATATTAACTGTAGTCTACCAAGATCAGATCAAACTACAGCATAAAAGGAATGCATTTGTTTTCTCTGTACTCAGCAGGATTATTCATATTTGTTGTTTCATCAGACATTGTTAACATAATAAATTACACATGTTACACCAACTGGCCTTTGCCAACATTCTTAAATTAGTCTTCAAAGAAACATCTAAATGTTCTTCCACTATAAAGGGATGAAAATGCTGAATGTACAGTGCATTAAAAATAACAACACTGCATCATAAATGTCTGCATGCGCATTCATTTTTGAATGCCCAGTGTACCCAGTGGCCTTTCATTGCCAGGGCTCACAGAGCCAAACCAGACCAACAGTAATATATTTGCCCAGGAAGTCCTTGTTGTAAGTAATCTCAGCACTTCGACCAGCTGCAAAAGGGCCAATCTAAAACGGTGGCTGGACAAACTTTAGAGAACAAAGACTTGCCAGATGAGCAGGTGCTGAGAAATATTGGCCTGCTGTTGTAGTGTTAAGCCTCCTTACATGGTGATGAAAGAAACACTGTATGTGTCACTGAAGGCGATGATAATAAAACCTAATGAAAGTAATAATTAATCCCCACTGTATGCCTGCAACAGACTTTTCTCTGGCTCATGCCAAATTAGTTCCCATTTCAAATTATTCCTGAACACTAGTGCTTTTTGAGGTAAGAAAAACAATTCACTTTCCTTCTGTATCACACAAGTTAATAGATACTAATACTGGTTTATAAGAGAGAAGAAACTCACAGCTGCAATTCATGTTTGCTGGTAGATTTATTTTGGGAGACTGAAAATATTATTCCCTTATGCTCTTCCTGAAGAGTTACCGTCCTGTAGCAATGATGGCTGAACAGAGTGGGAATGTGGTCCAAAATTACCCCAATTCATAGCCCAGTCTGAAACTGCTGACAGACTTATAGTCACAATTTCAATATGTTGTGCTCAGAGATCCATGCTTCACAAGCACCAATCTCTTGGAGAAAGTAAGATCACCTGAGAGAACCATCCGCAGCTCTTACCTAACCAGACACATACACAAATGAAAGCCCTTTATGTTTTCTACAGCCTCCACTTGAAAAACATTGAATGAAAATGTCAGCCTTGGTTTCAACACTGAATAGTGCAGACTAAGGTGCCTCTACACTGCTTATGCTTAGCTCTCTCTAGACTGGATGTAGGCAGTGTGATGTTACAGCATTGTGTACCTATAAACCCTTAAGATACAAAATAAGAACATGCAGAAAAATGCTGAAATAATACTGGAATTCTTCACCAGTCAACCTCCAAGGCTTGTCCATCCTCCATCCTGTGTGGATACAGGCAGCTCCACATCATGGCATGGATTCCAAGCAGTCAAGGTAGGTGCTAAAAATAAGCTAAGGTGGACAATCGATGATGCAAAGTTATGAATTTCCTCATCATTTAACAGTGTTGTCACCAGGTTTGCACCACTTGAAATACACTCTTGTAATTTGAGCATGGATGGATTTGTGGTACTGGGGAAGGGGATAGCTGTGCAGATCAGGTAAGAAGCTTCACAAGGACAGATCCCCGCAGCTGCAGTCCTTCTTCTGCCTCTGAAGTTTGAGCCAATTAGCGTCTTGATGGATAAACATATTTAAGGAGGGGAAAACCCTTGGGAGGGGGTTACTGATTCCTGATGGTTTTGAGCTTTGTTTGGGAGATGCCGTGAAGTCATTGGGTTGAATGCACCATGACACCCATTTTACCATGGGAACATGGTGATGGAGAGAGAGAGTAGGCCTGTGGAGTAGAGAGGAGTTCAAGAACAACTGTGGTGAAATGCAGAGAGGAGAAGCCTGTCTGTAGCCTGTGGAGTAGGGGATTGGTCCTCAGGACATAAAGCCTACAACTTAATCCTGAAAGGAACCCCACTGACTCTAAGAAAGGAAAGCTGATTGTAACACCTCTAAATTATAGAACAAAAACCAGTGTGTTAAATTAATAGTCCAAGATAGCACTTTGATACAAATACCTCTACAAAGCAAACCAGCTATGTCAAGCTTATAGACAAGTAGCTTACTAAAGAAAGTTGACTTAGGTGTGTACTGAAGATGTTTCACTATGTGGGACCTTAGCATCACATAAGTAAGGGAAGAGATGTAGAAGTTTTACATTTCATGCACCAGAATAACTGGATCTTTCCAAGCTATTCTGGGGGTTCTGAGGTTGGGAACTGACACCACTAAAGTGGTGAAAACCTTCAGTCGATTTCAAGTGGTTTTATTTTTTTGATTGGAAGAGAAAATAGTAGACACACCTATCTTGTATGAGATTTAAGGACACAGGCACAGACTACTGTCCTCACTCAACGCTCCTCATAATTTCATGGCTGGAAAAAGGTGAAAACAACGAGTTTCAATCAACAAAACATCTACATCATTCAGATACAGGTTAGTCTTGGGACCAGCAAATGTATGATATGTTGATTGTTTCTTCCATTGTAGTATTTGGAAGTACATCCAAAGGAGAGTCAAAATCACTGTTTGAATTTTAAAAACTCAGGGTAGGAGGTTTTATTTTACTTTCAGTTCCTAAGGTAAAAGTCAGAGAGTATTTATTAAAAGTCTATGTATCACAGATTCTCCTCTTGTACTCTGCTCTCATGAGATCCCATCAGCTGCATCCAGCTCTGAAACTACAACACAAAGAGGAGTGCCATTCAGAGCTGGAACACCTATCCTATGAGGAACAGCTGAGAGGGTTAGGGTTGCTCAACATGGAGAGACGAAGGTTCCAGGGAGACATTATTGTGACCTTTCAGTATCTGACAGGAGCCTACAATGAAGATGGGGAAAGAATTTTTACAAGAGCTAGTAGTGATAGGACAACAGGTAATGGCTACTAACTGAAGGAAGATTTAGATTAGAAATTAGGAATCAATTCCTCACCGTGAGGCTGGTGAGGCAGGAACAGGCTGGCTAGACAAGATGTGCATGCTCTATCAACTGTAAGTGTTGGTAGATGGGGCTTTGAGCAACCTGGTCTAATGGAAGGTGTTCCAACCCATGGCAGGGGTGTTGGAACCAGATTATCTTATCCAAACCATTCTATGCTTCTATGACACAAAGCATTCAAGAATACAAATGCTGACTGTGATACTCCAGCTGACCTTAGTGCCAGGGAACAGACCTGGGCATATTTAAATTAGTCATTGCCTTAGAGCAACAGAGACAAAGCACTGAAAAGTATTAGGATTGCCTAAAAATGGACACATGCTAGAGAACCACATCAAAGTCTTGTTTTCTCATTTCACAAAATAGTTAAAACATTGGATGGGATGTGGAGGAGAGATACAGAAATTATTGGAACCCTTGGTAAAGCCTTTGCATGAAGAGATTAAAAGGGTTCGGTCTGTTGAGTTTAATAAAAATATCCAGTGATGATCTCAGTGATTACAATGTGTAAGTATTGCAGGGAGAAAATACTGAGCAGTAACAGCAGCATTCTCATCTCACAAAAAAACCCCAAAAGGCATAATGTGAGGTGATAGATGGAAGCAAAAGCCAGACAAATTCAGACAAGAATCAAAACACACATTTACAAGAGTGAGGATGATAACCATTGGACTGCTCTGCCAAACAAAGCGATAGATTCTGCAACTACCAACAGCTTCAGATTGAGACTGGACATCTTTCTGGAAGATAAACCTTAGCCAAACACAGATTGCTGGACTTGACACAAGTTTAACTGGGTTAAAGTAAATGCCTTGTGCCATTCAGGAAGTCAGACAAAACAATCTAAGGGGCTTTTCTGGCCTTGAAACAAAAGAAATCTATTCATCTATGAAGTGCAACTGTGTAATGGTGAATTCTAGTCCAAGAATAACACATTTTGATCAAATTACATTTCTACAGTCCAATGCTACAATAGTGAACACAATTCCAAAGAGATAGATGATAGTTAGACAACTGAAAATGAATAAAGTATGATGACATGGTGATATTAATAACAATGCTGCTTCTCCTTGTGTTTACAGGTTCAGTCAACAGAAATTGCAGCAAAGTCAGTGGCATTTTAGCCCTATAAAGTTAGTAAGAGAAAATGTGCTTCAGTTTTCTAGAACAATCTCTGAATGTCATGGAAGGAAATTGAAAAATCACAACTATTCTGTTAGCACTTGGAGGAGGAAAGGGGCATTTCTGGCTATGCTTATTTCACTCAGTTAAGGAGTGACAGGGAACCAGCCCAGACAGTGAAATTCAGTCATGTGCACTGCCCAATAGTTAGGGCAGTTCTTGGCACAGTTTTGGCTCTCTCAACCAGTGTTTTTCAAAACAACTTTTTGCATCATTCAGAAGTAAGCATGGGCTAAAGAACTCTTCAAGCAAACAGTTTGGATGCACCTACCCCTCTTGTGAGGGTAAGCATGAACATTGCTGCACTATCCTGTTCAGTTTGTGATTCAGGAAGCATGTACTGGCAATAAATGCTTAGCAATAGAGATGCAGCCACTAAGTTCAAAGTGTCAACTGCTCTGCAGGAAAAGAGCTGAGCTCTCAATTCTATCCCAAGCTGTGCTACAAAATTATCTACGCTTTCATCATACTTTGAATTTGATGGGTTTCTTGGCCTAAGGCATTGGGAAGTTGCTATAGCAACCTGTGAATTTTTTTTCCTGACTCTTCCTTTACTTCGCTTGCACCTTTATGTTCAGAGAGGACACACAGTGTTGCTAGAGATTGGCATGGCATGGCATGGCATGGCGGCCATCTTGCTCTAGAAATGTAATGAATGGGGAGGGAGAGCGAGTAGCACTTCAAAGATCACCAGAAGGAACATTTTGTCTAAATTCCATTGTTTTCTGAAATGGCCTTTGTTCATGGCCATAAGAATTGGTGTGCTGGAAATGGAAAACAGGCTTGGAATCATAAGGAACAGGGAACTGGACTTTTAAATTCCCGCTGAGACTGAGGGACGTATGCATGGACTGAATGGACCCCACGTTTCCACAAGGAGCAAGAATGCTGGAAGTGTCTTCCCTTTGACAGGATGAGGATATTAGCTTAGACCAGTTGTGTAAGAACATGTGATTAATCTCTGTATGTCTTTGTGTCAGGGATTTTATGTGGGGTGATTACCTATGTCTTGTTTTTTGCCCAAATTAAGTTAGTTTCGGTTTTGCCTGCAGTTTGTAAGTGGTTTTTGAACCCTCCTTGCTTTGTTTTTGTTTTGGTGCATTACCACATTAACAAAATGAATTGGCTAGCTTCATCTCAGGATAAAACCTTGACCATGGCATATATTTTAATTTCAGTATTCAATATTATAATTGACCTATCAAGGCCAGTCCCAATTAAAAAACAGAAGCTTCTATATGGAAGGCAGAGTCGATACTTAAATTTTAGATCTTTAGAACTCAGACTGGAATTTAAACCAGAGTAAGAGATCTATTAGGCACACAAGGTTAGGGACCATGAAAAAATCACTCAAAAACCCACATATCAAGAAGAAAGCCATTATACTGAATTGAACATAAAACAAATATACTATCAAATACCAATTCCTTCACAGAATTTAAATACAAGGGTGTAAGTCAATGCCTCCATCTACTCATAGCTTAGGATCTGCTCCTCACACAATAGTTTTGCTTCCTGAACGAATCACTCAAGGCTGTTCCTTTCATATTACAGCTAGAGGAGGCAGCCTAACATTAATATAATAATGAAGTAGCTAGATCTTTTGCTTGATAAATGGGAAATGTCCTGATCTGGAGACAATTTTGGCTTAGGAGAGTTCCTTAGCCACAAAGCTACTGTTTACAGCATGTAGCAGTCCTGCTAAAGCATCCTTACTTCCCAGAAAGAATACAAGTTTCCTGAGGTTGGGAAGGGACCTTAGAGGAGCAACATCAGAGCTAGCAATCTAGGGATGGATGCCCAATGCTCTGGTCCCATCAGAGCTTTGAGCCTGCATGTAATCATTGAATTTAATGGGCTAAAGCCTAAGTAGAACTGGAGCAAATAAAATCATGACGACAATGAAAAGAAAACATCAAGCTCAGTCTGGATAAAGGAAAGGCTTAATAAATGCAAAGACACAATGAATATGGCACATCCTTTTCTTTAATACTGTTCTAATTTTAAACAGTCTATTGTACTGTGCTGTTGATAGCCTTGTGTGAGCCATCTAAGGTTCAGCAACTGCATGATCAGTAAAGAGACAATGCTACCACACACAGGGTTATTTGGATTAGTGAATACCATACGAGAGTAAATCATCTGCCAGATGGCACTGGAAGAAAGCCGCAACTCTATCACTTTCATTTCCACAGCAGCAAACAATGTTCTGTGTTTAAAATAAACTCTTCCAGATGAGTAAAAGATAAACTTTGTGGTGCTTTTTCTTGGTCTTCTCTTTGACTTCAGCTTTTTTCTTAAAAAAGTCCAACACAAAAGCAGAAATCCCACCACCTACTCTGATTAGTGACACTAATGAAAAAACCCAGTTAGACCACCACAGTACAAAGCTGTCCCTCTAGGCAGCATCAACATTCCATGCTATTTACTGAACAAAAGGCAAAAACGAAACGCAATATTTTCACTCATCAACTTCTGTCAACAGAACCCTTAAAAATGAACACCTACCACATTAAGCTGTTTCCTGTCGTTTTATGGGTTTTCCACAGTGAAGTACTGTGTTGCTTTGTTGAAACATAGCTGTTTTCACATTTTCTGCAGTTGTAACCTTAAAATAAAGATTGTAAATATACAGAATTAAAAAAAAAAACAAGAAGAAAGCCAAACCACAACCCTCCAAACCAGAAACAAAATAACCATCATCAAAGCCTTTTAATTAAGATTGCCTTTCTTGCATCTACAAACAGCAGCTCATTATCTCTTACTCTGCTCTACCCTCCTCCAGTCCTAACTGTGCTGCTGACAGAATTAGTTTGTAATATCATCTGGCTATTACATGAGTAGTAAATAATAAACTGTAAAATTACAAATTTTGAAATTCTCCCCCTAAAGCAAAATCTTATGAACAAATGCCTCCCATAAAGCAGGCTTAGGTTTTTTTTTCAGTATCTGCATTACAAGGCTGACACACATTTCGACCTCTGAAGACTTGCAGGAGGGCAAACTGAATATAAGCAAAATGATGCTCTGGTGTCTTCCTCTTCCCTACTATTTTCAAAGCCAGGTAAAGGCTTAAGCAACTAAAACTATCAGAGACTTCAGGTGAACTTCCTGGAGTCCCCAACACAGGGAAGATACTGAACTGTCCAGAGGAGAGCCAAGAGGAGGATTGGAGGGCTGGAGCACCTCTCCTATGGGGAGAGGCTGAGAGAGTTGGGGCTGTTCAGCCTGGAGGAGACTCTGGGGAGACCTTGTAGAGGCCTTTCAGTATATGAAGGGGGACTACAGGAAAGCTGGGGAGCGGCTGTTTCCAAGGGCTTGTAGTGGCAGGACCAGGGGGAATGGTTTCAAGCTGGGAGATGGGAGTTTTAGACTGGAAGTCAGAAGGAAGTTCTTCACGATGAGGGTGCTGAGATGCTGGAACCCAGGGAGGTTGTGGATGCCCCCTCCTTGGAAACGTTCAAGGACAGATTGAATTGGGCCTTGAACAACCTGGTCTAGTGGGGGTGTCCCTACTCATGGCAGGGGGGTTAGAACTAGATATCTTTGAGGTCCCTTCCAACCTGAACTATTCTATGATTCTATGATACCAAAACTACTTGTGCAGTGCATGTAGGTTCTGAGCCTTGTCTTTTTGTAGATGCTGTTTATGACTCCTTCCTTGAAGCATCTAGGCAGACCCTGATATTGCCTGTCCTGAAGTTAAATAGGATCTGGATGGTTATGCAGCAACTTAGGAGGACAGAGGACACTACCATTTGGGAAGGCTGGAACAGGACTTAGATAAAGTGAAATAAAATTACTCATCATCAACCTGTAGTCCAGGTGACAAGCTGAAACAGACAGCAACTGCAGAGATGGGCTGATATTTCTTTAGGGAAAACAAACCTACACTGTTTCTGGAGAATGTTGTAAGGTCCTTAACATATATATATAGTACCACTAACCCAATACTAAAACCAGGAGATCAGGATCAGAAAAAAACATTTATGTATCTGACTCCCAACACTTTTAGTTGGACCATAATTTCAGACAGCTTGCTTTGGCCATGAAGCAGATGCTGACAAATGCTCTGTACATTACTGAAGTGGTTACTATACATTTTAAGCACTTGACACAATCCGGAATAGCAAATGAGCTACCAAATCCTTCCCTACACACATTCTTTCAACATTATCTGAACTGATCATTCTTAAATGTAGAAAGAAAGGACTATCAACCTTGATATGTGGTCAGTGTGCTGGTCTTCCCTCCAAAAAGCAGTTAGGAAAACACTTTGTCCATGTTACGTAGGACATTTGGAATTACTTTAATATTCACAATAATATCTCTGATCTGAATCCAGGTACAACAGGTGTGAGGCTGCTAGTGGTAGCTGAAGTGGTAAGTAAAAAGTCTACAGGGAGGTCACCATTTTCTGTTATGAGAAATAGCAGCACCATTCTGGGACAGATCAAACATAATAATTCAGCTGTGGAGGCCTCCTGGATCGTTTTGCAAGTCAATTACTCTCTAAGTGACCATTTTGGAAAAAGTTAAGTGAAAAAAGGAACAGGCCTTCTATTTTAAAATTATTTGTATGACTCTTGCAAGTTGTTTATTTTCTTTACAGCCTGAGGTGGAAAGAAATTAAATGGGAATTATCCACATTTTTCAGGGGAAGCATAATCACACTGCATATTCACAGGCTTCAGGCTTTGAAGCCTGTGAAGCATTCACTTAGTAGGAAGCTTAGGCAAACCAGGCAACTGCTGAAGAAAGAGAGTTTGAATACTTCTGGTTTTACTGTATCATGGAAAAAACTGATCATTTATCTCATTAAGATGGGAGAATTTTTACTGGAGAAGCCCTGCTGGGTTTATAAGCTTGCCTACTGTGCTGACAGCATTAACTGAAAAAGCAGCGTTGTCCCAGTGCCTGGGGGTAGATGCTGGCCTTTGGGGCAATGCAAAGAAAGTAAATTGGTGACAGATTCAGAGTATTTTTTACAAATGTATGTAAGTCTCTCTTGACTTAAACAGATGAAGCATATAAAATAAATGCATGTAACTGCAATTTACTTGTAGAAATCTCAGTTCCATGGCTACCTGTGTGCAAGGTAGGGCCTGGGACAGCATCAAAATAGACAATTTTTTAAAAAAATAAATAAAATTATGTCTTTCTTAAACTATTTGCTAATCTACAGCCAAAGATGAATAAATTATGCTGAAGCAGTTAAAAAATATTTCCCCTTATGACACGTGAAGCCTTTTAACCTTTACATGGAGCTGTTTCTCTCCCTCAGCCATGTTCTCTGGCTGCAAAAGCTGACAGTAGGTACAAGTATCTGGATTCAACTTCAAGAAACTGAGCTCAATCCCAGCAAATCTGAGCCCAAATCCAATAACATGCCAAAGCAGTACAGATGGTAGGTGATAACAGGCTAAAAACCTGCCCTCCTCTACCCTCAGCTCCTTGGTAAATCACTGACACCTCTTCCTGTCCACCTTTTTAAAACGGGATTAAATTGCACCCGCACACACATTCATACACTGACATCAAAATAATGCTTTGTGTGGTGTACAGTTAGTCCGTGATGTTGCTGTCATATGTAATGTAATACCTGGGACCACTTCAGGCATTTCCACTCATTGCTGATTATCTGTCCATAGGTTCCAGTGGGGAAGGTCTGCAAATAGTCAAACTTCTACCGTGGCCCTCCACCTCTCAGCTATGGCAGGGCAGAGGCATTTCCCATGGGAAAAGTAAAAGAGCAGGCGCTACTTTCTCAGGAGCCCTGAGCCATCCCACAAGCTCTTGAAGTCACAGGGCACTGGTACAGAGTGCTGTCCCAACACTGCAAGTAGACCCAAACCACATACTCAAATTCTAACAATTTATCTAAGATAGATCAAGGTACACTTTGGCTTTGAAAAAAGTTGCTGCATAACATTTATGTTTATTACAGACCTCACCAATATCTTAACCTCAGCTGTGGCTGCCTTGAATACCTGTAACAAATTTGCCAGCAATGCAAGCAGTGCCCTTACCTGCTGATGAAAGCTGCATTTCTAGGGGACTTACATGCTATGTCCAGCCACTCCCTACCTCTTTCACCCTTATTTTTAAAAAGTCTAGTTCTTCTTGAAAAACAAGTTTAATTTGAAGGTGGTGGTGTTCATCCCAGAATGATGAGAGAGCTGGCGGATGAGCTTGCTAAACCTCTCCATAATTTATCAGAAGTCATGGATCACAGGTGAGGTCCCGGATGATTGGAAGTTGGCGAATGTGCCCCTCATTTACAAGAAGGGTCAGAAGGATGATCCAGGTAACTACAGACCTGTTAGCCTCACCTCAGTTCCGGGCAAAGTTATGGAACAGTTAGTGCTGAGGGCTATCATGCAACAACTGTTGTGACGGCCAAGAGACTAAGCCCAGTCAACATGGATTTAGGCGGGGTAGGTCTTGCCTGACTAACCTGATCTCCTTTTATGATCAAGTAACTCGACTGGTCAATGAGAGGAAGGTTGTGCATGTAGTGTATCTGGATTTCAGCAAAGCATTCGACACTGTCTCTATGATATCATCCTGGCTAAGATGGCAGCAAGGGATTTTGATGGGAATATTCTATGCTGGGTCAGGAACTGGTTTGATGGACGAGACCGGAGAATGGTAGTAAATGGTGTCGCATCTAGTTGGTGACCCGTTACTAGTGGTGTCCCCCAGGGGTTGGTGTTAGGTCCAGTTCTGTTTAACATCTTCAATGATGATACTGAGGATGGGTTGGAATCCATCATGAGCAAATTTGTAGATGACACCAAGCTTGGAGCCCGTGTTAATCTGCTGGAGGGTGGGAGGGCCCTGTAGAGGGACCTGAACAGACTGGAGAGATGGTCAGACTCCAATAGGATGAGTTTTAACAAGTCTAAGTGCTGGGTTCTGCATTTTGGTTGTAACAACCCCAGGCAGAACTATAGGCTGGGAATGGAGATCTTGG
>VZRI01010291.1:152746-233540 GCA_013397515.1 Upupa epops
GTGTCATCAGCAAACCTGCTGACAGTGCACACAAAACCCCAGTTCATTTCTTGCCCACTCACCCTTGTACTTCGTTAAACTCTCTAGCCTGCCCAGGTCTCACTGAATGGCAGCACAGTCTGCTGGGGTGTGTTCTAAAGGTTCTGTCTTTGTCCCAGTTAAGATACCTGATGGTATCTCAAGATTTTAGCCCAGCTCTATGAAATCTGGTGGAACTTAGGTGCCTTTGAGACTTCTCTCTCTCTCTTAAGTTTACTTGAAAACGGTCACTTCTGGTTATAAACGTCCAAATGAGGCAAGAGACACTGAGGCACTGCACAAACTGCGCAGAAAATAATGCTAAAGCCTCTACAATTATAAACTCAATGTTCTGTAAAGCCAGCTTTAATAGAGTGCAAAAATGATATAGAAAAATAAAGGGTTCTAACAAGCAAACCACCAAGTAACACTAACATATATCCCACGCTTCGGCAGTTTCAGAAATAATCGTTAAAGACTAGCACTGAGGAGCAATTTTTGGTATAAATAACCTGACAACAGTTTCTTAGATAAAATAGAACTGCTTTCTTGTCTGAGTATGTCTAAAACTTTAAAAAAATACACATTTTTTGCTAATAACAAAAACCACAGTGTTAGATTCCAATGGATGAAAAAACCCTCAACTGCTTAAGAATGCTAATAAATAACTCCATTAAAATTATTTCCTTTAAATGCACAGGTTAATTCTTGATGCATGACAGCTTAGGGAACCAACCAGGTTCTATCACATGATCAATACAAGAACAAATAGGTATCCCTTCTCCATGGCAGTATAAATGACACATGTGAGGGCTGAACTTCCATTTGCTAGGTTTCAGTGGTTCCTGGCAGATGCTGGCACATGGTGCACGCCCAGGGGGTAGGGTGGATCCATTCAACAGTAGTTTACAGGTTTTGTTTTCCTCATTTTTCCCCCCTAACTGTTCTGGTTCTTCATTGTTAATACAAATTACCATTTCTCTTTACTATAAATGTGTCCTAGGTTTTGTGTGTTTGAAGACCCTGTAAGAACTAACCAGGACAGACTGTTCTAGCCAGAAGTTAAACACAGTGCTTACAATATACAAATGTACGGGTTTTCAGAATAACAACTGATATACTAGAGGCTGGCTGAATTAAGAACCTCATCAGTAATGGTGCCAGCCAGTCAGGCAGATTTGTGGTACTTCTGAGCAACGCCATAGGGAACATGTGCAGCGATGGTGCCTAATTTCTGTGCTCCTTCAACATGAAACATCTGGTCATCAAAGAAAATGTGTGGCCGGATTTTCACCAGGATTGGTCCTTTAGGAGCTCCTGCTAGGAAAAGTGCCTCATCAATTTCCAGACCCCAGCTACGAAGAGTCTTCAGCACTCTGGCTCCAGAGCTTGCTGCACTTCTGGCTGTGACCAGGAAGGTCCTTATGGGACAATTTAATCTTTCATTTTTTGCATAGAACTTCTTCTGGAGTTTCCCGAGGTCTTCCAGAAAACCTTTCAAAGGACCCTGAGTATGAAACAGTAGAAACTAGTTAGTATTTGCCCACAGCTTCCCCCAAACTGTTGTTTTGATTTCTTAGTTTTCCAGTTACATAAAGGATTACTTCCCCAGTGTTATGCTACTCAGCAAGTTCTCTATGTCATGTATTCCCTAGTGGGTCTGCACCCTCACTAGGAATTCACAGACCGGAGAAAAGCTAAAAATGATAATCCTACATGGTATGATCAGTAAGAAAATGATTATTACTAAGGGCTTACAAGATTTCTTAGAAGTTTTAACTACAGTCTTCAATAAAACATTCTTTAAAAGCACTTAAGTCTTTACTATGAACCATGAGCTGAATTTTTTCTGTACTAAATCACCACAAGACTGAATTACACAGAGACACTACTGAACTCTTCCCAGATTAATGACAATATTAGAATTGTAAATGACAATTTGGGCCAAATTGCAATGTACTGCACCGACCTGTACTTCCATAAATCAAGTTGTTATTCTGAATGTATACCATTTTTAACAATAGAGTAATTTGTCTTTTAGTTTCAGCTAACAGCAAAATTGCAGTTTTTAGACAAATGATGTAGTTCTTCTTAGGAATAAACACAGGTATTACCTTGTTTCAATAACCGCAATATTCTAGTGCTTGAAACTAGCAGTACCTACATGATCTGATACAAAGAAAATCAAGAGGCAAACAGAGGGTTTCTTTTTTTAATGATACAATTACATTACAACTGCCTTACATATGCAGTTCTTTCAGTGATGTGGGAAATCTGCTGAAAGAACTTCAGTCAGTGGTGGGCTCTTCTATGTCAAATGTGCATTTTAAAGAATATCCTTGAAAATGGGAAATAAGTAGGGCAATCAGCTTCCACAAAGAATATATACACTGGGGAAACTGGAGAAATACAGCAGCAGTGACAATTAACTGATGTTTTGAAAACTCACTGATTCAATCAAGGACAAACCTGTGCAAGAGGCTTATTTTCATTCAGCTGTTCATGTTCAAAAAATCTGTCTAATCCTTGCTCTTTGACAATTTGTTCTGATTCATCAGAAAAGAGAACTGCATCCCCATCAAATGCCACCCTCAGCTGTGTATCTGAGTAAGGAACATCTTTGTTAGCAGTGAACATCGTAGCTGATGCAATACCTAGAAACAGATTAGAGAACCACAGTAAGTCCTTCAAAGTCATTCGTTAAGCTGCCAGCAGTTGGGTTACAGCAACTTATTTGTTGTGAAATTAAACTCATTTTTTTAACTCCTTACAAAACACAGAAATCAGGTTTTGTAACTCATATCAAAGAGATGACTCTATCGACACAGAAGTTGAACAGAAGTATATAGATGTGGTATAGGAGTCGATTTCTTATAGCATGGGAGAAGACAGAAACTTGTGACAAAGGTAGAGACTGACTAAGTTGTCATTATCAGCAGGCTGAAGAGTCAGAGAGGCAGAGAAATAACCTGATTTTATTCTTAAGTTGAAGTAAGTGATATTTGTAGCATACACAGTTGTGACTTTCTGCAATTGATGGAAGCAGAACTGCTTTTTATGGCAAGACACAATATGTTATTTTTTTAACAAGCTCAACAGAAAAGTAACAGAAAAATATCCATCCAAACCTGCTTCTATAGCTTCCTGTACTTTTTCAGAGTCTGCTGAAAGGTACAAGTTGGTGAGATACGCCGTCAGGTAACCAATAGGGCTTTTTCCTCCCGTCATACAGAAACGTTCAATTGTTAAGCCTAAAGAACAGCATAACAAGGTGTGACTGTCTTGACATTACAAACCTATAGAAGAAACCCATGAAAAGGTACATTGGCCTACAGCTGACAAAAACTATGTTCACTCTAATTCATCATTCTAGAATCATCAGGGATAGGAAAGGACCTTGAAAGACCATCTAGTCCAATTCCCCTGCCACAGCAGGATCACCCAGACCAGGTCCAGGTGGGCTTCAAATGTCTCCAGAAAAGGAGACTCCACAAATTCCCCAGGCAACCCCCAAATTCCAACAAATCAGACAACTTAAACTGACTGCAGTGTTTGATAAGCCTTTCCTTGTTAAGAATTTTAAAATGAAGTTACTCTAAGTCATCAAAATAATTGCTGTGAAGGCGCAAGAATAGGGAGTATAAATGCAGAACAACAAAAATTTAAGTACTTCTCAGAAAATGTGATTCATACCTGATATGTTAAATCTACAGCTTTGGAATTAATTCTGTTCAACTCTGTATTCTGACACCTACCAAAAAATATAATCTTGAGGAACTGGTGTCTTTATCATAAAAGCTGCTTTTACCAAGGTCAGAACAGGAAAAATAAAAATAATTATGTAGCAAGCAGTACAAGGTGTTATTTCTTTTACTCACCATAGTGATTGATGCTGTTTATCAGTCTCACTCCTACTTGTGCATGGTTATTAGTCATCAGGACAATATCAAACCGTTCCTCATCATCAGGGTACAGTTCAAGAAGCCGGGCATTGACATGCTCCAGTGCCTAAAGGTTAAAAACGTACAAGTGAATAGACAAGTGGAATGCGCTTCATTTTTCAGTCATGGTAGTTTTGGTGATAGGCCTGTCTTGAAGGAGAATTCAAAATAGTTTAACTTGCTAAACTTGCTTCATTTCTTCTGCTTTGCTGCTCCCAGCCTTCTTTTGACTGGATTTATTTGAATGGAAACAAGTTTAAGTTTATAATGGAAACTTTTTTTTCTTGGGACACTGTAACCATCCAGAATACATCAATGCATTGCCAACCACTACCATAGTCCTTAATATTTATCCTTTTTCTTGTCTACTTAAAACTTGGATTTAGACTTTCCTCTCTGATAGAAAAAGGTTCTTGTGAGACCAAGGAGAAAATGTAAAGGAATTTATACATGCAACCTCTTGCTCTGCATGCCTAAATGTGAAATTGGGCCACACAGTTATGCAAAAATTGACTGACATACTTCAGGTTGTTGGGCGTCCAAAACTGTTCTTAAGTAATGAGTACAAAATTGTACCCTGTCCAGAGTGTTTACCTCAGCAATTTCCAGCTGCAGTAGTGACTGCATCTTCCTTCATCTGAGATAAATTTAAAGATCATGGGTCAAAAGGTTATATCCACAATTTGTCATTCTTATGTCCTTGACCTTTCATCTACTCATCTCTCTGTAAGCATCTGTCATCTCATCTTATTTAGAATCTTACCCCTTTGAAGTTAGATTTGGTTCTTTGCCCTATGCTTATACACAGTCTTGTGCTTTAGATCATGACTCTTGAATAGAATTCTTTCGGATTATAGCAACGAAGTCGACAATGAATCATGAAATGAATCATCAGATGAATGCAAGATGGGTTGATTTTCATTCAGGTACTTTAAAAAGGGTAGTTGTTAAGCATTAAAACATAGACTTCGTAATTAAATTCCGAAAATGTACTTTATAACTGACATGGCTATGTCCTAGGGGACGCTGCCTAAGTGTTAGGCAATGCATGCATGTATTCTGTACAGTTATAGTACCTCAAGAAAAAGGATTTCAATTATAAAGTCAAATTCTGGACTTTACAACATAAATAATTCTATGTCTTTTACAACATAAATAATTCTATGAAATAAAACTGAAACAACACTGTCTTTCATCATAGTAGTCCTATTATAAGTAAGACATAAAAAAGGAATGAGGATCTAAGATGTTTTGGTTTTTTTAGAGTTTGAGGAAGGAAGTTGCAATGAACTTAAAACAATTTGGGGGCTTAAGTGAAAAAAGTCTTTCACGGTGCTTCGTGTGCACTATGCCTAGCAGAAGGTGGCTGCTGCTCCTTAGCACACCTCAGCTGAGAGTGGTGGCTGCGCACCGTGGTGCTGCAGGTACCGCCGACGGTGCTGGTTACCGGCGCGGTATGTGATGGCCTGCAGGCGCTAGGCACTAGCGACGGGAGGGGCAGTGGCACGGAGATGGTGTGGGATGCCAGGGCGATGCCGGGTTCCTCTACCGAGCTCCTGGGGGCACAAGTTCGCAAACTACTACCTCGGGACACGATTATGTCCGCTCAAGGGGGATTCGGGCTCGACTCTTCCCGAAATGTGGCCTCGCGGCATCCTCCGAGCATCCCGTCCGGGTTAGTCTGCCCTGGCTCCCCCCAGGCCCGGTACCTTGACGAAGTAGAAAGCTGGTCCAGGTTTCAGAGTGACATTCTCGTTGAGCTGCTGGTACTCCACGTACTTCTCCACCCCGTGCTCTTCGTAAATCCGCCGCTCTTCCACCAGGTCGAAGAGGGCTCGGGAGGACACGGCTACCGTGATGGCGTGCTGGGGCTTGGGCTGCCAAGAGACAGGCGGGTGGCGCCGGCCATCAGCGCCCAGCCCCAGCCCCCGAACCCCCGCCCGCTCACTGTCCGCTCGCACTCACCGGCCGGGGTCTTTTGGACACCAGGTTGTCGTAGAATGCCTTGGCGGCCGCCCAGTCCTGCTCGGCCTCCTGCAGCTGGGCCTCGGCGATGTCAGCGGGCTGCGGCTGCTCCGGGCCGGAGCCGCTCATAGTGCCTGCAGCGGCGAGGACGGGGCGGGAAGGTAGCGGCAGACGGCCAGCGGTAGAGCCCCGGGCCGATGCGACCGGGAAACGGCGTCGGCGGCCGCCTCCCGCCCCGCCCCGCTCAGGCACGGGGAAGGCACCCGCGCGCTTTCCCTTTCGCTCTGCTGCGCGCGGGGCTGCCTGGGCTGGCTCGGACCCCGCCCTGCACTGCCCGGCCCAGCCCGGCCCGGAGCAGCACCGCTTCGGGGGCTTTAAGGGGCACCGTTCCCTTATGGGGCGATTTTTGGGACAGACAGGAGATGGAGCCCCCACGGCCAGGGAGCGACAGGAGGGAGCGGAGTTGCGCGTCCCCTGGCCGGTACCGCTGTGGCCGCGGCCGCTGCTCTCCATAGCGGTGCGCACAGCCTCCTGCCTTGGGAAACGGTCTCCAGCACCGGTCTGAGCTGCCGGATTAGAGGTTTATTATTCAGTTTCAGATTTCACATGAACTGTTGCACCTTTCCAGGAGATTTCTTATATAATATAGTAGCAATGTTTTCCAGAGTGAAGATGGGAGGGTGTGACCGGGCAGGTCTTTGTTGCACACAGCGATGCCTAAAGTACCTTCCGGCGACGAGTCATTCGGACCTTACCCGCTGAGGGTGCGCAGCTCAGAAACTGTTCTCTGGCGACTGGTTTGAGCGGTCCCCCACTCGGGAATCCCACAAAAGGTTGCGGGCTACTTATCTATACACACTCTGAAGTGCTCTCAGTGGCCTCTGCCACCACAAAGGTCCCCAAAATGGTGAGCTGTGGGAGAAAATGGAAAGAGAGGAAGGAAGCAGATTTTCTCCTGAGGTAGGGTGGGGTGTGCTGGATGCAGCAGACGCACAGCCTTTGTTTTGCCATTGGTAGCCAGTGCCAGTGGTACCTGTACATCATAGCACATGTAAGCACCATGCAAAGCACTCAGCATTTTGCAGGGACACTCTAAACGTTGCTTGTGTCACTGATCACAGCCAAATTGTCAAGTCTTTCTGCCTCCATCCACTTTTCAAAAAGGAGCATAATTAGTTTTGCTATGTTTGCCTGGTTTTATTTTGTTTTCTGTTCTTTTGTGTTTTTTTCAATCTGTCTTATGAGTGAAAGGAGGCTTATGTGATTATACCATCTGTGCGTCATTCCCCACTGATGTCCAGTTCCAACCAAATTGAACAGAAGGATAAAGAGATTTAAGTTCTTAAAACATTTAATGAGAATCATATAATTTGTTGTCCTGCTAGGGGAAGGACTGCAGTGCAAATACAGCGTATTTATCTGCTTGTTCTTCTGCTGTGTAAAAGCAAACAAATATTCCCTGGTTGATTCCCTGGTTGATCTGCCACATCACCGGCTTTCCAGCTAACCAGGGAGGGATCTGGAAGCAGGAAAGGGATGCAAACTGGAAGGTTAGGGTAATTGGGAAATGGGAGTTGACCAAGCTGGGGGAAGGGTACTGGAAATATGAAGTTGCGGGACTGACATCAGCCTGAGCAGGCAGAACTGGGAGAGCCTAGGAAATAGTTCAAGCCACAGAACAGCAGCTTCTGCTGTCAGTTACCACCACTGTGCTGCTCAGATACTTCAACATCAGTCTAAGAAGGTGATCTCTAAGAGGCTATTCCCGCGTAAACACTGCAGGTGGGCCCATTGCCCTTGGAGAAGAGATAAAAAGAACAGGAGGCAGAAGGAGACAGTTTTCTGGTGGTTGTAAAACTGAACTATCATCTCTGCATAAGCCTGTGTCAACACATTGCCCGGATCCGAGCCCAGGTTGAATGCTTGTTATGCTGTGGTCCCACCATGCTGTGTCTATTCAGAAGCAAAATGAGAGCTTCTCAAGTATATTCTCTGTGTTTATTTTTGTTCCACCTATCCCTGTCCACCCAAGAGCAATCACTGAAGTGATGAAGACTTCTTTTAAACTTCGCAAGACACCTGAAAACTTAGCAGAAGGTAACTTGGTACTGGGAGCAAGCAGTGCTGCTCAAGTGCTAAAAGCAATGCTACACTAACATAAATATTTTTTCTTAGACCCACATGGTATCTCTACACAGCACTCAGCTGTGTGAACATATGCACTGAACTGTATGTGTTCTGTACTTGGTTGCTTTCTGCTGACATACCCTCCATTTCCTCTTCTGCTGGAGATTGTGAGCTGAGAGCCTAACATGAAAGCCTCCCAGCTTCAGCACCTTATAAATGAAGTTTTGACTTTCCAGATACAGAGTATAGCAACCATATCTGCATCTAAAAATGTAGTAATGCCCATGGGGTTCCAGGAAAGAGCTGTGTCTTGCTTTTACTAAATCTCCTGGGGACTTGAAGAAGCAGGAATGGATCCAAAACTGTGTGGTTTTTGAGCTAAGCTAGAAAAGAAAAGAATTTTCTGCTATTGCCTATTAGTTTTTAGGGTATTCTTCTGTTAGGAAAAATTGAGTCTTGATACCAACTTCTTTTGATACTTACTTTTGTCTCTAAATATGTGAAATATTTCCAAATATTTAAAATAATGAGATCATAAGTAAAGGAAAGACTGTCAGTGGAAGGACTTTTTATCCCTTTACATATGTATTATAGTATGCATTGTATATGATCATATCACAAACCTGTAGACTTAAGGGCCTAATTCTCCTAGAATCACGTCAGGGTCATTCAGAGTGCAATTGCACTGACATTAACTTCATATATGCATTGTGATTTTTCATGCTGAGATTCTAGGACTCCTAGTATTAAGTATGGTGCTTCCAGAACAGAGCTTTGAAATCTTAGTCAACCTGCTGTAGCAAAAAGCATGGTCACCTGCCAGATAAAAAATGTGGAAACCCCTCCTGTTTGTAGATAATGCATAGACACTCAGTGCAATCCTAGTATTCAAGACCTGAATCTTTGAAACAGTTGACAACTGACTTTCTATATGTTTCCTTACAAACCCTCAATGTGGATCTCAGTTCGTATTCCCTTTGAATGTAAACCAACACTAACAATAGCAATGCTAATAGGTTTAGCTGGTCAGGATTTGACTTTGCTGCACTGAAATTACTCTGTAAACACTTAGAGAACACACAAAAATTACACACTTCAGGAAGTTTAATCCCTGTGCCAAGTTTAAGCAGAAAAAAAGTCTTCATTAAAAACCAACCACACTTAAGATGAAAGGTGGATAAATTATACATGAAAACCCTGTGGGGTTCCTAAACCTTAACAGGTAAAAGGTGCAATATCATGAACATTTTTATTCACATTCATAGAAGACATGTGTTTAAGTATTTTTAATTATACACATTGTCTCTTTAATAATAGAAGGCGATGCAGGCTCCACTCATGCAAACACCTTCACAAAGGGACATGTCTGTGCAAGACTGAGACCTAAATGCTAAACCTCTATTGATTCATTTTACCATAACAAAAGAAGTTAAACTACTCCAAGATTCACTCTGATAATTACATGTTCTATTCTGCATGGCATAGCCACGATTTAGTTATTAGGTTGTGGTAGCTTCTAAGAGGATTCAAGTGTTAAAGTGATTTGAAGCTTTTTATGAGAAAAGCACACTGAAAAGGATTCTTACATCATACTTTTGTGTGCTTGTTCAAAAATAATCCCTGTTGCAATGTGCTAGCTATGGTTTTAGAAAGATAAGAAATATATCAAGACTTCTAGATGTGTTTGTCCTCACTGCTCTCTGAGGCAAGCACATGGGCTTTTCCAGCCGTTTCGCAAATGGTACAAGGTATAGAACAGTGTTCGCACTTGGGTGACACTGATGGGGGTCTTGCACAGCCCCTTACGTGGAAGGTGAGCGGTCCTATGGACTTTGGGCTGCAGGAGCAGTGGCAAAGCAGAGCCATCAGTGCAAAAGCTTCCACTTCTATGTCACTGACTGCTGTTCACCCGCTAGATTTGATGATCTTAAAGATCTGCTACAACTGGAATGATTCTATGATTCTATATAGGAAAAGAAGTCCGTTCATTTCCTTAAACACAAAATTTGCCTTTCCTCTTTGTCTAGATAGTGAGTTTCATTCTGACCTTTCCCCAGAGTGTAAGTCACAGATACTGGGACCTGCAGAGCAGCTTGAGAGACAGAGTGTATATTCAGCCCTCATACTGTCATTGAGGGCAAAGCCTTTTCGTTTGTTCCTTAAAAGCATGTGAAAAATCATACATTTCCTACACACTCCTAGGCAATGAAAGATAGGGTTATAGACAGAAATTTTATGTATTGCTCCAAGAAATGGGTGTGGGACATGGTGATTATACCTATTAATGAAGGAGATAAGCTTTAATTGTCGCGAGAGTGTTTTTGACAGCACAGCTACGTCACAAAATCCAACGCCTGTTTTACATGGTGCTATAAAATCAGGGAACAAAAAGATAAACTCACTTGGATTTCAGTAGGCTGTGGATCTGAGTTACAGTGTCAGCTTCAGCTCCTGACTGAACAAAACACAATCGGGCCTGCTTTCATCCTCTTCCTTTCTTGTTCAGAAATACTCAGATTGGATGCAGCCTTTCTCTGTAGAGAAGAAGATATGTGTAGAAGTTCATTCCCTGGAAGGTTTTCTGTGCACCCCAGGTTCATTTTCTTATGGAGGGCCTTAGCTGACTGTATTGTTAAGGTCAACACCTCAGGTAAATGTGTGTGTAAGCACAGTGTGGGGACTGAATCCAAACCTTTGAATCCAAGACATTTAAACAAGATAAATATTTATTCTCTCCAAAGGCACGGCAGGCTTTTTAACCTCCCCATACAGTGCTGTATAGGACACAAAAGCTAGAAGATACACACCTACCAAAGGATGGAGAGTCTGTGAGAACAGCAGTCAAAGGTAATGCAAGGATCTTTAGCCAAGGCCTTTCACAGTAGCTGTGTTCAGTACTGGTGTGTCACTGTGGCAACAGTAAAGAGCACAGCACAACTAGGAAGTGTTTTACAACCTAGGCTGACCCAACACTAGTGTGTGTGTTCCTGTCAGTTTAGAATAATTCAGGTTTGTACTAATGGGCAGTAGTCAAAACCTTGACAACCTCCTGCTGTGTGAATGTACCTCAGCAAGTTGTTTTATTTTTATCTGAAATAAACATTCTTCGGGTTTCCTGGACTTGATACAGAATTATGTAATTGTCAGAGTTGTAAGGGACCTCAAGAGATCACCAAGTCCAAACACCCCACCAAAGCAGGACTGCACATTGCACAGGGCTGCATCAAGGCAGGATTTGAGCATCCCCAGAGAAAGAGACTCCACAACCTTTCTGGGCAGTCTATTGGAGTGCTTTGGGACTCACACTGTGAAGAACTCTTTTCTTATTTCTAAATGAAACTTCTGGTATTCTAGTTTGTGCCCATTGCTCTCTGTCCTGTCACTGGGCACAATTGAAAACAGTCTGGCCCCATCCTCCCTACAGCCACCCTTCAGATATTTATAGGCATGGATAAGGTCTTCTCTCATTCTTCTCTTCTCAAGGCTAAACATTCCTAGGTTTCTCAAGCTTTCCTTGTAAGAGAGATGCTCCAGACCCCAGTCATCTTCCTTGACCTCCACTAGAGTCTTTCCAGTAGTTCCCTGTCTCTCTTGAACTGGGGCACCTGGAACTGTGCACAGTACTCCAGATGCGGCCTCACTAGAGCAGAGTAGAGGGGGAGGATAACCTTTCTAGACCTACTGGCCACACACTTCAGAATACTGATGGCCTTGGCAACAAGGGCACACTGTTGGCTCATGGTTAATGTACTGTCCACCAGAACTGCAAGCTGTTTCACTTCAAGAAATCATCAGGTCCAACCCTAACCTACATTGATGCATGAAGTTGTTCCTCCCCTGGTGCAGGATCATACATTTGCTCTCATTGACCCTCATTCGGTTCCTCTTTGCCCAGCTCTCCAGCCTGTCCAGGTCAGGCACAACCTTCTGGTGTGTCAGCCACTCCTACCAGCTTTGTATCGTCAGCAAACTCACTGAAGATAAACTCTGTCCCCTTGTCCAGGTCACTGATAACTATTTTGAACAAGACCAGACCCAGTAATGACCCCTGGGGAATAGCACTGATCACAGGTTTCCATCTTGACCCTGCACAGTTGATTCCGACTCTCTGAGCTCTGTCACTCAACTAGCTGTTGATCCACATGACTGTCCAGTCATCCAATCCACACCACTTGATTTTCCTAATGAGGATGTTATGGGAAGTGGTGTCAGAGACCTTGCTGAAATCAAGTACTGCTCTCTCCTCACCAACCCAGCCTGATATGACACCAAAAAAAGCTATCAGATTAGTCAAGCATGATTTCCTCCTTGATGAATCCATGCTGACTACTCCAAATAACTTTGTTCTTTTCCATATAGTTGAATATGGCATCCAAAATAATTTCTCCCATCATCTTTCCAGGGACAGAGGTGAGACTAACCAGCCTGTAGTTTCCCAGGTCATCCTTCTTACCTTTCTTGAAGACGGGAGTGACTTTGGCCTTTCTTCAGTCTCAGGCACCTCATGTTCTCTATATGTTGGTAGGAAGGATTGTTCATATATTTAAACTTGTTGAATCATTGTGAGATGGTACTGAGTGGAGCGTTTGGGGAGACATTTAGATGACCTTTAATGTCCCTTCCAGCCCAAACCATTTTGTTATTTGTTGAAGTTGGAAAACTGTCAGAGTCTTACTCAGACATATTTTTGTCTGTTTTCCAGATTTCAGCTAAAGAATATATCTGTCATAGCAGAGCTTTCCCCTAATGTTTCTCTTGTCTTCATGATGGTGTATCTAGACAGCCTTTATTTTGGTGAGGTGTTTTTCCCACTGACTCCAGTTATACTTCTCCACATCGAATCCAATTCCAATTGAATGGAATAAAAACTAAGAAACTCAATTTCTTGGAGCACATCAGTGTCTCACCAGGACTCCTTGGAATGAATTTGCCAGAATACTGAACTTGTTCTGGTTGTTGCAGGTGGTTATGAACCACACACTTTTCAAGGTTTCGTACAAACAAAATAAGCCAAATGCTGTGCCTCACAAGGTTGCCAGTAAGTGATTGCACAGAACTAAGAAATTCGGGTTCATTCTAAGCCTTGTCTTGTGCTCCCTCAGCATGCACTCATTTACTCATTATTAGCCACATTTACTAGTTATCATTGTTTCTTTAAGAACAGCTTTTGTTAACGACTGGATGCTAGATTTTTTTGTTCTTTTCCTAAAACTCGTGATCCTGTACCTCGTACCGTTACATTTAATCTCGTTTTTCATCTGCCAGTTTTCAAGGTCATTCAACCTTACTAAGTAAATATGAACAAACCTGATAAAATTTGCAGACTTCTCAAAATCAGGAAAGATTTTGACTGACAACCAAGGTAATTAACAAAAATTAAGCAAAATCAGATTAATGAATGGCTCAGGAGCGATTAAGAACTGCCAGTGAGTTTTCATATACTCCATTTGAATGTTCTTTCTCTACCCCAAAATTCCTTTAATAAAAACTGGGTTTTATATACAATGTGAAAATTATTTAGCCATAAGTCATAAAATACTGCGTCATTTTGCCTAAGTATATTTACTCTGTATAAAAATCAGATATTAATGAAAAATATTGACATCTGTCTTTGTTAAGTACATTAATTCAGCTTTTCTTTGTATTTGTGACTTAAAGCTTGGTCTATTTATTTTTAGATGCTTCAATTAATAGTTGTTCTGTAAAAAGCGATCTATAGCCATCTCTGTAGAAATTGCTTCTCTAATATCCTTGTCATTTAATGAAATAAAAATAACATTACTACTTATCCAGCCAGGAGCTGTGTGCTGAAATCTGTCATCAAGTCCAGAAGTGCTTATCATTACTAGTATGCTTACCATTACTGGTACTGTACTCCAGTCTGTATCTATTAATTCCTACCAAAATGACAGTTACTGGTGATGCTTGTACATATAAAATATCACAGATATGTGTATGTGCTATTTCTCACTGTCTTCTCTTATCAGTGTTACAGTATTCCTCCTTATGCATGACCCTCTTCAACATGACATCTTTCAGTTATGGTCCATGGTCTTTCCTGCTGGTAGAGATAAGTTCATCAGAATTCCACTGCCACAAAGTACTTTCTCTGTCCTGAATGAGTCTCAAATGGCCCACAGCAGTCCACCAGTGACAAGAGTTGCATACAGAACCCACATAAGTTAAATCTTTAACACTCAATAGACTATATCAAAAATGGGAAATAGCATGAGAATAACTGGGTTTGTTCTGTTGGCTACAATTTATTTTGAAAGGGAAAAGCTGCACTATATCTTGATGATAGTTTTCTTCTGGTCCAGTAAGAGTTGTCTAAATTAGAAACCCTCTGTATAAGTCCCTTAGATCTCTAGTTTAGTTCATCAAATTTTAATCCTCACCAGTTATGAGCATCCAAAAAATACCGCTGAGAGTAGGAGGGGGAAACCCAACAACCTTTATTTTCTTGTAGTTTCTTTCTTAGCTACTGCTTCTGAGCTGTACATAAGCATTGGCCAAAAAGGTCTTGGTACTCTAGAATAAATTTTATTTATTTATTTATTTTCTGTGGGTCAGAGCGTGTTGGCAGGAGGCTTCTGGGCATGCAGTTGAGAATGGGATATGCTCACTGCTTACTACATCTTCGGCAGATTCTTCCTAACTCAAGTATCTTTCTCCTTAGCGTGTATGAACAGATTTTTCCAAAGTTTCAGAACTTAACGAATTTGAGTTGATTTTCAGAAGTATGGTAAAACTTACTTTAAAATATTACTGTGAGCTAAGCAATGTATTGATCCCAGACTGCATTTTAGGAGGTAGTTCTAGAAGAATAAATATTACTGAAGTAACTTTTCTCAGTTCAGGTTGAATTTAGAATAAAGCTGATAATTAAAAATAACACAAAGAATTGAAGGTTGGCAAAGTAGAAAATATTTGTTTAAACTATAACCATATATGTTAATATTTATTCTGCCAACAATATATTCACTCCAAAAGGAAAGAAGTTTTCACAGCTGAATTAAAAGCTGTGAAATAACTGGTAGCCACATTCTTGGGTTGTATTTAGTGCCAAGAAAAAGACTCAAAATAGCAGACCATCCACTGCCCATGATTCTGATGAAAAGAAAAAGAATGTAAGTAGTGAATTAAGTGATAATAAAAATCATAGATAAAATCAGTCTTTCAGAGGATTTGGACACTAGAATTGCCACGTTATATTGCTAAAATATACAAAAACATAAACCATAAAAGTTTATCTCACTGATCTCTACAATTCTACCGAAGTCATCATAGATTCAAATATTTAAAAAAAGAAAGAAAGGTTTATCCCAAAGATCCTTTTTTTTCAGTTTGTCCTAAATGCCTGTCCTTTCCTTTAAAAAAAAGACAAACAAAAAAAAACCCCATGGCAAACTAGTCCAAGTACCCCTGAAATGACACAGCTACAGTCTTGGTTCTTGACACAGGGTTTCAGGGCAGCATCAAATGATGCTTTCCCCAGAAATAGGCTACCTTATTCCATTCATAATTCTGCTGAGGGTCTACAAATGAAGTAATTTATTTAGCTAACACAGGACAGCAATGACTTGCTTACATAGGATTCTCTCCATCTTCCAATGAAATCACAGGGTTGCTCCAAGTCCCCGTTTCCCTACTGCTTCTGCCAAAGCTCTGATGTTGCATTGGAACAGCATCTTCTCATCCCATGATGCCACCTGATATCAAGATCTCCAAGACTCCAGCTTTTGTAACTGCTTGCAGTGCAGTGGCTGCTCTCAGTTTTTGAGGATGAATACTGAGTGCTAGGCACCGTGTATGTAATGAGGAAGAATGCTAGAAAGTTTGTAGCACTCCAGCTTTATTTCAGCCATTTTTCCACTAGGGGTGAAACCAAAATTCCTCCTCACTCTTAGCACTGGAGTTTAGAGACTTATTAAATGCCCTTATGGAGAATGAATGAAAAAGACATCTATGATCTGTTAAAATATGTTTTCCTGCATTCAGACACTACTAAAATAATAATTACATAATGGTTTTAGTGTCCTGCCAGTGACTTTTATACTATTCTAGGACTGGCTTGGTCTTTTACTTCATATTGAATTTGAAAGGCTGCAACATACTTAAGGAAAAGAGAAAAAAGAAAAAATATTTCTATTATAAAATAATGGGTGTGTAAAATATTGTATGTATGGTATAAATAATGAAGATGAGATGAGTACCTTTCATCTAGAAAAAAAAAAGTAAAGTTAGGAAATACAAACAAACCTATTAGGCATATACAGTAAAATGGCTCGCTCGCATTGAGAAGAAATGAAGACTGTCATGGTAATACAGAATTCTGTCTTTGGGTGCTTTTTTCCCCCACTGTTTTTTAAATGTGGACAAATTAAATAGCTGGAATTTAACTGCTAAAGTAAGGTGAACTCATGAAAAGAGTCCAAGTGCATAACGGTGTGCAAGTCTGCAAGCCATACTCATGTTAAATATATTGAATGGTCTTGCATCTTCTGCTAATGAGAAAAGAAAGCAAAATCTTCATAAACTTGTCTATGAAGAAATGCTCCTGTAGCATGACATACCGTAAAAACCATGCTGCTTCTTGATTACATTGACTGGGTGGTAAAACCCAAGCCAAAGTGTTTAGAGGTGCTTCATTTTGTAATGCATTTTACTGCTGATGGCTGCAGCAATACTTACTGCTACTTGCTAAAAAACTTAATTTGAGAAATATACTTGTGCCAGGATTAAGACTTTTGCGTAGAAAGTTGTGTTCAGATGTCTGGAGACAGCTTTGCCTACGCAGCCTCATTATATCTGCATCATTTAGCAAAGTTTGCCCCAGACTCTAAGACATTAATCAATCATTCCCAATATGTCCACTGATATCTATTCAGTATTTACTCCTGGAAAAAATATGGAGATAACAAGGTGGCTTTATGTAACTTTTTTGCTCTATATCTTCCTAATCTTCTGACAATGAAATACATCATCTCAGTTTTCTGCTTCAACAAAAACATTTTTTTCTAACAGGGTCTTTTACTCCTCCGTAACACTGAGATGATCAGAGTCCTTGCAGGGTAGTGGTTGTTCCCAGTGCCAGCAGAGAAGCTCCAGCCTGACAGAAGACTCAAAGCTTCTGGTCTAATGGATGGCAGTGGTGCCAGCATGTGTATCTTTTGGGAGATAGGAATGTCAGGCTCACACTACAGCAGGATTTCTTTCCCTTTGCAACAGCTGTGGGTTGAAGCAGCAGTGGCATTGATTCCAGCTGAATGCCAAGACAGATCAACTGTGGGATGTTCTTAGCAGCTCCTCCATGAGCTAGTAAGATAAACACAAGAAACATAAGGAGATATGAAAGAGTGGATGATAATCCGTTTTCAGGAAACAGCATTTCTTTAGCACAAGAGGCTGAACTTTATCAAAGAGAAAGCTTCTCTTGGAGGACTTGCCAAAGTAAGTCTCTTTGATGCAAAAGGTTTAAACAAAGACATCCACGTTAATCTACTGTGCAGTGACCTAGTCTTCTGATACAGAGAATAATTATGGGTGTTTTCAGAATTGCTGCAGTCTGCAAAACCTCCAAAACTAAGTAAGTACTAATAATGTTCCCACTTCACCACTCTGATCTTAAAGTTGCCTACACTTCCCTGGAATTCAGTAATACCTAATATCTCTAGACTTTGCTACTTGAAAGCACTTCACTGCTTTATGAATGACAGAGTAAAAAAAGTCAAGTCCTTATTAACAAGTTTCTTTTGGCTTTACATTGTGCCTGTGCTAAGAGAGATAACATCTATTAAAGTGAATGATCCACACAGAACTTGCCCAAAGGGCAGCACAAAATGGAGATGAAAAGATGAGTGTTCAGCTGTTGGAATGAGTATTTTTAGGCAGATTTTTCTTTCTACCAGTTTGCCACCCTGGACATTTTCAGTTTAGTTTATTTGTGTTACAGTAGTAGTGACAGTGTAGTTAAATATAGCCTCTGAAAACAGGATCTCTGCCTCTTTCATTTGTATTCTACTGTTCTTTCATTAAACATTTCTTCATCTTTGCAAAGACAAATTCTTACGATAATAAATCAGAGACACCTAGGGCTCTTGCCAAGTCAAATATCTACAGTTTCTGGCAATTATGTAATTTCCAGATTTGCTGCAATGGCTCTTGCTGATAAGTCAATTGTCATAAGAAGAAATGTTCCAGACCAATCTTTATTAGGGTGTCCTTTGCTGATCTATGTAAAATAATCCCCCTCCTGCCCTACTTTCTTTTAGAGTGGAGGAACATAATTACAGCTTTTCCCCTTGCTTTGAATGACTCTTCATCATAACAATTTATATCTGGAAAATGTCACAAGAAAATGTGAGAAAGGTAAGTTTAAACCAAAGAAATCAGGCACTGCTGTTATTAATAGAACAGCTCAAAAATGTTTCCCATGATGTGTTATAATGGCTCTGTCTTATAATAAAATTTAACAGTGATGTATTTCCTTGTTCTCAAGTTAATTTTGTATTAGAAGTCCAGACAAAAGTAATTTGTAGCAAAGGTCCCTGATCCAATGTCTGTATATGGAAAAGACTCAAAGGACTTCAATGCCTATTTAAAAGCCCTTTAGAATGATTAATGGCTACATGCACTACAAATTATCAAGTATTTCACACTGACAAAACAGAGGACTTGCTACGAGTTTTGGCCAAATTTTTCTTCTTTAGTATTTAGAGTATAATATCACGTAACAGTAATGTTAGCATCCACTGAGAGTGGTGATCAAGTAAGGGCAGATTATATAAAGCCCTGCATTTTTTGCTAATTTTTCCTTTTTGAATGTCATTATTTTCTATTTTAAAATGTTCTTGCAATCTTCATTGCCATGTTGACTGCAAAGAATTCTACGAATCCTTCATCATTTTGATGGTAAATGAAAAAGAGCAAAATGAAATCCCAGGACTTGGTTGCAAGTTCCCAGTTTCTGGTCATATCTGGAAGTGGTTCTGGCACCAGCTCCAACAAAGAAGCCTATCCTTTTCTGCACTTAAAACATAATGACTTATTTTCCAGTTCTAGTCATAGGGGGTTTTTTTGAGTAAAAGTCAAAGCTGGGATACACAGAAATAAGGCCTGACGTGACTAGTGAATTTGACCGATCTCATTCCCCACAGTTCAAGCCCTAACATATTATTGTTGGTTTTGCACAAGCAGAATTGTATAATATTAACACAAAACCAAACGCAAACAAACCTCATGTCTTCAGCACTTCAAAAAAAGAGAACTTACTGCAGTTTGCATTCCTTGTAACTAACGGTTGTCTGTGATGACATTGTGCATTCCTCAGCACTGGTGATGGCCACACAGCAAAAGAGAGGAATCTTCATATGCAGCAAGCCAAAGCACAGCAGTTCATTCACTCACGTGGCTAATCTGTTATCCCCAGAAAAGATGATTCAGGGCATCACTCCACCTCCGAAAAGGTCCCTTTTACTAGCAGCCAGCAGTTGGAACGCAGGCAGCACCTTCCAAGGATCTGTTGTCTGACACCTCTGCTTGAATTGCCATGTAGGAACACCCAGAGCCCAGTCCAAAACTTGTTGACAGCTAAGAATATATTGAATTATAATAGCTATTACATATGCTTAATGACAGTATGTTTACACAACTTTATTAGGTCATATGCTTACTTTATGCAGTGGGCTGCTAGCTGTTAACAAATGTGTGAAACCGCTGGTCTTAAATGTAAGATCACTTGTATCTCTCTTGCAGTTAGGAGAAGTTTGAAGCTTACACAGGAAAAGCAAATAAAATGGAATTGTCATAGAAACACTGTGGAGATTGTAACATGGAGGAGATTAATTAATCACACACAAGACACAGCCAGCCTACGAAATACCACAGAGCAAAAATATGAACTTCTGTGTGTCTGTTTATCCACTAATATATTATTTTCCAGTTTCTGTCTCTTTCTGCGAAACTCTGCTTTTTCCTCCATGTGTGCCATGCCGTGGTACTGCTCATACAACTCAATAACTGCTCTGAAGTTTGGCAGGTTTCCAGCTGCCCTCATGTTTTTATGAAGTTGGAAAACATTAGGGTTGTGTATACTATCTTTTGAAGTGATGATGTGATTCATTATCCTGCACCTCTCATTAACCACAAGGGGCTAAGAAACTTAGATCATGTAAACTCCAGTGGTTTGTCTGGGGGCAATGCTAGGGTCAAAATTAAAAATGCTGAATCTCTTCCAACTTTCATGCTTCCTGTCATCTCTCTGTTAGCAAGTTCTCTGTGAGAAATCAATTAATCAATCAATCAATCAATCAATCGTTTTTGCTCTTAGCTAGTTGTACTTTAAGGTATTTAAAGAAAAGTCACAGCCAGTACAACAAAACCACTGTCATGAGTTGACGTATGGAGTTCTGGCCTTTTGATTTTTTGTGCTTTTCTGCCTCAAAACACATGCCATTTTCACATCTCCCCCCCACCTCAGACAGAATGGTGTTGCTGGGAGGGGTGCAGAAAGCCCCTCTATAAAGGGAGGGGCCACTTCTGCCTTTCCCTCTCAGGGGACAGAGCTATTGGGCAGATGTCCACAGCTCTGCCAGACAGCTTTCCCCTCCCAGGATAGGGAGTGGAAGGGCAGCCCTGCATGCAACAGGAGCAGCACGAGAGCCACCATGAGCACTGCCACCCCTTCCCTCTTGCAGGGGCTGGGGCTGGGGCTGGGATGCGGCAATGAGACAACTGCTGGGCACTGAGTGCGCACAGACCCTGGCCCACCCAGTGCCAGGCATGACTAGAATGAGCAGCTCCGGGGCTGCTACCATGCTGGAGCAGTACAGAAGCATGCAGCTCTGCCTGCCACTACTCACTGGAGCTACTGGGAGAACAGAGCCATCACAACAGCCCTTCTCCCACCGGTTCAAAACACTCATTGCTGGTCTCTCCCCTGCATCAAGCCAAGCTGAGCTTCTGCCCCCTCACAAATCCCCACTGCTTGTTGGAGCAACACTGTGCAACTTTATCTGCCTAAAGACACCAGAGATTTGGTGAACTCAACACACCTTCCCCTGGAACTGTGGCTATTGGAAGAGAGGGAGAATGAGCCCTGGAGAGGAGGGCCTGAAGCCATGGCTGCCATTTTTTTTTTCTGCTGAGAGTGGCACAGCAGCCCATGTGCCCAGTGCCATCGTGCCTTTGTTCTTGTCATGGGCACAGCAGCCAAGTGGTATTCACTATCTTGCCTTTGTTTCTGGCCATGAGACTAAGGAGCGGCTGAGAATCTATGTCACAGCTGTGCTACAAACTGAGAAACTGAGAAATGGTTGAGTAAGTGGGATAAAAGAAGCTCTGAGGGGCATCTGAAGTCTACTTTGTGTTTGCCTGTACTTTCCAAAGAAGTAGAAGGGACTTGTGATTTCTTAAACCTTTGGCAAGGAGAGAAAGACTAGGGTTTTGAAGTGTATGTTTCTGCATCAGAGATGCTGTTTGCCCTCTGAGGATCAATGTCTGCTGGCCATGCCATATTCACCAAAAGCTGCTGCAAGCTGCCACCAAACACTAGTGCAAGCCACTGTTGCCACATATCGCCATAAGCTGCTGCCACTGCTGAAAATGAAAGGAGGGAGACAGAGATTGTGAATGGTTGGAAAAAGCACTTTTCCATGATATGCAGAGCATGGTGGAAGCCTTTGAAGTGTCACAGGGATTGAGGGCTGGCAGTTATCCCCTTTTGTCACAAATACACACTCTTCACACTCTTTTCCCCAGGGACTCTTATCTGAAGCCAAAGACCACACATAATTCTCTCTCATTTTCCTCAGAATGTGTGTGATGGCATCGTGACCCACTACAACCCAATCAGCATTCATTCAAGCAGGCTGGAATTCATTGCAGTGCTAATATTTTTTGAAGTATTTGAAATAACTCTATTTTTCTGTCTTACCAGTGCCAACAAAATAACACACCAACATCTAGGTTGGGCGAATGTGGGTTTAGTGAGCTTTCATGGGCTTGAAGGCCCATGAAGGTAGGAGTGGTTCTCCACCCATGCTCCAGTTAGTCAGGGACTTCTCTCTGGGGCTTAACCTCTTGACTGAGCTCTGCTATAGCTGTGTCACTAAGTCTTTCTCTGATGGCTCAGGGATCTAAAGTTTAGTTTTTTCCAGCAAAATTTTCTTTCTTTCGATTCTTGCTAGGATATTGGACTAGTCCACGCTAGTAAGTGGTAGCAGACCAGGGAAGAACTCAAGGACCATTCCACGACTGCCTGCTGTGCTTTTCTCTGTGTGCTCCTGGGCAAAATCAAGCTGTGTCAGCCAATGCTTTTCCCAAGTATACCCAAAGCTGTTGTGGGGCTTTGATATGGCAGAGTGGCTTCCAGTAAACTATTTTAACACAGACACTTTGCTTCTGGAGAGAAGAAATTTTACCCTTGTGGACACAAATTATGCCATGCCAGCTCTCCTGAAAATACAAGAGTAGCCTCTGAACTGTTTTTGTTGTAGATATGCCATAAAATCCTGAAGGCTACTCTCTCCTCTTTCTTTGGAAGAAGGAGCACACCCAGATGGAGGAAATGAATACAGTACAGAGTCCTTTCTTAGCTCCTTCCACATTGAAGTGCTGGAGCAGAGAAGGAATTCAAGGAGTCTGTGCTTAGAAATAATGACTGCAGCAGAAACAATGAGACCACAAAGGGAAGAGGAATATGACACAAAATTAGTTGAGTGAATACAGCAAGTGTATTAACATCTAATAACTCTGGCGTTGTTTGGGACAATGGGGATATTTAGGATAATTTCTATGATTAGTACATGTCCCATCACTCTATTCAATCATAAATCACATCTTATATTACAATTGCTCACGTGGGACCTGAGAGACCCTTTGCACTTTAGTGAATTACAGGAATGCTTCAGTGAATAAGATTCAAATAGGGCGATGCAAATAGGGGGAAATCCACAATTACATTTATGGCTAACACCATTACATTTATGGCTAACACCATAATACAAGCTAGATCTGAGGGATTTGTGTGTGTGTGTATAGGACTATATATATCTACAGGTATCCTAGCAAGTAAAAACTTCAGTTTTGCAGAACAGTTATCTTTCAGGTCTGTGGAACTATATAAAGTACCTCAGCAAAGGCATTTTTACCGTTGCAGCAGAGCCAGCATCTTACAGCTGTGACTGTGGTAGTAAAAGAGAAACAGGCTGGAAATAGGCTTCACATTCTGGCCAAATGTAATGGTATGGAAAAATGTTTATGTTCTGAATCAGGACAAAAAAGTTACAACCTAGAAATATCATGAGCTGTTCATCCCAAAGATGGGGGTTTGGTTCAGATCAGCAATAACATTTTGGTTTTGGCAATCTGGAGACAGTTTGGTTGTTTTCAACTTAAAGTTTGTGATTTAAGTCGCTTATGCTTTCTCTATGAAAAGTAATTTTGAGCCATTGAATGGTCATTTCTGAAGACAAGCCTCAGTTACTTAAGAAATATTTGCAAATGGTTTTCAATCCATTTCCCAAACCCAACATTTCCCTTTGAAAAAATGTTATATGAAGTAGTCAATATGCTGTAATCTGAAAAGTAAAACAGAAAAGTTCCTGACCAACTCACTGTTGTATCCATAATGACTGCAATTTTCCTTAGTAAATTAGGCTTGGAACAATTTATATAAATTAGACTCATGTATGTGGGTGCTGCAGGACTGGCAGTGATAGTTTTATATGTTTTGATGGTTTTATAAGGTTTGTCTTAATTTGCTGGAATTGTTTTTTTGGGGGATTTTTTTGTTACTAGTATTGGGGATTCTTTCTGTTGCACTCACAAACGCCAGTGAGTAGAGCTATTCCCACTACTTACTTATGATTTTGGGTTGGCTTTAGATTTCAGCTGGATAATTACAGAATGCCAAATACTATGGGAAGGGACTTAAGGAGGTCAGTCAGACCAGAAATAAAAACTGGAGTGGGAATTATAAACATTTTTACAAAGCAGTACCCTCTTTTTGTGGCTTGCAATATTCAAGGAAAACAAATCTGAGGAGGCACCTGGGCAGAACTTTCTGATTTATATACATTTTGCTCTGGAGTATGACATATTCTCTCATTAATGCACATGCAGATCACCCCCAAGTCTGCATGCAAGTCATTTGCTGATATTCACAGTAGAATTAATATTATCTAAGCTAAGTAATGTAAAAACCATGTAATCAATAGAGGACAAATGATTAAGAAATGTGATAACAAGGCTGGACACAGCAAACTGGTTTTAGGTTTCCTCCATGGTTGGTGGGGAGTGGTGGGATGATTCGAAGTAGAAATTTCCCATGGGAGCTCTTTGGCTGACCCAACACAATAGGACTGGCAGGTCCTACAATGAAGCCTTGAAGTCTCAGCTCGTGCAGCACCATGGCCTCATTCCAGCAATGTGAGTGGAGTAGACACAGTTGTGTTTGTGCATCATGATTTCCTTCCAAAGGAAATTGTGAGAAAGACTGTAGAATATGTCTTCTCTGCTTTATGGATGCATCTGGGGTGCACATCCCGGGATCAGGATTGCAAGGGCCACTGTGGAATGGCCTTGTGGTATCATTGCACAGTGGCCTCTTACACTCCAGGACCTCTGAATCAGCTACAGGTTAAGTGTAGAGTGAATAACTACTTCTCAAGTTGTGCTCTGCAATGTTTCCCTCCAAACTCTGAAAACATAAGCAGAGAACACAGTTATTATTTCTGTATCATCTGTAATGAAATCCAAGTGCTGTTGAGCAAAGTCTTACCTCTGAATTTTGACAGGGCTTATCCTTTAAAATATACTATCTCCTGAAAGCAAATTATGGAAATGTTTACTGATGCTTTGTAAAGACCAGCTTTTATGATGACAATGTCAAAATAAATCTCTGAAGACAGAGGATTTACAAGTATGACCAAATCAGTACTGATCAAACTGTTTTACTTGAACTGGAAATATTAGACCTTCCCATTCATAGCTATATGTGAAATGCTTTTTTTAATAAACACATTAGTAGATATTCTGTAGTATTTCTTAAATAGTGTTGTTATTAAGCTTAGATTACCCTATCATAATTTTCACTGTATGGTCCTTTGCTGCAGTGCTGTTACAGCTAGAAGCAAATGACTTTGCAAAAATGAAGAAAGAATCTTGAGGCTATTATGTTTTCTTATTCCAAATGTTATTTTATATACCTACAGAAATTATATGTTAGCTAAACCATCTGCTAAAGTCATGCACAAGCTGTTATTTAACAGGGTCTGCAAATGATCAGATACATCCTCACAAGCAGGTCACTCAGTTGCAGCACATTACAAATGTTTTTCAAATAGGATAATTTGACCAGCTGAAAGATATATAGAAATATTTTATGAGGAGAAAAACACTAGAAAACCTTTTGTCCATTATTAGGTTTTAACTTCAAAAATATCTCTGGAAAGATAATGGGGTCCAAACCACAAAATACAGACTTGGATTTTAAAATCCTTGAATTTGGTGTAAATTCCCCAAAGTCTGAAGTTTTAATTCTGCTCATTGTTGTGATATTCAGAGCTGCATCTGGGTTTGTGTTGGAAATCAATGCAAGAATCGGGTTAGTTGCTTCCAAGAATCTTGAGTCAGAACTCACTTCTAATTATTGTCCCAAATGAGGAAGCACTGATCACTAATGAACATCATTCAGGAACTCTGTACAAGAATACTTGCAGAAAAGTTTCAGTTTACTCAATTGGAAGCAAATGTAGTTGTTGCAGCCAGACCTGGTTTGGCCATGGGTAAAAACTGCTTGCAGCTCTGCAGAACCTGCTTTCAGCTCTGCAGAACGCAAAGTTGATTCTTTAAGGTTAGCAGTCAAAAGGACATCACTTGTCTTGTACTATGGCTACAAGAAAATTATATTTCATGAGTTAATTTTCCACCAAACAGTGTTAAACACGTAGAAAACCTCTGAAAGTTCTTTGAAAAGTTTTTTTGTTTTCTTTTTTGCATTGTTTTTTTATTTGTTTCTCATAGAAGTTATGGGGTGATATGTTCTGAAATGATTTTGAAATTCTTGGATCATTTCAGGTACATCTACTAAAGGCACCAGGTTCCTACAGCTTCCAGGTAAGGGCTGTTAGTCCTCTTTTGGGAGAAGGCCAGAATGTGATTGTCCAAGGATTTGCCTTAGTAGTGAAAACATGATGAATGGGAGAGAGCATAACTCATTGTTAACCCTTTCTGAGTACTGCAGAATCTATCCCTGAAACTACAAGCCATCGGAAATCAGACTGAATTAATTTGTTGCTCTGAGGACTGTTACTGGGTTTTACTTAAGGTTTCTGTAGTATTATGTTCTGGTTTGAACCTTATTCTTTGACAGTCTCAAACTTCATAAAACTGCAAAAAAACTTGTATAGCTGTGCAGTGAAGTCCAATCAGATTAGGAGCTGGTTGAATAAGGCAGTTAAGTGTTTGTGAACAGGTTCCTAAGCCTCTGAACTTGGTCCTGAGAATGCTGCTGCTATTTGATTTGTTTATAGATATATTTATATGTAAAATAGAAGCTGTTTCAAGAACAACAGCTTTAAGTCATTCTGCTTTTTTTGAGAAGGACGATTCACTCACAAATAGGAAAGATGATTCAACTTGTGGAAAGACCTTTTGAGTTTTGTGAAGCAAACAGTACTACCTTACCTACTAGGAATACCACAGGAGGAAAAATAAAGGCAATGTTTCACTTTGTTGTAAACACTGTTTATATCTCATTTCTCAGTGAAGATTTTTTTAATTAGAAAATTCTGCTTAACATACTTAGGGAAGAAGGCTTAGGAAGTGACCCAGTGGATCAGATTTCTCATCTGCATAGTCCAGCAGCCAGTACCCTTTAGTAATTAATGACCAGAAGAAGATGCTTCAAGGGACAATATGGTTCATCTCTTTCTTCAAAATTTCCAAACATAGATCTGTTTTAACACAGCAATTTCAAAGTAATAAGTGCTCAAAGTAATAAGATTTAATATGTCAATTATTCAAGATAATTCTGAGTAAAGGAAGAGAAGCTGTAGGAATTCTTTTAAGGGCTTCATGCTTGACCTGTTGATTATCCTGCCTGCCTCAGTGGGGTTTATTTTATAGTTCAGAAACAGTAGAATAATAAAAATTGGGGTTGTTTTGAAAGCTTCACCATGACAGTCCAACACTCAATCTGCTTACTCATTTGTCGCTACTGACATCTGCTCATCAAGATTCTAGGATTTGTTGGAAATACTGTGGAGTATGCAAACTCCAATTAACTGGCTTTGTTTTTTAATTAAAGCTGAAAAGTAATTATGCCCTGAATAGAATTTTAGATTCTATTCCTCTCTATTTTATATATCTATATTTAGCATCTAAACAGCAGAGGGATCTAATATAGGAAGGGGCCTATTCTCTGTTTCAGGCATTCCTGAATTTCATGAGATCTTGCCTCAGAATATTACTATTAATATGTCTAAGCACTTGTCCTATATGCCATGAAGCCTAAGTTACAAATCTAACCTAGCTCTAGACACTATTAGTCCATTCCTAAAAGAACTGGACTTTATCACAATGCAGTTTTATCAGTCATGGCTCTTCGAGACCAATGTCCTAACATAATGATGTTAATTCTCCACTCTCTTACAATCTCTGTTTCATAATCAGCTGATAGCATTTTAAAGAAATCACTTATGACATATCTGTGAAGTATGTACTTGAAGTAAGAGTCTTTGTGGGAAGTTCAGAGCCCAAAGACATCTGGAAATAGAACCACAAAATTTGTCTGTTACACCTAAGAAACACACCTGAAATCTAGCTATTTTACTTCTGAGATCAGAAAAAGTAACTCAGTTGCTGATATTTGGGATTTTGCAGTTTTCCAAGCTTCCCTGATTTCCCCAATAACTACTTGGAAAATGTAAGGCACTGAGAATTTAAATAAATTACCTTCCTTATACCGAATTCACAGTGTAGGAAATAAAGCTATATGATGATGGCACTAGATTAAAACACAGGACACAGAGATTCACCTGGATGATTACCCACAGCTTCCTGCAGTGTCCTCGGAAGTCACATGAACTCTTTGCAAGTTGGTATATGTTTGTTTAGAGAACTATTGGCACTTCTCATTTTTCATGTGTTCTTTGATTTTGAAATCCTAGAGAACAAAGGTTCATTCATTAGAAATCACTGTATCAACCCTGATCATCAGGCTTTGATTTCAGCTTGGGCTTGTTACTCCTGCAATGGAATTTTGAAATAACATCCTAACATCATGTTGCTCTGGTGTAGCAATTCTCTTGCTCACAGATAAATTGATTAATAGGATCACTTATGTTAAAGTTTTGCAAACTTTACTTGTCATCTCATGGCAATAAAAGCAGTCACTAAAGCATAAAGTGATATTGCTTCGGTAAAAACTTTTTCTAAGGAAGAGCCACAGTAAATCCTTTGGGCTCCATGCAGCACTCAGCGCTGAATGGCCACTGGGTGGCTACACTTCCCTTCGGCATCTCCTCGCCCTTGCTGCATTCTGTCATCCCTGTGTTACATACTTATTAAGATGAACAATGGAAGGATACACCCAGAAATCTGGAAGTATTCAAAACCAAGCTTCATCAGTCTCTTATTTGTACACTATGGCCCATTGGCCTGTACAGTGAGAAGTTATGGTGCTATTGGAAAACACCATCAAACAGCAATAAAAGCGCAGAGGAAAAAGGGAAATACGGAGATGAGTTAGCAATAAAGTGAACCTATTCTGCACGTTTATCTTGTTAGTCTTTGTGTCCTGGCCACTTCCCAATTTGAGCACTTCTTCTGGATATCCTACTGGTTCACAACTGTTTCAGATTTTGATTCCTTTTTCTCTGCTATTATTCAACAAGAAGCCTCCTGACACATGCTGGGATGGTCTCCCCTGTTACTGAAATGGAAAACAAGGGATTCTGGCCTCCAACACTTGATGTCTCTTCATCTCAGCTCTATCAGAAAGATGAACTGTTATATATATGGAGGCTACATGTGTGAAATCATCAGTGTAGCTTCACAGCATTTCCATTTTCAAGGATAAAACCTTCCAAACCAAACTCATAACTGAACACCTATTTAAGCTATTTCCAAAGAGCTTTTGACACTGAGCAATTGCTGGCACCATAGCAAACCAAATATTATTAAATGATAAACAGTTACAGTGTGAGGACCAGAGTAAGCACTTCAGCTACAGCAGTTCCCGTGGAACTCTGAGCTGGAATGGCATGTGTCATTTTCTTCATGATGATTCTGTAGAGTGCCATGAACACTCCCATTGGAAACATTAGCAAGGAAGCCTTGGGAAGAGAGAAAATGTTCTGATTAAATCTGTTTCATGGTTCTGCCTAATGCTCGCTAGTCTTCAGTATAATTGGGAGCGTATATTGATATATTCACCATAAGGGGTGAACAAATCTGATCGCCTGATGGCATGACTGTCATGGTAGAAGAAAGGCCAGCAGTGGATGTTTTCTACCTTGATGTCAGCAAGGCTTTTGACATTTTCTCCCCTAAGTTCTTCATAAGGAAGCTCAGAAAGTGTGGATTAGATGAGTGGACAATGAAGGGATTTGAGAACTGGCTGAATGACAGAGCGCAGTGTTGTGTTCAACAGCACACAGTGTAGTTGGAGGCCTGTAATTAATGGTGTCTTCAAGGAGTCAGCACTGGGTCCAGTCATGTTCAATGTTTTCATCAGTGACCTAGTGGAAGAGACAGAGTGCACTCAGAAAGTTTACGCTGGATGTTATATTTAGAGCCTTCTGCTGCCTTACTGTGTCAGATGCAAATATTCACTCCTCTGTCTTCCATAGAAGTGGAAGTAGATGGGACAAGAAACTTCTGCCATTGCTTGAAAGCTTTGGACACAGATCTGGAGACAACAGTGCCCTTTCCCTTGGAATACAATCGTCTGAAGACAAGGGGAATAGCATTCTTTACTTAATTTCTCTTTTCTCATTGATCTTCTTTGCTTCTGCATTGCTTACAAGTAGACTCTCTAAGATGAGATCAGAGATTTCATTTTGTTGTTTTAATTTCTAACTTCTGAATGTCCTAGGTTCAAGCTCTAAGAGTAGTGCCCATATGATACAGCTGCTTGCCATATGAGTTGGAAGGAGAAAGATGTAATTATGAGGAATATGATGACATCCAAAATGACGAAACATTCCTCCCAAGGTGAATGGGTGTATCTGTTATATATTTAGGCATTCTCCTTCACCAGTAGACTTAGAGCAATTTCAAAGCATAAAACCATAAAAGGAGGAGAGATCTTACATACTTGTGCAGGAGACTGACACAAATGGAGGAGAGGGCTTATCATGAGCTACAGTGATGAAAACAGTGAGAAGTATATAGATGAAGTGGAAGTTCTTCTTACATATACATTAGAGGCAGGTTTCCAAAGACCTTTTTTTATCTCCAGAAATATCTGGTTTGCTATTGATTGCCTTTTACCCCCTTAAGAAAGACCATATCTTTGTTCTCAGTTTGCTGTTCTATCCATGATCCTGCCTTGCTATCACTCACAGCCTAAGATAAACCCGTGACTGCTAACAGCCCAGCCCAAGATAATCCTGTGACTTTGACGTATCATAATAGACCATTGTTAGATAAACTTGTATATTTGCCCTGTGTAAAGGAAGAACTGCTCATAAAACAAACCAATGACTCCTGTGTATCTTCCTTCAGGGTGAAGCTTCTACCTAGACAGAAAGGAAATAAATCCCATTAGGACCCTTTAACAAGAGCATCAGTGTGGAAATGCCCTGAGGCTCCACAGAGGATGCACACTTGAACTTTGGAAGGAAGCACATAAAAATTTTTCTGTGAGAAGTGGTATTGATCACCATCCTTTTCCCTTTCCAGCTTTTCTCCTCTCACAAGAGCATTTGCTGCTACAGTAATGCTGATCCTGTTCTGGTCAGCTTTTCTGAATCAGTAGATGGGTTTTTTATCCCCTTGAAATCCTAATCCTTTAGGGAACATAATATATAGAGATATTTGAAACATGAGAGGTATTTTGAGATTCCATTAGCATTTCTTTCACTTGGCAGTGTTATTCAAGCATGGTGACCATCACATGACTGTAGACATCTTTTGGGTTTTTTAAGTAAAAAAAAAAGATTAATTACACTTTAGAGGACCAGGTATGAAGGGTTTATAGAGACTCCAGAAAAGCAGGTAAATAATTGACAATATATCCAAAAGTGATTTTTTTAAGACACAGGTTTGAGCATAAATATAGAATCAGAATCATTAAGGTTGGAAGAGTCCTCCAAGATCATCAAGTCCAAATGTCAAACTAACACCACCATGCCCACTAAATTTTACTTTCAAGCATCAGACCTACACAATTTTTGAACACTCCATCACTTCCCTGAGCAGCCTGTTCCAATACCTGACTTTACTTTAAGTGAAGAAATTTTTCCTAATGTCCAATCTAAACCTCCTCTGGTTCAGCTTGAGGACACTTCTTGTCTTACCACTAGTGATTTGGCAGGAAGAGACTGATCCCCACTTCTACAATTTCCCTTCAGGTAGTTGTAAAGGGTGATAGGGTCTCCCTTCAGTTTCTTTTTCTCCAGACTAAGGAACCCCATAAGATCCTTTAAAACCATTAGTTTAAAAGGAAATCATAGCAATTGGTTTTCTCTTTGAGGTAACTGAAAACTCTACCATATCCAATTAATGAAAAAAACAAATAATAAAACGGGTGCCTAGATCTTTTTCTGCACTGGTAAGAAATCTAGAAAGTGCTACACACAAAAACTTCAACCACCATATGACTAGGTAGCATTAGTTAACCTGAAGTATAATGCTAATGTCTAACTTAAGGCATGATTGTACTTCTCTGTTTTCTGCAGTAGGCCCTAGTGATGGTTTCCTTAAGAACACATTTGAAGTAGTGTGAAGTTGGCACATGGATGATACCTTCTACCTCTGAGAGCTCTCCGATGTCCAGATTCTTGTGGGGGACTGTGAAGGAAAACACTCCCTGGCTTGCCTTCCCAGAGGCAGGAAACTGACAGAGAATGTGGATTACATGGCAGCACGTGTTTTCTTCAAATGTCAACACTGGAGAGAGAGAGACAGAGAGAGAGAGCGAGCAATCTTGTGGAGAGAAAGAGAGAGAGGGCCTGTGATCTTGGTGAGCGAGCTATGCTGCCTGTCTCAACAGGTTTTTCTCATCTCTGTGGATGGACTGCTGTCAATAATGGACTTTATACAGTTCACTGTAAGTTTGATGAATGCTCAGCGTGGATGCATTTTCCTTATATTAGGTATTTTCTCATTTCTCCTGGGCTTTCTTTCTGGGTATTTATGGTCGGAGGTGGTCGGCCTTGCCTCTGTGATCATGAATCGTGTAATAAGTTATATAAACTTGTCATTACAATATGCAGAGTCCAATGGTGAACTGTGCTTTCTGCTTATCGCTGTACTTCTTGGGCTGTGTTACAGCCTCATCAAAACATTGTGCCTTTTAATTCTAAAGACAATTGTGAAGAATGGCCACCAACATATGTTTTCTTTGATCAGCACATCTATGATCTTCCTGGAAGCCATCTCAGGTATCCTGAGAAAATAGCTGGCAGTAGCTTGCTGATTATACAATGGACCGACCCAAAGAAGTGTGATCTAAATGGTGATGTCTCATTTCTGCCTGGGACGGGGCTGGAAGGTATTTAAGGGCCAAGATTTCAAGATTTGAGAGGAAAGTCAATATATTGCATAAATCCTATATCAAAATGGAAATAGATATTTGTTTGCAACACCCCATACAATCAGATTTTTCTGATGTTATTTTCTTCAAGGCAGTGGCTTTAATAGCTTCTTGATGCTTGCCATATGTAGGGTCTCATGTAGATCATCAGCTGGAGTGCTTTGTGCTTCCTAGGCATAGTAGAACGCACCTTTTTGCAGTGCCACATTAAAATTCAATTGATTGCAGCTTACTCTGGGAACTTCATTGTAAGAAAACCCTAAGTTTTAAGAGCAAAATCCATAAGGATGTGTTTATACTCCAAGGCAGAGCTTTAGATAGATTTCGAGTGAAAGACTGAAGCAATTTCTGGGTAATTAATAGGCTTCCTGTGATTGTTGATGGGATCTCACCCATAACTAATGACGGTAACTTACGTACAGATGAGATGGGTGTAGATCAGTCATCCATCATGGCAGCTATCGCATCTAGTTAAGATTTGTAAGGAACAACAATTGAATCTGTATGGCAAGAGGAGTACTTAAGCAACCATAATAATTTAATGATATAAAAAATCCCCATAGGTTTAGCTTTTTTGTTTAAATAATTATTAAAACACCAGAGTTTAATGGAATCGTTTTTATAATTTACATTACTAATATATTTGTGAATTTACATACATATCTCTCAAGGCTTAATTCTAGATAGGCTGATTATATCATTCAGTCTAACTCTGTATATTTCAGTGCATTAATATTCACACAGCAAAGCCAGCTGGCCAAGGGAATCCTCTGTGTCCTCACAGACTGCTGCTCTGTCCTAAGGCTGCCACATCTCCAGTGGCAGCCAGCATGTAACGTCGTATGGGGAGGAGAAATGCACCAAACCAAGTAGCCTGAAATAACCCACAGGCTAAACAGAAAATGAACAAATAAACAGAAAAGCTCTTGAAGTTGTTCTTCTGGATGGAAAAAATATTTCTCTGAATTCTTCAGGCATCAAGAACTTGAAGCATGAGATTGAAACACAGGCTTTTTGCTCAGAGCAGCTGATACTGTTTGCATGCTGTGGCAGTCCACACACCCAAAAGTCTGTGAGAATGGAAATTTACTGCATCTATGTCCAGAGGAGAACCATAAACATTTCATTTTAATGTCTATAACCTTAATTCTAGCTGCTGCCTGAAAACACATTGTAAAAAGGTAATGAACTCTTCCAGCTGATGAGGATGTGATCATCTCCTGTTAGTTTCTATGCTGTCATCACACAGAGTGTCTCTTCTTATTATATGGCTGATTGATTAGATTAGTCTAATTTGATCTTCCAGCTCTGAGTGGTGTAATCATTTGACAGAGGGCTTATGTTGGCAGTTCTGCACATCTCTAATCCATGAGCTGGTGTGGTTCACCCTGCAGACCTTCCCTGTTTAATACCAAAACAAAATATAGAAAGAATGGAAGCATTTGCTTGTAGTAATCCGTGAGTTAAGCAAGTGAATATCAGAAGCTGGCTTTCATTGAAAGCTTTTTAACTGTCAGAATGATGTGGTCAGGAGAGTTGCATAGATCTCCTAAGTGAAATTCAGCAGGTGTGAACGGATCCCATGAATACAACACTAAGCCCTGCCAGGACTCCACAAAGAAACAGTACATCTCCCTGGAGCATGGCAGACCTTTCAAGAGAAGTAAATTGCAGATTTTGGTCCTTAAAGGACTTTGTTATTCAAAGCTTTGCCTCTGCAGATTTAAGCATTTATACAAGTTGAGCTTTTAGCTAATATTATTTAAATAGGGAATGGAACGTTGTAGGCAGCCAAAATTAGTCTTTCCTCTTAACATATGGTGTGGTATAACAGAACATTTAAGCCTTTAATCTCACTAAGTAGGAGAGAAAGAGAGAAATCAAACATTTTTAAGTCAATAGGCAGCTGATAGCAGTATTATATGCATGGAAGTATGGCAGCTAATGGTGGAGAAGGTATGTTTTTCAACTGCAAGGGGGAACTGTTATATTATGGATTGTTTAACAAAACCCAGGTATTTAAAAGATCCCCTATCATGAAAGCTAACTTGCATATGTGACCAATGAATGACTGCTTTTAGTGCTCTGCAAAAAAAGTAGATTGAAGTATGCTAACACGTAAGTCACACAGATCCAGCCTGAGAGAAACCATTACACAATAAACGTGCAGATGTCAAAGTTTTTGTTCATTAAGTTAAGCACAGACATTCACTTTGCAGAAACAGAATAAAAACTTCATTTTCTATAGTTTTTCTTTGTCTCAGAAATGTCATGAAGCAAAATGAAACTCAAAGGTTTCATATTCAGCCTTGGGTCATTTTAATGTAATAATTTGAAATCAAGATGAAAATATCTCTACAAAGTTTCCTCTAAATTCTATTCATTCTTAGTGTGGGCACAGCAGATTGCATTCTTGATCTTGCAAACACTTAGTACATGTTCTTAATTTTGTGCAACCCTTTGATCCATGTAGCCATAAAAGTTTACTCTCGTGTGCTAACATTTGAAGGACCAGGTATGTCAGAGTAGCAATACAGTTTACTCTGAAATAAAAAAGAACAACAATAACAGAAGCTGGATTATTTCACAAGCTAAACCCAGACCAAATTTCCTTCGGGGCACATCTAGCAAATCTCTATTCCCATGCTTTTCTCCAAAACAGTACTTGAAGTTTAACTACCAAAGTAACTATGTAGCTACTTTAAATGAAACTGCACCTTTTGAATGGCACAACTAAACCTCTACCTTTCTGCAGTAGAGGACCCCAGGACCCTTTTCTTCTGAAGTACCAAGGTGGTAAGAGACCACCAGGTACACCTGGCTTGGGCAAACCTGCTACTGAGGGGAAGGAAGGTGAAGAAGAGAAAAAAGGAATAATTAGAAGGAAATAATGCCTCACTGACTTTGAACGTGTGACCTCTTCATATGAGAAGGAACAAACCTGCAGTTCTTTATCAGTGCTGGGGCTGCAACCTGCCTTGCTCCAACGTACCAGGATGGGGAAGAGTGGCTTTGTGAAAGCAGGTTTCTGCTGGTATGATATAATATACAAAGTCGCTACTGCATAGGAGAGAACAAACAACACAAAACAAATAATGAGTTCTCTTGGTACCTCTGTATGAGACCTACAGACATCAGTTAAGGTGTGAATGAACTTTAAACAAACCAAATGGATATATCATGTCTCTTCCATAGCTAAAATCCCATTTGTTTAAATACCTGCTATTTGTTATTAAAGCTGTGCCAAATAGAAGACTGTATTTGGTAAAAGATAGAAGTAATGGTTTTAATTAAAACAGGTTCTTAGAATGTTTCATTTGATAAAGAAGTCTCAAGATAACTTTGTTCCTTAGAGGGCCAGCCCTGTTGATTTTGTATTAATCCAGTGGATCTTGTCACTTGGGAAAAACCCCTCCAACTATAAAGTGTTTGATTACTCTTTTTATCTTTATTCCACTTTTCCTCTGGCTTCCTTTAAAAAAATAATTTCCTTATCTGCTGTGCAGCCTCTGCTCAGTCCTTGTCAGAGATGTGTTTTTTCCTTGACCCTATCAGTACATTTGCTGAGGTTAAGCTATCTGTGTTGTCCTGAAAGCAGTTACTTTGCTGGCTCTGGACTTAAAAGAAAATGGAGAAAAAAAAGTTGGCAAATTGCTTTTTAAACAATGCATGGCATTTAATGAAGCATTCCCAACTATAAGGGATGTAACACCACGGGTGAATTGCAAAACAAATATTAAAACTGAATTGCTTTCATAAGTTTCTTTTTGCCTTCCTGAAAGAACTGTCCCATCCTGACACCACTATCTCTACTCTGCCAAGCAGTAGCAGATGACAAGGCTTTTGTGCTGATTTTTCAGTGGAAGATCAATCAGTAATGGTGAATCTGGGTATAATCCAAGAGCAACTGTACTTCATTTACTGTCTTGGGCCAGAGGTGGTCAATCAACAAGCAGAATAAAAATCTATTTCTGATTTTCCAGAAAAAAAAAGACTCACAAGTGCTTTGAATCAGGGCTCAAACAGAAATTAAACCCTGCAGCTTTACACACAGTACTTTACCCTAATTTTGCTTCTATACCAAATTCAGTGTGACTAAAAAACTAACTGTCCCATGCTTCGACATTTAGTGGCATACAAGGTGCAGCCCTTCCCCACCCCACTCCCTCACCAAATTATACAGGAGCCTGTGTGTAATACATTCTCATCCTTCATAATAGCTTCTCTAAAATGCATTTCTTTACTAAAGGCTTGATGCTGATTCAGCCTCAGATGCCCCAGGTCCTGCCCTAAAAGATGATTAGCAGCCTGAAGGACAAAGCAAACTTTCAAAATTCAGCAGGATCTATAGCACAGCATATTTGTGCAATTTGTGTGATGAGGGAGGGATTTCAGCACCATAATAACTTTTAAGTATTTTTTTAAACGTTTTTTTTCTTTATCCTCAGTGAAGCACACCAAGGCTTCAAACTAGGAGATGTGGAAAAATCCTTTTAGGCCTGCAGACATCTGCAGGACATGTAGTGGCATTTAAGCCTTGCAGGACACAGTAATAATCACATAGCAATCTCAATATACTGATCTGAGTTATTACTGGCTATTTATCTTCTATTATTATCTTCTATTTTTTTGCTTGTGGAGGTGGAGGGAGGGAGTAAAAGAAGGGAGAGGAACCCCTTCTAGAATGAGATAAGTTTTCTCCAATGATTTGGAACAACAGAAAAAAAAAGACTGAATGGAGTTCTTTGAACCTTTGAACATATCGCACGTGTCAAAAACAAGATGATGCTGGGATGAATAGAAAGAAGCTGCCTCTATAAAAAAGGGGAAAATAAATGCAGTCCAGGTTCAGAACACCATTGGAGAAAGGCACAGAGAGAACGGGATATTAAATTACTTTTCATTTCCATCTGCCAAATGAAATTAAGTTCACTCCCAGAAGAAGGCTTGGAAATAAGTCTTCTAAGAGCACAACATTCCTATGTAGATAATCAGAAAGGATGAGAAAGACATTCAAAGAACAGGGATTGTGGGTATGTCCATAGAAATGGGTGCAGGCTGTATGCTGAATGGCCCAGACATGAACCATCTGCAATTTGGAAATTACAGTGCTGTCCTAGCACCCAGTTCTAGTGTAAATACATGCTAAAACATAGTAATGTGCTGTGTGGTGTCTGAAATGAGATATATTTTGTCTGTCTGCTTAGCAAACAGACAGAAAGAGGTCATAGCTTCCAAGGAGGCATGTGCAGCATTATCATTAGTTCATAACGCACATTAGCCAACTAAAAGGAAACATGTCCAAAAAAGTAATGGATCTGTTAGTTCCTCTAGTTCAGTATCCAACTTTTCCTTTTGTTCCCATGATGATTAGTTCTCATAACTTATGAAAAAAGTAATTCCCTTTGTCTAGAAACACTAAATAACCATATCATCAGCTCAGCACCTGGTAATTTGTAAACCAGATATTAATACTCTGAAACAAAGCATGGACATTGCAACCAGACTACATGGCCAGTTTTGACTTTCCAGTACTGTGGGGCAAGGAAGGCACTGTTTTTGGTTAATTAAATGTGTTTTCTGGCAACATTTGCAGACAATTACTCCAATTTTTTTTATGACAGCTCTGTAATTTTTTTCACTAGCTTTGTGTAAAACTTCTGCCTTCCAAACAAGAGAATGAAGCATTGGAGCTACAGGCAAATCAGTGTTTGGTGATGTGTTCATCTAGCAGCTGATGTCCATAAGCCAATTCATTATGCCTTTAATGAGAACTGTGTGCAGCTTTTTGATTTGCTATTGCCAGAGTCTGGCCCCAGAAATAGTGACAATAGTAAGGCAAAGGAAAAAATATGAGGTTATTGCTCTCCTGCTGAGATGGGGTTACATGAACCTGACTCTGCATTAGGTAGTGGGGACAGCAAGAGTATCTAATTTTCTGAGGAAGAAGAGGGACCAGGCCAGCTGGCAGCTCCTGAGACCACAGGAAGCAGGAAAAGAGCCAACTGGAACACACAGGCTAAAGGGTTGGGAAGTGCTTGGAGACAAATCGTGGGAATGGGCAGAAGGAAGGTTTGGAGGTAGCTGGGAACTGTATTCCAGAGCTCTGGTCAACATGAGTAGAGAGCTTGCTTCTGACATGATAAGATGTGTCAGACATGCTGGTGAGGGATTTCAGGCCAGAGAGGGACAGGAGGGAAAGAAGAATTTAGCTATAACTTCAATGAGTGGGAAAGTTAAAGATGAAAATATCACAAAGCCAGCAGAAAAAACCAGCCAAGATCTGAACCTGGCTTGTGCTGGGAGGAATTGGTAGAATTTTGAAAAGGAGTAGTCGGTGTAGTCTAATGAAAGGGTTCACATCAGAAATAGATAGGTCAATTTTTATATGGAGGCATATATTTTGCTATCTAGCTGCACACTAGTGCACGCAGAAGTGGTAATCTGACAAATTCTGTTTTAAATCATACCCCACCAATTCAATGATGTGTGAAACTTGATTTGAAGTATAATTAAAGGAAGTTTGGAGCACTTCACCTAAGGAAACATGGAAATTGGATAGAAATGGACTGGATGATCTTTTGAGGTTGCTTCCAATCCATAATGTTCTGTTCTGTGACTTGGTCTAGGTGATCCTGCTGTGGCAGGGGGATTGGACTAGATGATCTTTTAAGGTCCCTTCCAAACCCTAATGATTCTATGATTCTATATAATTAAACACTAATTGCATAAAAGTTTTTATGTTATCATAAGATTATTTAGAGGAATCAAAGAAAATATAGGTAGTGTTTTACACAACTGATCAGATAACTATAATCATCTTTTCTGGATTTAGTGTGAAGAAAAATCACAGACAGAGATCAAAATTTGACACTTTAAAGGCTTTGCTGTTCTGTTCAGGATTGACTTCATAGATTGGTTAAGGGGATTCATGGGCATAACTAAGTTAAAAAATAGTTATGGAAGATTCATATGTGAAATGGTACTCTTCAGTATCATCAAAAAACCTTACATAAAACTAGGTCGGCTCTCATTTGGTGATTGAAGGTGAGTCTCACTTGCCTGGGTAGTTTATGCCTGCTATAGAAGGAGTTCAATTTGTCGTTAGATTATGCCTAAAGTTAGGGATTTTGAGTCTATCAGCAGAGACTTCCAGAGATACCAGGTTTTCCTCATTGACTACAGAGGAAAATTAGAAACCTCCTGTAGATTGCTGCCCCATTAAGAATACAACACTGTAAACTAGATGCACATACTCAGTTATCAGGATCCTTGGCTGAAAGGGATGTCATGAATGGGTTTCTCGGCCAATCCGTTAATTCATATCCACTGAGACAACTTGAAGTAGCATTTTTCTTATGTCCAGTATTTGTTAAATACTTGCTAAATCACCACAGATATTATTAAATGGGTGCCAACAAAATTTAGGATGAATTCCAGTTCAGTGAAAGTAGCTTTCCAAAAATCTGCACATATTGGATACTCACAAGAAAATCAATTAAGGATTCTCATGAGATTTACAGTGCCAGAAGATGTTGCTTGTGATTCAGGCTGACAATATTTTCTCAAGAGCCCAGAATTATGAAATATCATCTTTAGTGTATAAGAGCAGAGTCACACATCCTAGCCACTGAATTATTAATATTTGTTAAATTTAATTTTATCTCATAACAAATCTATTGTTTGCATTCCCTAGTCTATACTGAAAAGCTACCCTTTTTCAGTTTTATGCTATATTTACAAAGTATACTGATGACCTGAGCATAGTTTCTTTGCCATATTTCTCCACTAATCACAGCTAGCAGTTCTCATACTTTATGAACCACCAAGTCAAACCACAATAGAAACAGGGGGAGTAAAAATCAAGGTCAGACAAACTGTGTGCAACAGGACTAGGAAGTACACCCAGATAACCTTGTGCTTTCATTGCAAGGTCCTTCTCCCCCCCTAACCTTTTTAGGAAAATGCCTAACACCTTGGTGCTCCAGGCAGGTTTCCATACTCAGCACATCTCTGGAGGTCAGAGGAGGGTGGGAAAATCTTGCTTTGTCCATGCGTGGGAGGGCTTGGACAGCTGTAGGGTGGAGCTGGGGCCCATCTAACAAATTTGGCAGCCCTTGTTCATTATTGGCCTCTGGGGATGGTGACCTGGAATGCAAAGCCTTCTCCTCTGTATGGTCTTATGCCTATAGATGCTGCATAAGCCCAATGGTAGTCTTGCCAGAAGAGACAATTTCAAGGAATTATTATTGTTATGTAGAAATTTCAATTAAAGCCCATGAGCTCAGCACAATCCATAAACATATGTTATATAAAGAAAAGTTGTAAAACAGAACAATAAGATGAAGGGGAAAAATACCTTATTATGGCAAATTGGTGTGAAAACTGTGAATATGTCTTTGTTAGAATTCTGAAAAAGGAAAGCTTTGGTCTGGTAAGTGCTGTAGCATTATCTCAGACTACGAAATAGGGTGATGAATATGTTGGGATACTCGCTAAGGAAACTACTTGATTGCAATCTGGCCTGCTGCTTAAGGAAAATAAAATTGAGTTCTCATTAAGAAAGAAGCTCGCATAAGTTAATAGGCTTCAATAATAGCACCTCATTACATTTTTATAAAACTGCCTGGGAAATGAATGCTGGAAATACTAAGGAAAGCTCTACGGGATCACAGATAGAAAGAAAAGATAACATAGTCAATATTACAGTATTTCAAAATAATGCATACACTACACTGGATACCACACAGAAGTCGGTGACTGGGACTAAGGCCAAGAAAGAATTTTTGAATGCATTTCCAAAGCAGATGGAAGACCTGACTCATGCTTTGGATTAGAAAAATGATTTCTGGGACAAGGTGTTTGGGAAGCTTGATAGCAGAAAATTAGGGGATACTAGCCTCTATGGATGTGCATGCATAGTGACAACATTGTGATCACTGTTAAAAAAGTCATACTTGCCAGAAAATAACAATTTTACTTTTGTATCTAAGACATACCACTTCTTTCCCATGGATTTTTAATACCTCTGTACAGTAACTATTGATAAACATTTATATTTTTGAAAAATGATGATTATTGTGTTTGTGAACTTGGAGGCATTTCTGTTCCAAACAACTGGTCATTAATCAATGCAGTGTTGAAGACACTGTGAGACTCAGTGGAGGTAAGAGGGACAGAGAACCCTTCTGAACAGATGCATGAGCAAGCAGCACACTCTACAGAAAATCCAGTTTGTACCAGGGTGGTCATCCATACTGCCAGGGCTCCCAAGGCTGACCGATGGAGGCAAGTGCCTCTACAGGAGGATGCAGAAGAGGAGTTGGACTGTATTTAACAGTATTAATTTAGATACCTTCTTTTGATTTACTATACAAAGAGCCTGGGCAGGCCTCTAAAGTAAGAGATTAAAAGTAGTCATGGCAAATTCCATTCCCTCTGCTCCAGCGTGTTCAGTGCCATGAAATACTGAGGTCTCTGGGAGCTGTATATGTTCTGTACTTAATGGAAGTGTTTAGTACACCAGGGGGAGATGTCCTCTGATCCTGTTTCCTTAGTGGTAATGCTGTACTTTAATTAATAGATAAAATTTATCAGTGTGTCACTGCTAGATGCAGATTGAAGAGGCTTTCATGGGACCTCACAGACTCTTCTGGAACAGTGACATATCTTTATTTCATTTTGTGGATAGTTTTGTGTGAGATTTTGATGACAACTCTCAACATGTGTGGCTAATCTTGCCTGATGGAGACTGGCTATTTTGACTCTGAGAAAGGGTGTCTCATGAGATGCACTCAAACCAGAATGTGATATATTCCTTGAACACAGAAGGATGCTTCTCCCCTCCCTCTAAGGAAACCTGAAGGAAACACCAAAGCCTAGATAGCAAAAATTTTCAGAAGGCAAGGTTTGCATCTCTGACTTCAGCAAAGACTGAGTGTGAGTGCTCACTGAATATAAAATAATAGTATAGTTAGATCTGAATCCAAACTTCTCATCTTGCACCATCCCAGCTAAGCTGGTTATGAACGGGAACACTGCTCAGAACCCCTTTGAACTTTGGAGGAATTTTGGTTTGTGATCTAAAACCTGAGTTCAGTAGTGTGTAACAAGGGCTTTCCGTCAAAAGGAAAGCATGAAAGGAAAAAAATCAAGATTATTTTTGGAACATATTGGAGTAAACAGCAGAGAAATGGAGGTCAAGTCATTTGTGACTTGTATTGTAATAGCAAAAATGGTCTAAAAATACAAAATAAAAATATGAAACAGGCTCGTATGAATACATTTGAACTACTATTTCACAAAAGTTTTAACTGTGGAAAAAAACGTTATAACACCACCTGCTGCTCTGCTGGTTTTGACCTGACCCCTTTCTCCTTTTTTTGTTATTATAAACAGTGAGCTCTTTAAGTGAGAGCTGTTTAAAGGATAGGGGGCTGTAAGTGTTCCTTCCTAGAACCCAGATGCAGTGGGAGACTGATGGGCTTTTTGATCTTTATTTTATGAGTGTCTGATAAATTGCCTCTGGCACCTGGCAACTGAAATTTCACTATCTGAAAACTAACCCTTATGTCAAACAATGTGACCAGTCTCATACTCTGAGTTAAAGAGCTGCATGCATTTAAGTACAGGATGTTTTCCAACATTCAGTATAGTATGTGGTGAAGCCCTGCTTCACATAGTATTATTAGACAGATCCTCAGCTGATGTAAATTGGCATAGCCCCATATGATTAAAGGAGCTGAACTGTTTTACATCAGCTGGCAACCTGGTCCAAAGTAGAACACACATACTTTTTGATTTAAAATAGTATTTTGGATGTGATTATTCAAAGGTTAGTATGGTTCAACTCTTTCAATATATTCCTCCATGGCCTCTGTTTTTTTGTTTCTGGGGCAAGTAAAAAAAAAATGTATTAAACCACCATGGGTAACATTTACTGGTTTGCTTATTTGTTGGCTGCTTCAGATGGAAAATGAGTAACGCTGTACTTGAAATCAAAGTCTCCAATGGTGCTCTGTCTAATGACTACCAAACTGTGTTACCGCTTGTGCCCCAAGGTAAGACACCGTGTTTGTTAGAAGACACCTCTCACTTTGTTTCTCATATGTTCTGGCAAATGATAGGAAAACTCATGCATGTTTGTGTCAGAACTGAAAAGTTCTGCAAAAGATCTGCCTGAAATATTGGAATTTCTGTCTAGCAGGTAATCTCACATTTTATATTTCCCCTGTTTTGCAGTAAGTATTTGTGAGGAAGAATTACAGAAATGGAGGAGAGGGCTTATCATGAAAAACAGTGATGGAAACTGTGAGAGGGATACAGATAAAGTGGAACCACTGTAAGGAAATAAGAGCAGAAGCATCAACTCACATATTCAAATAAACCGGAATATGGTGCAGTCTTAGCTAGAGGTTATAGGACCATGAATGCCTCCTGCTTGGGCAGCTAAGCATGGGTCAGAGACCTCTACTGGACAGGGAGAGGGAGGAAATTTTTGAACACAACCTTGAACAGGGGTGTTTGGAAATACCAGCCAGGTGAGAGTATTAAATCTGAAATAAAACAAGAAACACTAAGAATGTGAAGAGTCTAATCAGCATAGTAAACACTATGGCAGTAGTAGCAAATGCAGGGTTTCCTTGCTGCATGGTCGAAGAAAGTTCAAGTCTGAGGTAATTCAATAGAAACATAAGAAAAATCAGAGTAAGTCAGATTATATTTGTCTCCTTATTCAGGATCCATTTCCTGTGACAGGCACCCTAGTGGCACTAGCGTGACTGAATCTACAATCCAGCCACGTTCAGTCATAATTTTGTGTTGACTAAGACACATGCAAATTTTATTGCTCTCCAGACAAAAAATAGCTGTCACCTACCACATGTACCTCTACATTAGTTATTACCAGTCCCAGCTACCCACCTCACCCCTACCAAAGGGACCAGGACACTGACTTTGGAAAATAGCTGCCTGCATCTCCTAATATTTAAGTGCAGGTTGGATAACTTCATAGGAGACATTCTGTTGGAGGATGACATCCCACCCAAAGTGCTAATAAAATGGTTCCTTTTACAGGAAAGCTCATGCTGGCAAATTGTCTTTGAAAACAATACTATTTGCTTAGACCAGAGCATTCTGTATTTTCTTGCAGGAAAGGCAGTGTGGCTGGTGAGGCACTGGGTGAGGACTCCAGACATCCAAGCTCTGGTGTTGGCTTTGCCTCCAGGCTTGTGCAGGGATATGGACAAGTGTCCCTGGAATTCCTGTGCATCCTTCCCTCCATTCAAGCCTTGCATATTAAAATGGGATCATATAAAGCCTGGCACAAACTGAGCCTGGAGCTTAGAGGAGGCTGTTAGCTGCTACTGAACTACAAATAAAAATAATCCATAATTCTTCCATAGACCATTTAAAGCAAACAATCTGGGAACAGAAACAGCAACATTTTACTGCATTGAAAAATCACATAGGACAAAAGGAAATGCAGATTTTCTGGCTGAACTGTCTTATGAGCTGTTGACTAGTTAATTAATCAAAGTTGTCTGGTGATTTATTGATTAGCAGAAGTTCTGCAGTTACAAACATGTTAAATTTCACAACAGAAAATGTAGCAATAGAAAAAGTCTGGATTTTTAGTTCCTTCCTCAATCAAGAACAGAGAATAGTATGAGAAATGAGGACATTTCTTGAATTGAGCTTATGCCAGGCAATCTAATTACCTGATTGCATTTCTTTAGCAATTTTGATTTTTTTTTCAATGCAGCTTTTTTTTCCTAAGTGAAGTGGATTTATTTTGTATTTAATCAGTGCAAGTAAAAGCCCCCATATATGAACTCCTATAATGTCTTTATATACATACAATCAAAATTATGCAGGACTTTCTCACTGTAGCCACATTAGGTAGTCTAATAAAAGGCCAATACCGAAGGAGTTATCTTTCCTGTAGTTGGGAGATAACACATATATAACATACTTCAGTGTTCTTGAATGACTGAGAGGTATCGTATCAGTGCCTTTCCACCATATTCATTTCTATGATAGGGAGGACAATAAGGTTGTTTTTTTATTTTGTATCAGTAAAGTTTTCTTCAAGTATTTAATTAAAGAGTGCAAAAAGCTAGTCAAATACCTGTATTTGAATTGTTATACAGAGAACACCAAAGTATGTCTCTATACTTGTACGTCCTGGAAGATTTTCTCCATCATAAGACAACAGGAGGCCCATCTTGCATGGTCATAAATCATGCCTTCATACTTGGTGGAGGTCAGCTGTAAAAAGATGTCTATTTCTCCAATGGCAGATGTAAGTCTCTCTCTAAGGTAAGGACAACTGTGAAATGAGGACATTGTTGCATCATGCAAGATGTCCCATCAAAGCAGAGGGTCAGAGGGCTCATCAGACAACTACATGATCACCCATCAAAACAGGGTGTCCTAATGGTTCCCTAATATCAGACATGGGTAGAAAGTTCAATGTCTGATTTTACAACTCTTGAAGAATGCTGGATTTAATTACTATTATATCATACTATTTTGGTTTGTGTTCTATTGTCCTATTTCACACTACATGTTATTATATTACATGTTATTATCTATACAAATAAATGTGCTTCCAGGAGAGGAAAGGTGATGAGTTTGAGTCTCCATTACCTCTTTCTGACTTCTGGAGTTGCACATTGAAACAGCCCCCAGCTTCAAAAGTTTGAGCGGCCTCACTGATACTTAGTTTGACATAAGTGCTGAACTAATCTTTGGCTCAGGGGTGTTGAGAAAATTCCATCAGATCCCTTAAACACACCTGTACTAACAGCTAAAGGAACTGTATGAGGTAATGCCACTTCAATGACAAGAAATCCCTACATTCTTGTCCTGGTAAGTTTGTTCTGAGAATGCAACCATGTTTTCCCAATAGAAAGAAAGAAAACAGCTACTTCCATTAATTGAAATATTTGGGAATTTTTAAAATATGACTTTGAATTACCAATGTCAAAAAAACCTGAACAGCAATTTCTAATAAAAACAAGTGAAGCATGCACAGAAAACATGAAAGGGTGTCTTTAAATATAAACAGAAGATTAGCCTACTGAAAAATTCAACTATCTGAAAGGTTAGTCCTAGTTTTACTAGTACAGTGGTACAGACTTGTACATCTATGGCCAGAGATAAAACCTCCATGTAAATTAGTAGAAAGAAATTAATCAAACAGCTAAAGAAAATGTAATGTAATTAAGAGTAATACTTTCTATGTTCCAACAATAACCATACTGTGGTCTTCTTTAAACGTTTGGACAATAATAAAAATTTTAGAAGTGATTTTTAAAGGGGATTTTACTTAATGACTTGCTTGATTTCTTTGACCTTGCACTGCATCTTTGCATACAAAATTTCTTCTAATGTCCAGATAAGTTCTATGAGTAGTACTGGTGAAGGATGCACAATAATTGTCTGAGGATTAAAAACTTATAGTCAGGACAAGACAGAGAGTATTTCCCCACCCAATAATCATAAGGTAGACTTCTAATTACACATCAAGTCTGAAAAACAAAATACCTCCACTTCTGTCTCTGTATAGAATCATATAATCATTAGGGATTGGAATGGACCTCAAAAGATCATCTAGTCCAATCCCCCTGCCACAGCAGGATCACCTAGACCAAGTTGCACAGGAACAGATTCAGGCAGGTCTTGACCATCTCCAGAGAAGGAGACTCCACAACCCCCCTGGGCAGCCTGTTCTAATGCTCACTGTGAAAAAGTTCCTCCTGATATTTAGATGGAACCTCCTATGTTCCAGTTTGCACCCATTGCCTCTTGTCCTATCACCAGATGTCCTTGAGAAGAGCCTGGCTCCATCCTCCTGACACCCACCTCTCACATGTTTATAGGCATGAATGAGGTCCCCCCTCAGCCTCCTCTTCTCCAAGCTAAAGAGACACAGCTCCCTCAGCCTTTCCTCATAAGGGAGGTGTGCTACTTCCTTCATGATCTTCATTGCTCTATGCTGGATGCTCTCCAGCAGGTCTGTGTCCTTGAACTGGGGGGGCCCAGAACTGGACACAATACTCCAGATGCAGCCTCACTAGTGCACAGTAGAGGGCTGTTTTCTGCCAGGTAAAGCACCTGTAGGCACTTTTCTCTGAGGACCACAAAGACCACAATGCTTTCATAGATCTGTTAACATCCAGTTGGGTTAGTAATTATATCTCAGCACTGAAACAGTGCATTGTTTTCTATATCATCTTCCCCTTTATTAACTGCTTCCCAGAAGTCATTTGCTTTACTGGTGAGTTTTTGTCTCTGTGTGCATTGTATTTGATTTACCCTGTTCTCACTAATCGCTGCAGTGAGTAGTCACTGATCTTTCTGAGCTGCAGCTTGACTAAAGCCAGCATGTGACACAGGCACCTCAGTTAAATCTGCAAAGAGATGGAGTGGATCAGAGTCTTCCAATGTTAGAGTTAATAACAGTTTGGCTCTTGTCCTGTATAAACCTGACATAGTATATATTACACCTATGGTTTGCAAGGGGTTTACTCCAGCAATAAATATTACACCCAGTGTTTGCAGGATCTGGCTCTGATGTTTCATTCTGAAATGCATGATACAAAAGGGGTGGGGTTTGGCTCACAAAGATGGAATTTCTGCACACATATGCAGCAGGCTTCCTTTGACACCAAGTCGCAGATCAGCATTTTGACGGGTGAGATATAAATGGTTTTGCAATGTTTCAGATGTGTGAGGGGTAATCACACAGAATCATAGAATGGTACGACTCTACAGGACTTCTGGAGATCATCTAGTCCAACCTCACTGCTAAAGCAAGTTCAGGTAGAGCAGGTTGTACAAGACTGTGACCATGTGAGTTTTGAATGTCCTCAGAGAAGGAGAATCCTTAACCCCTCTAAGACAGCCTGTTCCAGTGCTGTCATCCTCAAAGAAAAGAAGTTTCTCCTCATGTTCAGATGGAACTTCCTGTGTTCCAGATGTTGACCATTTCCCCTTGTCCTCTTGCTGGGCACAAATGAGAAGAGCCCATCCCCATTCTCTTGATGCCTGCCCTTAAGAAACTGGCAAGAACTGATAAGATCCCCTCTCAACTTTCTCTTCTCGAAGCTAAACAGACCCAAGTCCCTCAGTCTTTCATCATAATAGAGGTGTTTCTGTCCCTATGTCATCTTTGTAGCTTTCTGTTGGACTCTTTCCTGTAGTCCCTTTTCTCGAGCTAGGGTGTGCAGAACTGGACACAATAGTACAGATGTGGCCTCAATAGGGAAGAGGAGAGGGGAAAGAGAACCTCCCTTGACCTACTGACCACATTCTCCTTAATGCACCCTAGGATACTATTGGTCTTGGTTACAAAGCCATATTGGTAGCACATGGTCATGTGTTGAGATCCCAAGTCAGTTAATCTTTCAGCCTGAGAACCTTTTCCAAGTCCCAACGCACACTGGTGAATGGAGCAGAGATACAGCTCTTGTACTGTTTCCTACCAGGGATTCCAACTACTGTTGGGCAGAGCAGCTGAGATTTCCTGGTTATTCAGATGCCCTGTAGGAGTTTTTGTTCCTTGAAGACCTTTTCCTGGTTTTTCCTGTTTTCTTAATTTTTTCTCTCTCTTCAGAGGAAGCTGAAGAAAATGCAGTGAGAATGTGAAGTTTCCTGTCCTTTCTTCAGTTTTGTGCTGTGAGAAGACCCATCACTCTCTGGTCATCAACTTACATTGGTCTGAGCAGTGTCTTTATAAATCCAGGTCTAGCAAGAGCCCAGGGAAGTAAAAACTTTGATCAGTCACATGGCACCATAGGTGATGTGGTATCCCAGAGTAAGGTACTGCATTTTGTAGCCTTTAATCTCTAATTTGGCAAAACAAACCAAAACAAAGCAGAAATCCCTCTGAAGCATTTCATTCTTGCCTTTAATGCCAGAAAGCTTAAGTGTGGCAGTTTGGTGATGTGTTATGCAAATTAAAGCTGTGAAAAAACAAAGCTGGTTAAACACAAGTTTTTCTTTAGCAGGTAATTATTCTTAGCTGTTTCCACATGCCTTCTTATGAAAGGCTGGTACTTCACGATGAAAGACTAATTTCAGAGCTCACACATGCGCTATTCTGTTAGCAGTGGAAGCACAAGCAGAACATCTGGGTGCCAAGTTCATGCAAAGTGCAAGGGTTTTTTTCTGAATTCAATGATGGTGTGTCCCATCATCTAACTATGATATATGATAAAAGGAAAAATCACAGCCAAACTCAGCCTTGTTCAAAGCAAGGTGCTAGTGAAAGGATGGGATGGAAAATAAGTACTAATGGATTAATGTTCCATGATAAATGCTTTATTATAAAAGCTAGTGAGTGATTAGATAATTCTTACTTCCAAAAGCAGGATTTAAATATTTCTGCTTGGCTTGCAACCAAAACAAATACATCACTTAGCTATCTGGTTTAAAGGAACATCTATATGAATAACAACTAATAGAGACTTCATTTATTTGCTACAATAGAAACAATAAATAGCTAGTTATAGGAATATGCTGCTTACTGTTTGAAGCTGTTAGGATGCACGAACAGAAGTTATTACAAATATTAAAGATTTAGCCAGAAATCTTCTCTCTGCAAGCTTCACTGTCACTTTTTCAAATAGTTATTCATGGAATTGTACAGTGAAAGTTCAGAAAAGAAATCTAATTCTTTAAGGAAAATGGGGATAAAAAAATTGCCCTAAGGATATAACAATATTAAATACAGCCACTCATGAAACTTTGTTTCAGTAGAGATCTTTACTCATTAATGGATCTCACAGTACTTATAGGGAAAATTAATGTTATACATAGAACTTGAGGTATTCATAAGAAAAACAGCTTATTCAGCACCATCCAGCTGGTCAGACCCCGAATGTCTCAGGTCCAGTTCAATAATGGTGTTTACAGGATTGTGATTGCACTGACTGCATTGGTTATACTTGAAGCAAATGGTTGAATATGCACTTGACACCTTCTGGTTAGAGAACTGTCTTTAGTGAGAGAGCGTGCTCAAATCAGATTGCAATCATGCCTCCTGTGCATTTTCTCACAATAACCAGCATTGCTTCAAATAGCATCTACTGCAATTCAAACAATCTGGGAGGCCTGGCTGGATATAGAGGAAAGTCACTTACATGAAAATACTTAATCAAGGATAAGAAAGTCAGAAAAGATTATGCAATCTCTAAGTCACAGATACAGTCACAGTTCATTGACTTATTAGACAGTGAACAAACACAGGGTGGTAAAAGTTTTGGAGAGGGGGAAATGAGTTATTAAAAAGATGAACGCAGTACAGTGCAGAGAAACACGCTCATCATCTTTTCTCCTGCCAGCTTAGCATCTAAGTCCATTATCTCTGCTTCTTGTTAAACACGCTTGTTTTCGTTTGCTTCACTCCATCTGCCAGTTAATAAAGGCATGTACCAAGTACTAAGGGAATGTAAAGGATATGCACAGCACTTAGAGCAACCATAAGTTGATCACTAGATACAGACACTGAGTTATTTATTTAAAGTATGTTTTTATGTCACTGTATAACATGGCCAAAGATGATACTTAAGGGCTCCGTCTGGTTTAGTCGTCTTAAACATTTTTCTCCTGTCTAGTTCATGACATATTTAATAAGTATATTTATGACATGGTGCCTGCTGACAGCAGGATGCTGGAAGTACTGATCCATTGTTGCTCTGGCTTCTGTAATTTCACCATGTTGTGCTGTTTACAGGATTAGAAAATGAGAGCATGAGTGGACATACAAGTGTTTGGGTTCACTAGACTTTGGGGAGATTGTTCTGGACAGCCATTTTGGGCTTGGGAAGCCCAGCCCGAAAACTAAGCAAAACTGGGGATATTCAGTCTCTGCTGAAGTCTGTGCTATCACAGCTGTGCTGCAAACAGTCCTCAGATATTCCTTAAAATGCTTGCTCAGGAATGTCTACTCACACTACACTCACTCCAGTGTAAACACACCCTTAAAGCAGATGTAGAACATGCCCCAGGGGGAGATAATGCAACACCCATGGATGGCTGGTAAGTAAAGCAGGCTATGTTCAGTCACTTTGCCCTGCATATTTGGACTAAGCCTAAGGTCAGACTTCAGCTTGGTGAAAAGCTAGTGGAGCATGACAGCCGTATAAAATACAATATAATAAACATACGGGAGTGTTGCTTTCTTCTGTGCTATCAGTCTCGTGGATGTCAGCGGAGGAAAGATTTGGCCTGTGTTGTATTGCCCCACAGTAGTTTTACAAACAAGGTAGATTTATTCTGCTTTGGAATTAAGCTACCACTGCAAGTCCAAGTCATGTAGAAATGTATGGTGTGAGATTATTTACAGAGGCTATACCAGTTTCTTTGCATTAATGCCGAGGCTCATAAGGTTATACTGCGTGTAATTCTTTTCTATTTCTGTTTAGGAAGGAGTTGAAAAGTTATACTTTTATGGAAAGATTCACAATCCTAACATCCTTGGCTTAAACTAAGCTGCTTTATAAAAGGACTGAAGCTAAACTGCACACTGAAAGCCAGCAAAGGAAACTTTGTAAGGATTAGGAAATTGAGCTGCTGATGCTGTGCAGCTCACCCATGAGCACAGATAAAGCACCACCATTATAATTCAACAGAATATTTCATTGAACATTCTGATATTCAATGAAGATCAGAATTTGAGTTTGATGGCTTCTGAAGCCAGTTTCCCAAAGTTACCTGGACCCCTAACTGCTGTATAGTTCAAACAGGAACTCTGATTTCTTTGAATAGCTTTGGTAAGATGAACCAAAACTTCTATCAAGATTCATAATATTTTACAAGCACATTTCTGGTATTATAATGCTGTGAAACACCACAGGAAGAGCTGTTCATATGGATGCTTAACAACAATTATTTCAGCATCTCCACTGGAGCCTGAAAAGAGTGTGCCCATTAGCTACCCGAGGAAGATGCAGAAAAATCTTTTCACTATGTGGTGCACAACTAACATGAGGGCTTGCATGTATAACTGTTGCCTGTTATATTGCTGAACTTCTTAAACACTGTAGCTGAGACTCATGTTCATGAAGGTGAGGAAATGTATGAAGACAGCAACAATAAATTTCTCTGAATGCAAAGTTCAGTATCAAAAGGAGGGTTTTGTCAAAAGACAATCTGGGATGGGTTTGTAGGGGTGCTTTTAAAAATCACCTTTCAATCAGAAAATGCATATTTTCTAGTGTTGATAAGATTCAGAATATTAGGGTCTATCATGCAGTATTTTTATGAAAACTGTCAGAAAACGGAGTGCGTGTTACTGTCTCCATTTGTCTGAGGGCATGGTATTGGACTGATGTATCCCTGTGTTTCCAGCCACAGGCAGGTTTGAGATTTTCCAGTTTTGGAGTCGTACAGAGTTATAGATAAATATACTGCTGTCAAAGACAAGTTTTCTTCAAAGCACAAACCACATCAAGAGCCTAAAATAGGATTCTCAAGCTGCTTTTTGAGGTGCCTGTCTCTCCTTAATAACTATAAAGAGAGTGTAGGGTGACTGGCCTCTGAAATTAGTTGCTGCTGTTGGAATTGTGAGCATCTACTGAGTGCCTCCTCAAAAGGATTTTCTTCCTCCTGCCCCCTCTGAAGACTGACCCTGTTCATTCAGGTTGTGCTCCTGGGAGAGCTTTTGCCCCTTCTGAACTCAGATAGAGTGAAGGTTTGTTTATATCTAAACGGAATGAATATTTCTAACTAGTTCAGGGTACAGAGCTGTGTGGAAACTACAACTTTGTCTCCAAGGAGTTCTGGATTACAGTGAACATCTTCAGCAAAGAAACATGAATTTTCTTTTTCCCCTCAATTAGCTGATTCCCCCATGACGAGTCAGAGGCAATCAGCCAGGGAGGGGTTAACTAAGGTCCTGCTCATGGGGCTTTTCACTGGAAAGAAGATGCTGACTCCTAATGATGCTGCTAATGGGCTGAGTGTAAATCCACTTTCCCACCTCAAGGACCTGCCTCTGACCATGCACAAAAATTTACAGTTTGTTTTTAAAAAAAATATTGCTCTCCATCATCCATAAAAGAGAGAGGCTTGTTGGAGCTGCACACATCCCAGGCACAGTGCTATTGGTTGCCCTGCCAGCCCCATGATGTAAATTACCTTTGCACTTTGTAATAGAGTCAGCACCATGACAGGAACTCACACATCACTCAGTTGGCTATGGGTAATAAAGGGGAAAAATCAAAAGGAGCATGAGTTCATGCTGGAGGTATGTGCAATCAAGTAGAGAGATTTATGATGAAAGCTGAGTTATAATATTAAAGGGCATAAACAGCTTCTTACTGTTATGCTTGCATGCACCCTGTGTTCCTTCACTAAGTACAGTGTTAAGTTTGTGGGAGACTTAGCTGCCACTCATTGCCTTCTTAGAAAGGTCTCTGGATAAACAAACTTGCATTTATGTGGCATAAAAATCATTGCTGAAGTTCAGCCGTCATCAGTGTAGGTGAGCCTGATGCAGAAGTCTCTGGCTAACAGGCAGCAAAAGCACGCTTTGAAAGTCTGGTGTGACAATCCTTGTTTGTTGACAGACGTTTAGCATCTACAAAATTCACTTTGCTCTACTCGGGAAAACTGCAGCAATATTTATTATCTGTAGTTACTCATGTGTTTATCAGAGACAAGTGCCTGACACTGAGATAGCCTCAGTAGAGACAACACCCAATTCATTCTTCAGTGAATATAGTGACTATGACATTATCTGGGTATCCCCTGGTATAGAGTAGAAATGGATGTATTGTCTTGGGTTGAAGCTACACCCATATCAATTTCAAGCTTCTCACAAAAACTACTTTAGATGCTGAAGAAGGATGGTACAAGCTGTACATGACACATGGACCTCCTCCAAGTTCTTCCATGGTCATCTGAGCATTTGGGCACTGTCTTCTTTCTTTCAGCAAGGACGGCCAGCAGCATAGCATCCCCTTTCCCCTCCTTGCATACCAGCTCCTACCTCTAGCAAATGGAGAGGAGCTGACTACATGCTGAATAAAGAAAAAAACATAACTCAGAAACAGCTCAGAACAGACTGATAGAAGAACTGAGATGCCACAGAACAGAAACAAATATTGAGCTATTTCAACATACTTTTTTTATAAGGGCAATGAGATCTCCTGCCCACTGCTCACATCATCTCCTTGTCAAGTTGTAGTTAAGATCTAGGTCTAAGTCCAACAGGCCTGTAGTATATGGCATATGTGCTATGTGAGCCCTTCCCCAGGATGCCTATTCTGTGCAACATTTCCCCACTATCTGTGTTGGGGTAGAGTGGAAGCCAGGTTTGTCCCAAAGAAATCATCTCATAGTTTGACACAAGAGTAAAGGGAATGCATGAAAAACAGCCTACTTTTTATGTTGCACCAAAAGGGATGAAGCAGATGTTTTTAAGTAAACATGGACTCTTGCTATGCATTTCTGAGAAATCAAGAGAAGCTTTTTCAGAAGCAGGAGTAGCCCATGAATTTAAAGGCAGTTTAAATACTGTACTTTCCCATAAAGCTATAAAATTCTGGCAGAAAGCTCAGAAGCCAATCAATGAGGAATGAACCTGAGCATGTTATAACTCAGATTACCAATAAAAATGTCAGGCTGAAATAAAAAGTGAGTAGTTTTATAATCTTGAACTGAAACTATTTTTTTAATTGCTTTCAAATGGGGAACTTAACAATATAATTAAATATATGTATAAAAAACCCCAAAGTGCTACAATCTGCTTTACTATCTGACTTTGTTAAGCTGATTATTATTACAATAGGGGAAATGGTGGATTTGAATGTCTTTTCCCTGGCATTGCAATTTCCCAGCTGTTTTATTGGGATTGTATTAAAACAAGACAAAATGGACTCTGCTGCTTCCATAAAAACCAGTTGAGCATTAAGAGTTAATACCAGCATTTTAAAATCATTAAAACCAGCCTATAGCTGTAGATTAGTGTGGGGTGAGATGTGTTATTTGAAGCAGGTGTGATCTGTCAGGAGCAGTGTTTTGGCATTTTACAACTAGTGGGGCTACACGCACAGCTGTAGACTGAAGAAAAATGGACCAATGTGGGTACAATGGGCTGCTTTGTATATATGCTGCTATTTTGCTAATGCACTTTTAGCATATCTATAGATAAACAGTTCAAATATTGATTGGTATTTTCTGGTATTAATAGGCTTACTTTAATCTGGTTTAGTCTCTAAAGTATATTGCATTGATCAGTGACCACTGATATATTTTCTTAGTGAGACTAAATTATGCTCTTATCCAGAGGGTATTTGTGTAAATATATGTGTCTGGAGGAATAGTTTGGACAGAGAAAGCAAGCTGAGTATGTGCCAGTCAGGTGTAAACTGCTGGAAATAACCTGTTACTGTTTATGGACCAGGTTGTACAGAGTGTTTTAGAATAGGGTTGGTTGGGAGCCAGCGATAAAACACTTCTTCTGTTGGAAAATGCCAGTGTGGGGAAACAGAAGTATTTCACAGGAATGTGTCAGGTCTGATGAAGTTTTGATGAAATACAAACAGGGTCTTGTTTGAAAGTCTACCATGCTTCTGCCAACCCCCACACGGGTTGTTCTTGGCCCAAAAATTGCTTATTCTTCTGAGGGTTACATCGATAGGGCTGCCCTAACTGCCAGAGATCCTAACCTTCCTTAGTGCTGATGGGGCTAGGTGGTGTGGAAACCTTGAGTGACCTTACAAGAGTTAGTTAATGATGAAAATTTCAAAACAGTATCTCCATTACAACAACAAAACATTTTAACATGGATTTTCTTTTCCATTAGATGATTTGATATTTCTAGTTTTCCAAAAGGCAGTGTTGTAGTTTAAAATTATTTTAGGTAGAGATATTTTCCCATGAAAGGAAAATCTCAACTTTTTCTCATATAGTTGATGGCCTAGGAATGTTATTGAGATGGTACACATGGATTTTCCAAAATTTCATATATGCTTCTTAGATTTTGACACTGACAAGTTATTTGAGATGGGAACATGTAGTCACATTCCACTGTTTACAGCAGCAGAATACTTAATGTCATAGCAGAAAACTTACCTGGTCTTACTGTTTACAGGAGTGTTATTTATTACCCTATAGAACTAGTGGAAACTATTTTTTATCATATGCGGTGAAAACAAAATACAATTGAGATATGTAACCTCTGTAAGTTTATGAAAGCACTGAGTTAACACCATAAACCCTGACAAGTAAATTGTATTTTAAGAACAGGTACAGTTCTGTGAACTTGATGAGTTATAGATCGCATATAGACAGTGCTGTTTCACTTGCTGTAAATATGAGGGTCTGTTTTTCTTCCCACCTCTACCAATTCTTTTGCCATTGCAAGTCCTTTTGCTGCAGTGCAGCTACTAGTGATTTATACTAGTGCAAGTAAGAGTCAGAACTGGGAGCATTACTTTCAACCCAGCAGTGTCCATTTAACTGTCACAGTGGGTAAAGACAAGAACTCTCAGAGAAGGTTGTTTATCCTTATGGGAAAGGACAATAAAAACCACAGGGGATTTCCTTTCTGGCCAGGGTGGAATTTTAAAGGATGGAAAAGAGTAATTTTTATTCTCCACTTTAATTAGCCAAACCCTTTGATGTTAGTGGTAGATATCAGTATAAATCTCAAGGGCATGAAGTTAATGGAATTACATTAAGGGTGAATGTTCCTCAAGGAGCCGTTCACACACTCTGCTTTGCAGCTAAGAGTGCTACAGGTCAACAAGGCATTGCTAATTATTACAGATCCTGTCAAACATGACTACCTAACCCACAAAAATATGCATTGCTCAATTACACATGTATATACAAGAAAGACAGTATTATTCTCAACCTTTCTTTTTGAACAAAATACCATAACTTTTTACTACTAGACTCCATCCAGGAGCACTGGTACATTAGCTGGAAGTTCCTGAGTATAAAAAAGACTTATAAGAGCTTAATCCTCATTTTTGCACTTAAATCTTGGAATTTTGCATTCTCTGTAACTGGGACATTCACACGATCCCTAGTGACTCCTGGGATGCAAAATGTGTATCCTGAGCAGCCAAAGGAGCAAAGCCAGCGCTGTCACATAATAAATAAAAATGTGGAAGATCAAATGTTGTAACATCCTGAAGGGTGAAGTAAGTGAATTCAAGCTAAGGAGGAATGTATCCAGAAAGGCCTGTGAGGCAAGACCAAGGATTTTCAGTTCAGATTGTCATGCCATGAGAGTGTGAGGGCATTAGTTCTATCATCTCTGCTGGTAAAACAGACAGGGAGCAACAAGGACACACAGAGATCAAGGAGAACTACTGCCAATGCTTTCCATATCTCCAGTGTATAACAGTGGCCACCATGGAAAAACCAACAGTGGTCACATGAGGTTATATGAGATTGTTATAACCTCACATTTGGTACAAGAAGCTGTTCTGTGACATTCTGGAATTTACTTTTCGAGGTCTGTATTTTTGGAAGTGGTCCACGTCTATTGGAGAAGCCTGCAATTTGCTCTTATTGGTGGTGAAGTTAAGGTAGAAATGAGTTAGAGAGACATTTGCTTTCTGAAAAGCAGTGGCAAGAAGAAAAAATGTCTCTTTATACAGTGTCTCAATTTTCAATATCATTAGGTTAAAGACTTCCTATGCTTTACTATCATTAGTACATTGCAAACATGTGAAGGTAACTATTCATAAAATAGCATCAACTGAATGATCAGATCAGTTTCCTACTGGGGGAAACCATTTGGGAAAAGGAGGAGTCTCTAAGGAATGTGAAAATTTTCATCACACCACAAGGAGAGATAAAATTTCTCTGGGCCATAAACAAATAGCTCATTTGAAATTAAGAAATTATATACCTGCAAGATTTCCATAGGACCCAAAATGAAGAAAAGCAGTAGTACAACAGGAGATAATACTGAGGCTAGACTGAATGTCATGCTTTCTATGAATCAACCACCTGATGCTCCAGCTGGGCATTCAAGTCTCACTCTGGGAGAAGTTAAGCAAAATTTATATATAAGTAGCTTATTTGGAAATAATGAGGTCTCAGATAATGTGATGAGGTCTAGGTTTCAAGCAGGATATAGGTATGCCTGAGACAGAGAAAGGTAAACAGAGAAGATTGAAAGAACATAATCTCTGAAGAGAAGTTGAAAGTACTGGGATTACTTTCTCTATTAGTAGTACGTGTTTTCTCTGTAATGTAAGTTTTGGGAAGGAAAGCTGTGAATAGTTCTCTGTATTCAGACAGAAGAAAAAAAGTCTACAACAATGATGAGCATCTTGGTACAACTAACTGTGCATTATTTGTTTAGTAAAGATACTTTGATGAGGCTCGTTTTACTGAAGGCTCCACACAGAGTGTGTGGTAAACACAACATCTGTCACTCCGGTGTGATCTGGCTCATACTTGGTTAAAGAATGGTTTATATTGGAAAAGACCTTAAAGATTATCCAGTTCCAACCCCATATGGAAACTTCTCACTATACCAGGTTAGAGTGAGCTCCATCCAACCTGGCCTTGAACACTTTCAGAGAGGGGGCATCCACAGCTTCCCTGAGCACCCTGTTCCCGCGTCTTTCTACCATCAGTGAAAGTGACAGTGACACAGTAAGCTTTTGCTATTTTTTTTCCTTTTTTCAGGTTAATGGATACACTAGGTTATAAATCCATGGATAATAATAGATTTGGAGTAATGCCCAACTATGTGGTGGTTATTGTCAATCTGAGGACAGATACCATCTCAGCTCTCTAAAATAAGCATCACTTGGTCACCATTACATTTCCAACCAGCACCACCAGCTGCTAAGCAATGACTCTGCCATATTTCTATTTCAGCAATACACTGCATTTCCAGAAATGTATCTCTAGTTAGTGCTGCAGCTCTTCCACCCTTTCATGTTCCTATGGTCCTGATCTTAGCCAAGTATTTGCTGAGAGCATGAACTATGTGCTTGCACTTCTCTGCTAATGTGCTGAGGCAGGAGAGTGAGAGGGAAGAGAGATCACTTCCACCCCCGTATTCTCACACTTAGACATTGCAAAGTGGAAGGTGCAGATGCCGGTGTCAGTGTCAGCCTTTCATTTCCAATTAAAGAGGTAATGTGTGTGTCTGTGTTACAGAGAATAGTCTGGTCCTCTGTGATGAGATATAACTGTACAGGAATACTATAGTGGTTGTCCCAGAAATGTTCTACAAATAATCATGTGGTAGCAAGCATAAAAAAAAGGTCTCACAGTCTCTTTCAATTAATATTACTTTTATTGCACATGAAATGTATACAGTGTCACGTGAAGAAAAGCACATACAACTGGTGCAAGGAATAACTTCCAGCTCTGTTAGAAGTAGGAAACACTTTTTTTTTCTCAAGTGGCTGAAACTAAGGGCACTTTGGACAGCTGCTGGATTGTATTCTGAGCTGGCAGTTGCAGATATCACATCCAGATTGATGCAAAAAGTGGAGAAAGATGTGAGTACTCACAGTGCACCTGAAGACTATTCCTGTATTCACAGTAGTACTGTTAGTATTTGAATTAGAACAACAGCTCCTCTCTCCAGTATGTTGTTTCATCCCTCCACCAGCAGCAATTTTGTTTTCCTGTAGTGACCCCTTCTTTTGGGCTGCCTGTGCTCTGGCAGCAAAGGTTGAGGTGTGGGGGGACCCACTCATCATTACCTGATTATCATCAGCATGAGACTGACAGTTGTGGAAAATCCACATTATGTTCATATCAGCAGAATAATTAGATATATGTATATACTTATGCATATGTGTAATTTTCTCTTGAACAAGTGCTAGCAAAGTACACCTGGGCAAAATAACCATTGCAGTCTTTCTTTAGATCTTGTCTTATGGAAGTTTTAACAAGAGAGAGAGTGCACTGCTCCATCAAGCATTGGTGAGGCAGAATCATAGAATCATTAGGGGTTGGAAGGAAACTTGAAAGATCATCTAGTCCAATCCTCATGCCACAGCAGGATCACCTAGACCAAGTCGCACAGGAATATATCCAGGCGGGTTTTAAACGTCTCCAAAGAAGGAGACTCCACAACCCCTCTGGGCAGCCTCTTCCAATGCTCCGTTACCCTCACTGTGAAGAAGAATCTCTGTGTTGTGCTTTTGCTAGTGACAAATGGACCCTTAAGACGTGAAACCAGGCATGTAACTCCTTTGAGACTCAGTTTCTGTGGCAGTAAAACAGACTAGTGAAAGATAACTTCCAAGGGCATAGTGAGGATTAATATATAGTTGAAAGAGCTTTGAGATACTCAGCTGAAAGGAACTTGATACTGTCAAACAATTGTTCTATTTGTTATTCAGTGATAAATAGTTATTTGGATATTCCTTGGGAAAATGTGGACATTTGAAAAGAGGCCAACAATATTCTTTACAGGAAAAGCAATGAATGTAAATTTGAACATGTTCTATATAGGCTACATCTGAAGAATGAAAATATATATGTAGATTAAATTACTACATTTGTAGAGTATAAAAATAGGCTAGAGTCATAACCCTCCTTAGAGCAAAGCAGGCAAAAGAAAAAAAAAGGCCCAGAACAGCTGCTACACAAAGTTTCTAGATGCAGAGTTCAATAAAATCTTGATGTATGTATGATGTACAAGCAGAATCGAGCTTGGTTATATTAATCTCCAAACCCCTTTATTTTGCAGCCAAAATATGCCTACATGGAGTAGATTAAAAATATTTATACAAGGCAAAATTCCAAGGCTAGTGAACATCCTGTTGCCAAAGACATTTTGTGGACAACAATATATCATTTTACCACATACAGTAGTTACTGCTTTCACAGTGAAAGAATATGATAGCACAGACATGTATACATGCAATTCAGAAATCGTATTTGTGCCCGCACGTCAACTGAAATGTCTCATATGGCCACGTAGGAGACTAAAGTGTACAAGTGACTGCAGATGCCCTCTTTATGATAGATGTTTAGTCACTACCTGTTAACTTTGAATAAGCTGCCCTGCTGCATCACAGCAACTCTTTAAGACCTTCATGACACCTTTATAAACATTACTAGTGCAACTAGCCACAGTTCAAGCTTTCTATGCCCCTCAGTGGTGGCTCACAGAGACCCATTTAGAAAATAGAAAAAAAAGGGTCTGACCAAAAATCTACTCTGTCTAGAGCCCCAAATCTTCAAATTGCTTCTATGCCTTGAATGTGCTTGGTCTCCTTGAACCTATTGCTGCCTCCTAGGGTAATGAGGTTCTGCCATTTCATTTCTCACTGTTAAGTACCCCCTCATTTACTTTGAATCTGCCGTGGCTTTATTTCATTTGGTGAAACTCACACTTGGAAAAAAAATGAGATAATGACTGTGTCTTTTCAGTTCTCCTTTTTTTGGGAGACAAAGTTGTACGCACGTTTGTAAGATCTTTCATAGGCTGAAGACTCTAAGCCAAATTATTTATTTCTTTAGTGGAAGAGGTTCTACATCAGTAACCATCTTTATTTTCCTTTTGTCTCTTTTGCTAGGTTGCTTTCTTCTTTTCTTTTTTTTTTTTTCCCTCCTCCCTTTCTCTCTTTCTCTCCAGAAATTTCGTCTGTTTTGTGTGCTGTTTTGGTACAGACCTTCTGTGGGCTCAGCCTCCTACTGGTGGCTCCTGCCTGTCGTCTTTGGCTATAAAGGGACCTGTGATCCTAAAGCACACACACCATAAGAATCCTGAATTAAATTTATAACGTGAGGATGGATTAATCTGTACTTTTATTTTGCAGTTTCTTGTCCACAAAAACCAAGGGATACTGTGAAAACTAGCCTGAAAGACATGCAAACACTACTGTAATAGGATGGTGTCATATATGATTACTTGCATGAAATAGCAATGGCTGAACTTAGCAACACTGAAGTGTGAATATTTTTAGTTTTGGCACATTATCCTATTCTCCTATCATTTTTATTGAGGAAAAATAAGGGTGAGGTACATGGAAAATACAAGTGTTAGATGGAGATACTAAACATACCTCCAAAGATATCATAACTTCTTGCTTAACAAAAACAAATTTGGGGAGAAAAAAGGAAAATGAAAATAAGACAATAAAATCTGTCTTTTCTGGCTAATCTTAGGGGGAAAAACCAAGCAACTACTTTTATTGTGATTTAAGTGTAACCTGATACAGTGATATTAATGACAAAGTTAACATAATTTGTGTATCTTCATGACACATTTTGTCAAACAATCGCTTGGTCTTGCTTTTGATGTTCGAGTTCCAAGAAGTTATTAGGAGTTTATGAAACAAATGCAGGGAAATTCCACTGCTTTGAAATTTTTCCATCTGAAGAGAATATTTCTTAAATTTAAGAGAAATTTATGAAATTAGTTCTCCTCTCATATTTAATTTTCAACAACTAGATAAATTTGAGAAATAATTTGGATCTTGGATTATGAACTATTTGAAATACAGCTTAAGAAGTAATTTTGATTTAAAAAAGAAGTGAAATGTCTAAAAGTGTCAATTCAAGTGTGTACTCATATTGTTTAGAATTTTCAACATACATTGGTAAAAACCAATGTAAGGATTTGTTTGTTTTTAAAACTCTTGGTCAAACAGCTATAATCTGCTCTAATTATAATGCCTCATCCTTCAGTATTTGATCTCATTTTTTAACTCTACATACAATGAACGTGGACCTCATTTTAAGGAAACTAAAGCTACAGAATCAACAAAATTGCACTGTACCACACAGAATAACAAAAATCCTCTGTCCATCAATAAAGTCAAGTATCCACAACTTTTTAAGCTGTTCCATGGTAACCATCACTGTCAAACTTTTATATGGTTACACATTCTCAAAACACTTAATTTACAGTGAAGGAAGACTGATCTCTGCTTTGTGTCTCCACCAAGCTTTCAAGCAGAAACAAATACACAGGCTTCCCAAAACTTAAAACAGAACTAATAAAGTCCCAAAGAAAAGATGAGTGTTTCTCTATTCCAAAATAAAATCTTGATGCTATTGGCAGCTACTTTCCAGAACATCCAGTTTTGATTTTTCCATTTCATCTTTCTTCATCTTTTTTCTAACCTGCTCTGAAGCATCTTCATCCTTCCTTGCTTTGCTTAATTCACTTTTCCCTCAAAATTTTCTGTGTTCTTTGAAGTTAAATTGTTCTACCACCATTTTTTATACACTTTGAGTAAGAACTTGAACTCAGAAACAACATGGACATTTCTTGTTTTCTAGAAAAGAAAAATGGGATATTTCAGCAGTAAACACCCTTTGGGTGCTTCAGAGTGTTCTGCCAAGAATGGTTCTGCAGCAAGTACAATACATTCGTTAAAGTGCTTAAGGCATTTGCTGAGGTCTTTCACTGCTTCAGGACTCTACTAATGATTGTCACTCAGTCATGTGTATTTGCTACACAGGCAAGACCTGATTCTTCATTAACATTTTCACGTTAATTGACAGTTCTGATGGTCATAAGTTAACACAAAGTTGCTCAAATACATAAAGTCCAGGACAGAAATGTAACACAGAATTAAACTCAGTGTTCCATCCAGCTCTTTTTCCCAAACTACAAATTGTAGCAAATAATTGCTTATTTCTGCATTTCCGTAAGACCTTGTCTTCCTCACTATTATTTGGTAATAACACTTTTCTATAGTAATGGTAAAAATATTTTGAATGCAGTTTACATTAAAGCTGTTCATTGAAAACTATGTCAAGAAACTTATGAATTACTTTTGGGTTTGGTTTACCTCTCTTTGCACTCTATAAGGCCAAACACTTGGCATGATTTATTTTTCCTTTTTTTTTTTTTATATTAAATAAAGCAAGTCCATTCTTTTCCAATCTGGCAAATAAAACTTAATAAAATTATGTTCTTTGATCTCTACCTAACAAAGAACTGTATATTGCTAAATGAAGTGGAACTGCAGCTACACAGTTTGCTGTGGACACGTACTCCTGGAACCAATTATCTATAGATTTTAGAGGAGCACAAAATTTACAGACTTTTCAAATAGGAACCGATGGTGAGCTGAAGGAAAAACACAGATGTTTCATAGTGGTGCAATGACAAGAAAGAGATCAATAAAACACTATGAAGAAAAATTTTAAAGGAAATAATGCTTCCATGTTTATGTCTAATATTTCACTAAGCACAACTGGAGGAAATAATTTATTTGCAGAGATAAAGCTGTACATCTTTTGAAACTGTTTTTGTGTTGACTTATTATATAGTATGAAAATGTAATCGTAGTTCCAATATAACAAAGTATTAAGCAACTATCATATGTATCGCATATTTTTAGTAAAGTGGTGTCTGGTAAAACTGTTGGTAAAATTGTGTCCAGTCACCACACAATACAAATAGTGCACCATTCCTCTAGAAAATGTACAGTAATCAGCAAGGATGATGGAAACTCACTTTGCTATTGCATCTACAGCATGTCATTTTCCTTTGCTACACACTGACAATTTACTATTTATCAATGGTGAAGACAATCCTTTTAAGTTATTCTAGAACACCATGAGCAGGTAACTCCTGAGCAAATGGTTTATAAAAGAATACCTAGCTGTGCAATCACCTGATAACAGATATTCATATCCAGATACAGGAAACTGTTATCCAAACATGGAAAACTGGACATAAGCCTGCACAAGCTTCCACTGCCTTTGATCAAGAAAAACTGAACTGCAAAGAGAGATTAATATTCATACTATGTTCAGGCTATGAATCTATGCATTAATTTTCAGGCAGATAGTTCATACCTCTGCATCTGAAGTAAGTTACCATAAGATCCTTCTGTAGTTATTGGAGACACATAGGCATGCATGAGTCTTAACTAAGCAAAATGAGTCTGAATTTTTAAGGCAACAACTTCACAACAAACTGAACTGCACACTAGAAGCTGCTCTATCTCTACAGTCATCTAGATGGCCTAGATTACTGGCTCAGATGCTGACCATTTATGCTGTAGATAACTACACTGGGTCAAACAAGTCTTACTGGGTGTGTCTGTCTGTGATTCAAGACAGGTGAAGAATAGTCAGCTCCAAATCAGAAAACAATTAACATTAAGTTCAACAACAGCAAATGTAGGGTCCTCTATCAGGGGAGGAATAACCCCATGCACAAGTAGAAGGTAGGCATTGACCTGCTGAGAATCCTGGGGGAAAACAGGTTGATCATGAACCAACAATGCACCCTTGCGTCTGAGAAGGCCAGTGGATTGCTAGGACGTATTAAGAGATTGTGACCAGCATGTTGAGAGAGGTTTTTTTCGCTTTCTGCTCTGGTGAAGCTGTTACCAGGAGGACTGTCTCCAGTTCTGGGCTCCCCAGTTCCAGAAGGAACTGATGAAGAGAGTACAGTGAAGGGCTACAAAGATGGTTAGAAGGCTGTAACATCTCTTTTATGATGAGAAGCTGAGGGACTTGAGTCTGTTAGCCTGGAGAGAAGGCAGAGGGATTATAGAGAATTATAGAATCATTAGGGATTGGAAGAGACCTTGAAAGATCATCTAGTCCAATCCCCCTGCCACAGCAGGATCACCTAGATCAAGTCACACAGGAATATATCCAAGTGGGTCTTCAACATCTCCAGAGGAGACTCTACAACCCCCCAGGCAGCCTGTTCCAATGCTCCGTTACCCTCACTGTGAATCAATGCTTATAAGTATCTAAAGGGTGGGTGTCAGCAGGAGAGGGGCAGTCTTTTTTCAGTAGTGTCCAGTGACAAGACAAGGGGCAATGGGTACAAATCAGAACTCATGAAGTTCCATCTAAACATGAGAAAAAAACCTTTCCTTTGAATGTGGCAAAGCACTGGAACAGAGTGATGAGTGGTTGTGGCACATCCCTTCTCAGGAGATATTCAAAACCCACCTGGATGCAATCCTGTGCACCCTGCTCTGGGTGAACATGCTCTGGCAGTGGGGTTGGAGTAGATGATCTCAGGAAGTACCCTCCAACCCCCACCATTCCATGATTAGTTGAAGGTCCACACTGAATCTGGACCTTGGTCACTTTAAGATGGTATAGTCTCAAGCAAAATGAGTTTGTGACTTACTTCAAAGGTTTCCTAGGTGCATCCTTGGGACATATGGGGAAAACAACATAGCTAAGCATTAAAGCATTGATGAATATAACACAAATGTAAAATGCTTATAACATTTAGTAAAGATATATTTGCTTTTTGACCTAGACTAAAATTTGGTCATTCTGAATAAATTACTTCCAGAATTTTGACTTAAAGCAGTATTACTTTTTGTCAGGGCATCCACAGTGGCAGATGGAGACAAACAGGAAACGTGGAAAAAGGTGGTGGAGGCTTGTACAAATGTCAGAAAGTAGAATCAGGAGTTGATATTAATCAGTGGCATTCTTGCTCATAAATTTTAGTGTGGAGAAAAGTAAAACAATTTTTCAAGGAAAGGAGAGTAGGACAATGAAGAAGGAGGATAATCCTAGCTGTCTCACTGTGAATATTCTGTACAGAAGTCAACTGCTTTTGGGATTTCAAAGAGAAAAAGTTTGAGGTAGGTGAAATAGACAACTGTCTATTAAGATGTGGTGGATAAATTTTGATAGCACACTATAAGGAGTATATAATACATTTTCTATTAAAAAATGTTCCAGCTGTTATTGTTTCCATAATACCCTGAAATCCAAGAAATAGCTCAGTAACCATGATCTACTTATCTTAGAGATAAAGAAACTGCAGTCCTGCCAAATGTCCTAACCATGAGACCAGCAAACCATCCTAGGCAGTTATCATATTTTCTCTCTCTAGTGTGGGTTGCTGCAAAAGTTACATGTTATTGCGGAGAAGATGAAGATCCTAGCTCTCTCTGTGGTTATCCACCAATGAAAGCAACTTCTGATCATCTAAATTTAATTAAAATTAAGGACTTATAATTCTTTAATCTGGTACAGATGAATTAATGAGTTCAGGTGCCTACAACACAAGGCAGCTCTGGGACCTGATTTGTTGACTGGGTTTGAATAGATTTCAGGACACAGCCTGGAAGCCACCCCTGATGAAGTGGAAGCAGCAATTAGCAGGAATGGAAAAATCATAATGATGTTTAAAGCCATGGCTCCTGTTTGCAGCACAAGCATGTGCCAAGCACAGCTGCACTCAACATTTATCAGTGAAAAAGAGACTTCCAGCTGTTTCATTGACAGGTACTAAGCTTGCATTGCTCTGTCTCGGCAATAGATTGTATTTACTGATCAGAAATAAAGTATCCTCTTATACCCCTGTAGCCACCTACCCATTGTGCCCTTGATTCATCATACGCATACAGGTTCAGTAATTTAGTGCTTGTGCAACTGTGCATCCAAAAACATGAGATACCACTGTTTCTTATAAGACCTTCCTTTCAAATCTCTGGCTGAAACTCAACCCTGACCTAACACTGCCCTCCTCTTCTAGAAGTGGGACAGTGTTTGAAAGTGTAATGGTACTATGAAAGTCTACAGAACTGAAAATGGTGACATTTGGGCTGAAGCGTTTGAACTTTGCACCCAGAGTTAAGCATCACTTAGACAGCAAAGTGGCTTAATTCTCAAAAGGGCAAACCAACCACAAATGTACTGGGTAATTAACATCCCAGTGGTCTATTTAAGTAACTTAATAATGTTATCCCTGATTTACTGAGTAGGTCTCTTGCTTGCAAATCAATGACACAGTTGAGAAGGAGATCCCAGCACATGTAACTCCCCCTTCAGCACTCTCATCACTAAGTAATGAGTGAAGTTGAAACCTCTACAGATATTTTGTGGATAGAACCTCCAGCAGCAGGTGGGGTCAAAACACAGGCATGGCCTCACCAGGGACTTTCTAAGTAATATCAGATCTGCCTGCACCTTCACTCCCTGTGCAGCTTCCCCAGTTTTGACTGTCTCACAGTGAGAGTCAAATCCAGCCTCAACCCAGTAGTGGCAGTAACATGAGCTCCCCCCAGGACCAAGATTTCTGATCACACACTCAGAAATATCTACGCGAACAATCCCCCTTTTAATGTTATTTCTGTATAAATTATGCACTGCTCCTTTCCAGCCAATTTTTTTTTATCAGCAGAAGTTATTTGGTAACGTTTTTGTTTTCATACTGAGTTTTGATTAAAGAGGAGGAAAAAAAGAGTCTCATTTCATTTTCACAGTGTCTCTCGGCAGAGCAAGCACTCCTGTTTCTACTGTGGGATTTTGTTTTTCTCTACAGTATGTCTTGACAAATAGCCCTCTCTGATTACTGTGCTTGCACAAGATTTCATTATGGTTTTGATAACATGCCACAATCTTTAAGTTTCTGTTTGATATAAAGAGTCAGTCCCTGAACAGTAATCATGAGAGAGTGGGGAATATTGAGTGTTAGAGTTTCCATATTTTATAAGCTGCCAAAATAAATGATTTAGGGTAGAGAAGCCTGTATTAGTAGCAGATCTCCAGCTTTACGAAGGCAAGAAACAGTGCTGATGAGTAGGCCAGTTTGTGGGAACTTATTTTTAAGGCTATTGTTATGATTTCAGTCTTCAGGACCCAGATTCCCAGGTGGTGTCAGTTGATCTTGTTGCATAGTCTTCTGTGCAACTGTGTTGATGACTCTCCCCATGGCCCCTGTCTGTCTAAGCATGTGGTGTTGATGAGACAAGCCTCTCCTGAATGTCTCCAAGAATTTTTGTCTTACCACTGCCCAACACAAGCAGCATTTGGATTATTTGCAGTGCTTCTTGGCATCTTTCTGATCCTTGTTACATGAATGCTGTATCTGACTGTAGAACTTGTATCAGTCAAAGGGGAGTCAAGTTAGTTTTAAACTTTGGCTGGCTGCAAAAGAGGAGTAATACACCAGAGATCAAAGGGAAATATTTTCCAAGGATCTCTTCCAAGGGAACTCCTCTTGGATGAAAATATTCCAAGGGCCACACAGACTGAAAAAAATCTCTCCAGAGGCCAGAACTGCCCATTTTCAGAATCTCTGTGTTAACAGCTTCCAATTCCCTGTTTGATCAAACCTCTCTGGTGGTTCCTGTTTCACTGTACTGTTTATTATCTGTCTGCTTGGGAAATCATATGTAGGTAGTGATTCCCACCACATTATTTTTATCTGACATGTGTCTTAAAACGAAACACTGAACTGCCTCCTGAGTTTGAGATACAAGATTGTGTGAAGTTGTGTTTCTGGGAAGTTACTGACTTCTGTGAAGTCTCGTGGTCATCTTTGTGCAGTCAGTGGAGTCTCAATAGATGTTAATTGAATTGAGATGAGAGGATGTTACCTCAGCAGCACTGTCATCACTCTTTTTTTTTTGTTTTTTTGTTTGTTTCTTTGGTTAGTTTTCTCCTTCTTCTTAATTAAGAATTTAAATGCATCTATAATGAGAACAAAGGACAGTGTGGTTCTTCCCAAATCTGTATAAAATAGGACTGAATCAGGATATTGGCACCTAAACACCAGATTGTGGCCAGACTGTGTACTCCATCACCTTTCCTCAAATGACGAGTGCCTGAAGCACTTGTTTGCTGAAATCCTTCCGAATTAGTCAGGTTGATTTTTTGCATAATTGTCTGATGAGTGAAGACCTGGCCCAGGAAAAAGGTGTCACTGCTGTAAAGTAGGTAGGATATAACAAGGAATACTCATTGTTTGTTATGTCTTAAACCATAAAAGATTTGCAACTCACATTAACTTTGCAGTTAACTACACACTCCTCTGCTGTCCTGATACTTTCAAATCACATCTTCAATGAACTTGCTTATTTTAAGGAGTGTAATATTTTTACATACTTCATGTTCTTAGAAGAACTTTAATTTGGCCTAAGGTGATGAAAAGGAGGGGAATGAAAGGAAAAGAGAAATCACAGAATCAATGAATCCAGAAAACTGTAAAGGATCTCTGGAGGTCTTCTAGTAAAATATCAAGATTAGAGTGGGACTATAACAAAGGTAGATCAGACAAACTGAGACTAAGGCTAAGTCTATCTGAATCTTGAAATACCATGAGGACAGACCTTCTACCTGCATGTGGGTTCCAATGTTATAATACTCTTCTACTGAAGAAGTCCTGAAGTCCAAGTTAAGCCCTTTTTAAATCATCTGATACTCGTGACAGTCTTTAAAACTCTCAAAAAAATCCATCAAAGAGTTACATGCTGCTCAGAAATCACTTTGCTGAATGGAGAGGTAACTTCTCTCCTCCTTCTTCTGGCCACACTCCTCATATCATAACCCAGTTCCCTGTTCTTGGGATGAAAGCACACTGGTAGTTGTTAGTCTAACTGGTGTTCCCTAGAGGTACAGTGTCCTTTTCAACAAGGTTTCTGTTCAGACAGTTTGGTCCCTGACATGTGTTTACACTGCTCTAGTACAAACCATTTCATGTATCCTTGCTGAATGTAAAGCTTCTGTTAGCCTAAACCTCAAGTTTCTCAGGGTTCTTTTGGCTTGAAACCCTACCATTGTAGTGTATTGAACCCTTCCTTCCCTGTCTAATTAAGTATTGTCCACACATTTGACAAGGGTGGAGATTCTGTCTCATTGCACAGGTCATTGATAAAGATACCGAATAGTGCCAGCTTCAGTATCAGCTACTGGGCTGCTTTACTTGTTGGCTGCCAATTTGATTTTGAGCCACTAATTAGAATGAGGTGCTTTGGCCAATTTTCAACCCGTCTTGAAGACAGTTTGTCTAGCCCAGTTTTCCTCAGCTACACATGAAAATACTGGAGATCATGGTGTCAACAGTTTTACAGAAGTCAGAGTGAATTACGTGTTATCTGCACAAACACTCATTTCTTCATCAAAAGCAGTTGGACTGGTGGCGTGTGATGTACTGATGTTGACTGTTTCTGATTACCTTCCTGTCCTTCCTACTCACGAAAGTAGCGGTAATGTGGCAGTGGCAGAGGGGATGGAAACTCCTCTGATGGAATAGGTTTCAGTTAAACGATACGCCAAAATGTTTTACCTCTCAGTGCAAATGCTTAAGTATGACTGTGCATTAAAACAGGGCTGGTTTTGGTGGTTCCACACAATTCAGCTCCTGAGAATGCTCCCTAGCAGAGCATTGCTGAGCTGAAGATTTGATTTGTGTTGGAAAGAACGTAAGGATGTTAGGATATAGGAACACTTACCATGTAAAGTAGGTTTTTTAAGCAAATACTGTTTGTTCTTGTTACCAAATGAAGCAGTCTCTTATAATACCTGGCCTTTCCTGTATCACACACTTTTCTCCTTTTTTTCTTTTCATGCTCTTTGATAAGGAACTTTAAATGTTATTGTTATTAAATACTACTCTTGGACATAAGTCAGGACGAATAGCTCATTCCACATCTCCTGCAGTTGCTTTAGGGCTTCCATAAACACAGCTAGATATGAATGTATCAGTTACTTTTGGGCCATATGTTTGAGACTTCTTTAAAGCATTAGGAGTAGCATCTCATATTTTATGGTGTTCAGTATATCATGATGTAATTTAAAAAATTAATATGAAAGTCAAAATTAAAAGGATTTTGGCTTGGGTCAAACTGAAACCTTTCAATTGACCTCAAATTAATTTCATCTGGCAATTTTCCTTCAGAGAATTTTTGAAATTTTCAAGTGGGGAAGACAGCCAAGGTTTTAAATCCTTTGTGAAAAAAGATTTTCATTCCCTGCAGAGCTGTAAAATTCAAGTAACAAACATGTACATGTTTTATCCCCTCCTAAATCACATGTCAGCTTCCTGCAGGCAAATGCCAGCAGTTCCTGTCAAAGGTATGAGGTATAAAACTGTTCTGGTAGGAGCTGACCTTCAGAGACTTCCTGGCTAGCATGAGGATTGTAAAAAAATCCAAAATAGATTGTGAGGGAAGTCTGTATTCATGTGAAACATGGAAGTTCTGCTCCAAGATCTGAAGTGAGTTTTAAAGGGTCAGGAGCCTCTGGTTTGTTAGAATGGCCTTAGGCTTTTGTTTGGAGAGATACAGCTTGAGAAAGAGAGCGTTAAGGTAATAAAAATTACTCCAATTACAGGATTCTTCAACTGGAGCTTTGTGAAATCTTTGAGAAGAAATATGTGTCCTCAGTGGAGCTCACACAAGAACTATGATTGCATAATTGATAAGGTGAGAAATTATAATTTTTCAGTTAAAAAATCTAAACCAGCTCATAGAAGAAACTGGGGCAACAGTGGTGATAATTGACTAAATACTACTCTGTTATCTGTGCCAAGCTGTTTTACAAGAGTGTAAATCAGAGGATTTGCAGACTAAGGAAGGTTTGCTTTACAAGTAGTCCTTAAAGTAGATAGAGACATTCTTAAATTCACTCATAAACACAGCAGATACAAATAATGGAAATATTATAATATTTCTAGTCTTCAGGCCAGTGCTGTTTTTTTCTCCATAGGTTAGCATCTTATTTTTTTTATTCTTTATGCAGTTAAAGGTTCCAACAAAGTATGTATCATAATGGATATTAGAGTATAGAATGTCCAGTGAAGGAGCTTTTCTTATCTTAATCCTAAGGGCTTGTTTCCCCTAAAATCTAGCATCTACAATAAATATTTTTTGTTTTAATTCAGTAATTCCAAATCCTCCATAACTGTTGTTCATCGGCTGTAGACCTGGGTTTTCATTCACTTCATCTGGTATATGCAATCATCCAGCCTAGGCACCCAAGTTTAGGTGGAGCAGGTGTATCTATCGGTGCAGTGCTTGGACTACCTGAAAGCCACATGGAGGTTTACCTCACTGCAATTTGCACAACTGACTCAAACCCATTCCTCTGAGAACTGTAAACCACTGAAATCAAAGGATGAAGTCCTTAGTCCTCCTTTTGCTGTTAACATATTTATAGGAACCTTGGTTTTATGTCTTTTAAAACTGTTCTAGTTAGGCTTTGGCCCTTCTAATTTTCTCTTTGCATCTTTGTAGTCCTCATGAGTTGCCTTCCCCACCTTCCAAAGCCCATATACTCTCTTTTTTTCTCACTGAGTTCCACCTAAAGGTCCCTGTTAATAGTAATAAAGTGTCTGATATACTTCAGGAATGTATTATTGAAGGCACAAAACCAGGCCGTCCCTGTGTGTTGCAAGATGAACCATAGGGGAAAAAGACCAGCCAGGATGAATAAGGAAATTTTGAAAAAACTAAGAGAGAAAAAGAGGATGGACCACNAGATGAGGATAAGGCAGAGGTACTTAATGCCTCCTTTGCCTCTGTCTTCAACAACAAGGTACACTGTCTTCAGGATGACTACTTACCTAAACTGGTAGATGGGGATAGGGTACAGTGTAGTTTTGCTGTTATCCAAGAGGTACTAGTTATAGAGACCTGCTGATCCATTTGGATCCCCACAGGTCCATGGGACCGGACGGGATTCACCCCAGAGTGATGAGAGAGCTGGCAGATGAGCTTACTAAACCACTCTCCATAATTTATCACAAGTTGTGGATCACAGGTGAGGTCCCGGATGATTGGAAGTTGGCGAATGTGACCCTCATTTACAAGAAGGGTCAGAAGGATGATCCAGGTAACTATAGACCTGTTAGCCTCACCTCAGTTCTGGGCAAAGTTATGGAACAGTTAGTGCTGAGTGCTATCATGCAACAACTGCGTGATGGCCAAGAGATTAAGCCCAGTCAGCATGGGTTTAGGTGGGGTAGGTCTTGCCTGACTAACCTGATCTCCTTTTATGATCAAGTATCTTGACTGGTCAATGAGAAGAAGACTGTGGATGTAGTGTACCTGGATACCAGTAAGGCATTCAACATGGTCTCCCATGATATACTCCTAGCTAAGATGGCAGCAAGGAACTTTGACAGGAATATACTTTTCTAGAAAGGGATGAAGATTATTATTATTTCAAATACATGCTTTATGTATGATTTACATCAATTATTACTGATAATCTTCCTTATATCAGGAAGATCTTTTAGAACATCTTGATGTCTCAGGATGTAGCAAATAGTAAATCTAATGGCTGGGTAAGCAGTTTAATATTTGTCAGAAACAAGGAAATAGGCAGATATATGTAACCAGTAGTTAATAAACAGACCAAACAATATACTTCTGTTATTAAGTTTTTTTTTAAACAACCTGTCAATGCTGTTTCAAATTGTGAATCCTCCCAAAAGTCACCAGCCTTAGGATGTCTGGAGTGTGCTGCTGCCAGTGGGAACAGATCACGCTTCTAACTATGCAGGATGAAACCTCACTTCTTTTTATATCTACCTCTACTAAAAGAGCTCCTTGAATACATATGATTTCACTTCTGCCCTTCTGCCACATGATGAAAAGAATTAGCAAATGCAAGGAATGTGTCTGGGAAACAGGCAGATCTGCCCTGCCAACATGGTACTAATTTGTTTCCAATACAGTGGCAAATTACTTTCTTTTAAAAAATAAAAGAGAGAGTGGAACATTTTTCTTACACAGAAAGAAAGAAAAATTAATAAAGATTTTGCAGAAGGTGAACTTCGAGGTCCCGACGCAAATCCTGAACAAATTACAGGGAAGCAGAACCAGCTGGTGGGAGAATACCACTACAGTAAGCAAACAGCCTGGACCTGGCCTGCCAGCACTCTTCTGTTCCCAGCTTTACCATTTCTAAACACCTTGGCAAAAAATAGGCAGAATGTGTTGCATTTATTCAAGAAAAACAAGAGGATATCCAAGATCTTTTATGAGACAACCTGAAGAGGACCCTAGGGTTTCTATGCTCGGTCACTCTGTGTGCTCTGGAAAGCTCAGCAAAGGCAGCTTGCTAAAGGGAAGCTTTGGAGAGAGTGGGAAAGGCAGAGGTTCTCGTAAGAAATGGAGGTTATGATGCAAAGCTCATGAATACAAGAACACCAGTCATGTGGGCAGAGCTCATCTTTCTTTTTGTTTGCTACATAACTAATGCACAGTGAGACTTTGTCCTTGTTTTATTTGTCATTTTAACTTAGATTTGTTTTTTAATTAGAATCATATATTCATTAGGGATTGGAAGGGACCTTGAAAGATCATCTAGTCCAATCCCCCTGCCACAGCAGGATCACCTAGACCAAGTTGCACAGGAACACATTCAGGCGGGTCTTGAACATCTCCAGAGAAGGAGACTCCCCCCCCCCCCTGGGCAGCCTGTTCCAATGCTCCATTACCCAAGCTGTGAAGAAGTTTCTTCTGATATTTATATGGAACCTCCTATGTTCCAGCTTGCACCCATTACCCCTTGTCCTATCACCAGATGAATGTCTCCCTCTGAGACAGGAAGACCTTTTCCAGAGGGCACCACAAAAGCATATACCCCTGCAGGTGAAGCTCTGGGGAAACCTCTCACTGTAAAGCTCTTAAAGCTCCATGAATTCCATTACTTCTTTTCTCCACTCCCTGTAGCCAGCATCTGAGCCATTCAATTTTTTATTCATGTTAGGTGTTGCCTGGAATAATAGGTTAGCATTTGCTCATACAGCATCAGCATGACTAAACCCTAGCTTAGATGGAGTTCATATCCTAACAAATCTGAAATGTTGGTAATGATTTTTACTTTATATAGAACGTAGATGTAAATGAAGTGAAAGAAATAAAGTGAAACAGAAAGATTGCAATAGTGAAGGATCTTTACTGTAGGCTATTCAATAATTGAAACCTGGAACTGAATGAGCATTGTTTTTTACAAGGTTTAAATATTCAGTAATTAAGGATTGTTGAGGACTTCAGGTTCAGATTTTATAGTTTTATAGGAAAGATGCAGCAGCGCATCCAGACACTGCTGGCTTATTGGAGGACTCCTGTGGCAAGATGCTGTGACCTTCAACCTACAGGAAAACAGGTCAGATTATCAAAATAATCTCTCCTATTCTTTCCTGTGTGTCTCTGAATACTGTGGCTCGATTTACAAACAGTTAATGGGTAGTCAGTAAATTCTTCAGTGTCAGTAAAAGTCTAATCAGTCCTTACAGGAACAATACAATGCTATAACAGCTTCTACTGATGGACTCTGTCTAATGTGGCTTGTAAATCGTTTGTTAAAGGAGTCTTTATAAAGTGTTACAATGACAATAATAATCTGAATGTGCAATCAATTCTGTCTCCAGCACTGCCAGCAATGCTGATAATGAGCTAACAGCAACACTGTTGATTACTGCAGTGAAACCTGCAGAGAGAAAAACCCTAAAGGCTTTTATTAGCAATACCAAGAGATCTACTGTTCCAAACCAAGATGAACCAGGTTTTCTATTTCTGGACAGGAACAGCTACTGTTTACACTACAACAGGTTGCACAGAATGGTACAGAAGTCAGTCTGAGCATTCTTCTGAGTTTTATCCAGTCAGTTGACTATTTTTGTTGTGTTACAAAATGGGAAATACAAGTTTGGGCACTTGAACTAGAGCAACCTGGAATCTTTTTGTGTCTTCTGATCAGTTAAAAAGCTTTGGAAGACTTGATACTAAGAGCACTGAAAAACAAAATCCTCTGTGCAATGGTATTGCCGTGGCCTCACTGACAACCTGACCCTTCAGACTAATGCAGGAGAAAACTCTTGTTTGACCTACATGTTGAGCCAGCAAACAAAACTCATGCAGGAGGGTAGTTTCCTTTTTAATATATATTAATTTTGTAAAATCATAGAATCATTAGGGATCGGAAGGGACCTTGAAAGATCATTTAGTCCAATGTAATGGATCCTTTCCTCAATGCCTAAAGACTGTAAGTGAAATAGAAGTAATGCAAGGCATTTCCAATAAATTTCAGAATGAAGACAGTGTAAACACTGTTGAAATGGCTTATTGTGCATGCTTTCTTCAAAAACTAGAAGCAACACCCAACACAGTACTGCACAATCACAGTTCCTCTTAGCTCACATGGAAGTAGTTAATTGTCCAACACCTCTGAAAATCAGGTCTGAACTTTCTCCAGCTGGGACCAAATAGAGGAATAAACAGACACAGTCCCAAATGTGAAGGAGTAATGAAAACCTTGGGCTCTGAAAGCAAAAATCACAGTAGCTTATCCCTGTGCCTCTGTTGCATTGTACCTTAAAAACACAACAACATAAAGTTTCAAAACAAGATTGGAGTGGGCAGAGCCTTTGCTGTTGAAATACAGCCAACTGAGCAGCACAAGGCATCTTCAAGAAGCCAAAGTGTTATTAATTACTATTATATTTATGTGCTAATGCTAGTAATCTTAAGTAACTGTTTGAGAGAATGTTTCAGCCTGGCTGAATCCAGAAGTATTATGTAAATGCAGTAACTGTCAAGAATATGAGCTGTGGAGCAACAAAAGCCACCTGCATTGCTCATGAAGGTCTGGAACCAAAATACCGGAAAGATGGTGTTACATGCCAAGGAAAGAAAAATCCTTTCTGTATGTTCTACATATGGACCAAGGCATGAAGCCTATAAAGATGAAAAGCTGCTGCTAATTTTAGTAGGATGTTTCTATGACTAATGGGTCCTGTCAGTTATAGGTCCTCTGGATATGCCACAGTGCCTGCTTGGAAGTAAAGAACGATTTGATTCCCTTATGGACATCCTGGAAAACTGATATTCCCACAAGAAATCATGTACCTTTAAAACAATGCTGTAGCAATGGTGATGAAAATAAAATACAGTCAGATCCTGTGCTTTCATGGCTAGAGGCAGTAATCAGTGAACCTTCACTTTGCCAGAGCTGACTTCATTTGCACTTTGGCAAATCTGTGTAGCAAATCTGAAATCCAGGTATTTTTATTTTCAGTCAAGATTCCAGCAACTGACATCTTTTGCTACTTTTCAAGTAGCCCTTAGTGACTCACCAATGCTAAAGGACTTTGCCATATTTGCAGGAGCACAGCCACTAAAAATAGTTAAGCATGTGCCTACAAGATGGCTTAGTCTGTGCAGGGTTATAAAACACACACTGGACATGTGATTTGCTTTGCTGTCGTATTTTCTGAGTTGTGAGCAGCAGGCTGCCAAAATAGAACTCGTTGGGTGATTTCTTCAGAGCCATAAGCTTAAAACTGGTTTTTCTGTTCTTAATTTATGTCATGGAGTCTCAACAGCAATTTAATTTGAAGCCTCAGAATGGGGGAAAGCCAGCTACTGATGACTGCAGGCTGGTTGAATGTGTGCTGGCAGAGAACCGGAGTCAGAAGCTGTGCTGGTAACTGCTTCAAAGAAGTGGCCGCTCAATCCTTAGACAGTCTGATAATTTTCTTTCAGCAGGTGACATAAGAATTGGAGCAGGAGTCTACAAATGCAGGTGAGAGCATCTGGATACCATACTTGTTACATGGCTGACTCATTATAAACAAACATACATACTAATGCAGTGATCGAAAATGCTGAAAAATACGTTGACCTCTAAAGAAATAGTTCATTTATTTTCATATTTGCATTTGAAAATGTATAAAAAGCCTGGAACATATTGAACTTTAGAAAATCTGAAGGAAATAGTTCATTTTAAAGAATTTAATTGCTGAGAAATTAGTTGGGAGTTTTTCTTTCTTTCCTCTGTGCTCCTCATTTTGGTTAAGCTGGTATGCAGCAGAATGTTTTCTTCAACATACCAAACCATGACCAGAAGGAAAAAACACCCAAACGTTTCCAAGAAAAGCTGCTGTCGCAAGCTATGCAGTTGTCATGTGTTCACTCATATGATCCTAAAATCTGAATTGTCTCTTCAAACAGTATTAAGCCTTGTAATCTTCTGACAGTTCTCCATTCTTCATCCACTTAAAGGGAAGCCATTTCCACCCTTATATAGATCTTTCTTGAGAATGACTGTTTCCAAATCCACAAAAGTTCATAAATCTATTGACAAGAAAGTACTATGATAATGTGTCCCGTCTGTTGAGAGTCAGCAGATTTCAAGCCTTAATACATCATTTCTTACACAGAAGAAATTAGTAAGGCACATCGGGGTTTATTTTAAGGCTGTTTGTTGAACTGTATAAATCGGCCTTGTTAGGAGCTTGTCACAAGTAACAGTGCCACGAATCTGTGCTGTCAAGATTTTCAACTCAAACATCAATGAGGGACTTCTAGTGCCAAAAAAAAATAAATACAAAACCCAAACCAAAACAAACAAGAAAACCCCAAACAGAATAAAGAAACCCAAATCCTATAAGCTAAGTATGATTCATACACTAAGACATAAATGGATCTTTCTGCTACTTGCACCAGCTCTAGAGGAAGGCCTGTGGCTGTCATTCAGCTGGAGCTCTAACAGTGCCACCTGGTGATGGCCATTCTCCTCTTCCACTCCTGGGAACCAGAAAATTAGTGCTTAGCTCGAGCGAACTATTGTGTTACTGTAGAAATCAAGACACTCTACTCATAAGTCATAACTAATGATCTAATCTACATTGCTTGGCATCTAAACGTTTCGTATGAATGGTTATTTCGTTGTGAATTGGTTTACTTTTTCCTCTGTATTTTTATTCCAGCTGTTTTCTTCCCTTCAACTTCCTAACAACCCAGAAATTTATCAAAATGGCTCTTCTACATCAATAATAGCATCCTTGTTCTTTTTGCAAACACATCAGCATGTCATGGTGTATTCTATCTTCTTTTTTGATGCCTGTGATTTTGAAAAAAAGTTACTATAAGGAAGTATTAGTATGGAATCTCCAATGTCCAGGGAGAAAAGACTGACTCCAGCCTGACTACAACCACCCTTTAGATAGTTATAGACAGCAATAAGGTCACTCCTGAGCCTTCTCCTGTGCAGGCTAAACAAACCCAGCTCCATCAGCCTCTCCTCGTAGGATTTATCTTCCAGCTCCTTTACTATTCTAGTTGCCCTTCTCTGGACTCATCCAGCACCTTGACATCTTTCTTAAACCGAGGGGCCCAGAATTGAACACAAGACTCCAGGTGCTGTCTAACCAGTGCCAAATACAGGGGGAGGATAACTTCTCTTGACCTGCTGGCCACACCATTCTTGATGCAGGCCAGGATGCCATTAGCTCTCTTGGCCAACTGGGCACACTGCTGACTCATGCAAAGTTTGCTGTCCA
>VZRI01010291.1:234174-276988 GCA_013397515.1 Upupa epops
CAGAGTAGAGGGGGAGAAGAACATCCCTTGATCTGCTAACCACCCCCCTTCTGATTCCCCCCGATGCTGTTGGCCCTCTTGGCCACAAGAGCACATTGCTGGCTCATAGTCATCTTGCTGTCCACTAGGATCCCCAGGTCCCTTTCTCCTACACTGCTCTCCAACAGGTCAGTCCCCAACCTATACTGGTACCTATGGTTGTTCTTGCCCAGATGCCAGACTCTACACTTACCCTTACTGTACCTCATTCAATTTCTCTCTGTCCAGCTCTTGCTGAATGACAGCACAGTGTGCTGGGGTGTCAATGACACCACCCAGCTTTGTGTCATCAGCAAACTGCTGACAGTGCACATAAAACCCCAGTTCATTTCTTAGTTTGGATGGAACCAGTCTCCAGATCTTTCGGTTACAATTTAGACACTTGGATCTGAGGTAGTCATTCTTGTCTCTTTTATGGTAAATGGATAGAAAATAACTGAGTTATGATGTGAAAAAAACAACCCATTTTAATTCCTACTTGTCACATGAGCCACATAGTCCCCAGAATTACCTACATCTGCCTATTGAGCAGGATGGTCATTCAGGTTGACCAGCACTTCTTCAAACCTTCAGACCTTAGGTGGCTGCCTAGAATCTGATGTATGCTGTTACCTTGCAGCACTCTGAGTAATGCTGACATGGGCCTGAGAGATGGCTCTGGGAACCTCCGCTTTAGTCCCTACTTGCAAGACTGTTGTCGCTGTTTCCTAGCCCGTGATTTTTTTCCCCAGTGTATCATAGACATGAAGAGCAAACAGTTATTTGAGCAAAGACAAAGGGAAATCTGGGCAGCTCCTGCAGAAGACCTAAAGGTTGCCAAAATCTATTGATTCAATTTCCGTTTGCAGCGCCTACAGCGTGTTGTACAACATTTTCAGCTTGCTGTGAGAGGATAGGAATGATATCAGGGCTATTACTTGTTTCTGTTTCTCAGTTATTCATAAGACAGACCCATGGACTCTCTTCCACCATACCAAATTTAAGTGGACACAACTTATCACAGAATCCCAAAGACTATAATTGGCTACCAGACAGCCTACATTGAGTAAATACAAAAAGGAGACCATGTTACAGTGTGGGAAGTGTGACATCAAAACTACATGTGTCAAGGCTCACCTCATAATTCATGTGTGAGGAACGAATATGACAGAGCTGAGAGTTTATTTGTTAATTTTTTCAAGCAGATTTTAATTGTTAACAGGCAGGAGCTGTAGCTATGTGTGGTCCCTCTCCCATTTTACACTGTTGGCAATTGGAGTGTGGTGGTGAGGAACTGCTGCATCTCAGTGGACCTTGGTGCTCTCAAACCATATTCCCTCCCCTCCCCAAGTAATTACAGAGATGGATCTGTTAAATGAATCTAAAATTACCTGCCCCCCTAACCCCTGCCACAACCACAGAACTGATGTCTCTCGAGGAAACATCCATGTCTTGTTCTGACTCCTCTGGTGTGTTGTGGCAAATTTTGTGGCTTATAGGCTGCAAACCTGGTCCAAAATTGCTGTCATCTAGGGAGTAGCCCACATTGTCTTTGAGGAAGAGGACTGGAATAGACATCAGTGACTGAAGAAGCCTATATGATTCTGTTTTAAGTGTCTTGTACAGTGAGTTTTTCACTTAAACTTGGGCATTGTAATGTGCTATAGGCATTGTAATTGTAGTTACAGATGTTTCTGACTTTCAGAAAAGATTTCCTTATGTGTTGTAATGTGCATACTCAATGTGAAAAACAAATCCTGTAGTCATTTTTAATTTTGTGCATGTGGGGCAGACATGTCCTTCAGTTTATGTTTTTGTTTGGTTTGCTTTGAGTGTAAAATATTTTAATATGTACTTTTTAAATTTTTTTAGGAAAAGAAAGAAGGTATTTTTCCAGGCACTCTGACAAGGCATAAGAAGCCAGTTGTGATGGCTGAGAATTTTATATTTTTCTGCCAGTAGATAAAGCTCTAATGAGGTTTTCTCTCCAGTAGCTACCTCAGCTTTTTAGAGAGCCCAGTTAGCTTACTTGACCAATAAGCACATGAATAGCTTTGAAAAAGCTGGCAGAACAGTGACTGTCACCTTGAAATTCACTTATGAACACATTCCTGGTTCTTGTGGTTTTATGGTTTTCAGGAATGTGCCTGCTGAATTCTATTATATTTTTGTCAATCATGCTTTAAAAATGAGCACAATGTTTTTTTTTTTCCTAATGTCAAAAAGACATAATAATCAAAATGTAATCTGATGTGATATGGCACTATGTTAGAGATGAGTTGTCCAAAAATACCTTAACAAATGCTCAGAATGCACAGTGGTGATGCAAAGACACTATTTTGGCAGGAGCTTGATGTTCCTAGCATGGGAGATAGGTTAGAGGGATAAAACAGTCCACTTTGATAGGAAAGCCTCTATCTAGACAAAACTTAGCCCATGGTCTGTGCTTTTGTTGGGACCTCAAAGAATAGCCTGAGGGAAAACAAGTCTCTCTTGAAAGGCTGCAGATGAGTAGTTACTAAAGATATAATTGTATCAAGCAGAGATTCTTCCTTTACTAAAGAGAGAAGGGCAAAACTATGTCAAGGGAAAGTTTACACATTCTTCCTTGAGTTAGCTGTGTTTATAAGAGAAAGGCAGAGTGTGAATCTTGGAGATATTCTGAGAACAGTTTTATACGCTGATCTAAATGCCTGCAATTATGGTGAATGCTACATATTTTGATTTCATCAGCATTCATAGACCAGCTAGATATCATCCACAGGGCTGAAAACCACAGCTGAGCAGAACCAGGACTGTTTCTTGACATAGTTCAGAAATGTTTTGAAAAGGCTGAAGTACTATCATCTTCTTCAAAGTTGAAATGTCCAGGTGGTGCACTCTATATATTACAAGCAGAAAGCTCAAAGGGAGTACATTTATGTCTAAGCAGTACGTCCTTTTCAATGTTACTAGAATAGATTTCCATATCCATTTGAACATATTGTCATACATGTGAGAAATGATGTGAAGAAATCTGAGTGAACAACTTGTGCCTTGTGTTTAATATCATCTCTGGAAGTCCTAAATTATTTGCAATATTTATACTTCATGTAATGCTTACTGGGTGCACTAGACATTTACTTCATAAACAAAACATTTTGACAATGTGAAAATCAGAAATCTATGCAGTTAAGGATGGCAGACCAAAGCTTGGAGGCTTAATATTAACTGTCTTGTTTGGACAAAGTTTTGTTAGGGTTGCATTGATACATCGTGAAAAAAAACATTAGGCCACTGTAGTTACAAGTGAAGGCACATTTGCTTAAACATATAAAAAAACAACATACAGAATATATAGGGTAAGTGTGTAGAATAACAGAATTATTTAGGTTGGAAAGGACTTTAAAGGTCGTCTATTCCCAAAGCCCCTGTCAAGGGCAGAGACTAGGTTGCACAGAGCCCCATCTGATCTGGCCTTGAACACTTTCAGGGAAGGGCATCCACAACCTCCCTGGGCAACCATTCCAATGCCTCATCAGCCTCATAATGATGCATTTCTTCCTAAAATCTAATCTAAATCTATCATTAGAGGCCCTCATGAATCCCTCTCCAGTTTACCTGTATGCCACCTTCAGGTACTGGAAGGCTACTATGAGGAAGTCTGGCTACCCCATTATCCTCTGAAATGCTGCTTGTTCTAAAATATTTGAACGTGCTTCTATAGTACTGAACCTGTGTGTAACAGATTCAGAACAGGCATGAACAGCACCAGTAGTGTTTGGGTTTCCCTTTCTGTTTCTGCAGCCAGCATCTATGCAAAATACCTTCTTGCCCCATGGGAGGAGTTCTTTATGCAACATCACAGCAGATAGCACTGTGGCTCGAAACTTACCAGGTGTTGGTTAAGGATGGTGGCCTCAGAAGCTGAATGTTGTTCAGTCTGCCTAGAGCTTTCCTTCATTTGTGGCCAGGAACCAGAAGAAGCTGATAAACCAGGAGGAGACGAGGCCCTTGCAGACAGCATCTGCTAGGCTTGTGTCTGCAGATAGAGTTCCACTCGTCTCACTACTTGATAAGACTTTGGACCTCTTCAGTGTTCCTGAACTACTAATCAGTGGGGAAAACAGGCCCTTGTGGGGGTGATTGCTCTAGTCTGTCAGATGTCTGCTGAAGAGTGAGCTCAGTTGGGTTCTCATGGCATCAGTCTGCCTCCACCCATGGCCTGGAGGTTAGCTCAAGCAGGTCTCTCTGGTGTGGGACAGGGAGACCTCAGCCCGTGCTAGAACATGCTAGCCATGCAACTGTCCCCTTCCAGGGTGAGGGCATACCGCCCGCACGGGATCTCGGGGGCTGCCCGGTAGTAGCGGTGTGATGGGCAAACCCCACAGTAGAGTAACGGGAAAGACCCTCACCAGGAAAGCTTCCAAAGGCGATTTTCTACCGCTGGAAGGCAGGAGGCGCCATTTAGCAGCATGTGAAGGGGACGGCGCGTGGTGGTCAGCGGCGCCCCCGGAAACTCCCTCCCCCAACGTCCCCGGGGCCCTCCGCCCATTGAGCGGCACCGCGCCGGACCTGTTCGGGTTCACAGGTCGGTCGCCACCGCCCGCTCGGAGAAGCGAAGGTTTTGCGGGTCTAGAAGCTGCTGCTCTCCGGCTGCGGCCGCTGAGGAGCCTAAAAGCGGCAGCAGCGCAGGCACTTCGGCTCCTGCCGCGACCCCCGGCCGCGGTACTCTCATACCAGTGTGTGTGTGGGGGTCTCTTGGCAGGGAGACACACCGTGGGGCATCTGCTGGGTCCTCAGGCGGTAGCTATCGAGCACGAGCACGGAAAGTTCACCTGAAAGTATATTCCCTCACGTGTGGTTTTAGTATTCGAGGTTCTTCAGCACAGAGGATAATTTTGCAAAATAAATATTAAGGGAAAATTCTAATGCACCTCTTACACCTGGCAAAATGCAACCAAATATGCCACAGGTGAACTGGGGTGGGATTCTGCCCGCTGTGCTCAAGGGCTCTTGACTGCTCTTCTGCCTCCTGAGGAAAATGTTACTGCTTCTGTAGGTGGATTTGTTGTCTGGGAAACGTTCCCATTAAAAATTGTGAGAATAAAAACCAACCAAAAACCAGCCATGGAGTTTTCACTAAGCACCTGACAGCTGGTTAGAAAATCTTACAAAAATAAGTTTGAGGACCTTTTTTTTCATATAGTCTTTATGTATGTGTCAGGGAGGGGGGGAGAAGAGGTGATGTTAAGAAAAAGATGAAAGGGAATAGGAGAAAAGGTAATAACAAAAGAAGAAAAAAGGAGACAGAAAAGGAAAGAGGAGATGGAATAGGAAGGGATTTAATGCAAAACTTTTTTAATGACAGTAAGGTTCAGCTGAAAATGCTTCAGCAGTAACAAAAAAAAGAGTAACAGTAGCTTGTAGTTACAGGACTACATTTATTTACAGGAATAAATTGGAATATATTTACAGGAATAAATTTACTCACCTGTATAGCATGGCTTCCTTGTTTGCATAAGGTTTATGGTTCATATGTCAGTAGGTTGGAATCCTGGTAAAGAACTGATTTATTTCAGTAGAGTAATCCTAACGCAAATTGGTTGTAAGACTGGGATAGGTGTCTGGTTTTGGTAACTGCTGATTTACATCATGAGCAAGCGCAACTGAACTCTGACATTTCTTCTTAAACATGCTTAGTGTTACATTAAAACAGCTTGTTTGACCCAACATTGTTCGCTGTTTCACTGAAATAATACTAAACTCTGCCTTAACATGTATGTACATTAACCCAGATGATCCTAGGGGAAGCCTGAACTTGCACATAAACCAGAGAGTAGAAATTATCTCCATACTTATAACCAGAAATTTCAATTACAGAACTGGCACATAAGGAATTCTAAATCAAAATGATTGCTGAATAAAAGCAATACTGGCTTTATCACTCAGCCAAGCCAAGTGGAAAGTATGTGTAAACTTTACCTTTTGCCTACTCCATCTGCCTGTGTCTCGAATGCTGCCTTTGCATAAACCTCACTAGATTTGTTATCTACTCTACAGCTACACCGTGATTTCTGTTTTCCTTTTAACCACAGCAACCATCAATTCTAATATGGACTGGCATTCTGTTGAGATTTGCCGAGATAATAGTGTTCTTCTAAGGATTATGTTTTGGGATGACTGCAAAACCCAGCAAAAGTCGTGCTCTGAAGAAGGTCTGGAAGACGAACCGCGTCCTGGACCGAGCTGCTCATAGGGATGCAAGTTGCTCAGGGGGTGCCGCGTCCGATCACCTATTGGGTGCTTGGCAGTAAAGCAAAGCCCCTCGGCGTAAAGGACTTGGTGTGACAGGAGGCACGAATTTTTTTCAGTGAATTTTCTTCTGTCTGAGGGTGCTGTTCGGAGTTACTAGAAGGGTTTCTCGCGGCTGCGGGCTTCCCGCTGCCCCACGGGGGGAGCTGTTGGCTGCCGAAGTCTCTCCGCGCCGGCCTGGCGGAGCAGGAGACAAGCGATGGGGACTGCGCGACATACTCATGACCGGGGAATTCACCGGCAGGAATGGGCAGCTTGCGATGGGCAAACAGTAATCAACAACCCGATGAGGAACTGAAGCTCTTTTTTCCACCTACAGCTGAGAATGTGTTTGATAAGCAACACCTAAAACATGTTAGGAAGGAGACAGTTTGTTTGCCTGAGTGTGACTTTCTTGGCAGCAGGATTTTTCCCTAATTTATAACCATTATGTAAACTCCTGACTTCCAGATTCACACTGTGAAAATATTCAAGATGAACTAATCAGGGTGGAAATCTGAAATTGTTTCTGCATGGTTTATATCCCCCATCTGGCAGTGCAGAACAAACAATGCGACCCTGATGGTGTTTACACGAGTTACCTTGTCGGAGGAAATGATTGCACTTAGAAAATTGTCCTTGCTCGAGAAATTTAACAACTTGCTGGTCCAAACAGGGCTTTATATCTTTTTAATCTCTCTCCCTCTTTTTTTTTTTTTTTTTTTTTTTTTTTTTAAACCTTGTATATGTTTGTGGAGGAGGAATTTATTAACTGTGAATTAGTGCTTTCACACCACATCTGTCTTTTAACTACGAGACGAATTTAGGTTAAATATTCAAAAGTCGCAGTGAGTCCCATTGCTTGTTTTCTATCAAGAGCTGTACTGGTGATCGTTCTCAGAAATCCACATTATTATTATAGTTACCTATGAAGACATTCATAGGAGCTTTTTACTCCCCCTAAAAACCTTGGCTGTCAGCAGTTTCAAGTGGCTCTGTAAATGTAGTGTAAACATTTGAAAAATACAAACATGATCCAGGATTTTCATTTTGCTGCACCTTAAGTGGAGTTTCACTATAGCAAAGTTTAATGTGGCCAGTTTTCATAGTATATGACTGGTTTTTCAGTTCTGTCACTCACCAAGGCTGTTTGTTTTTTTTTTAGGACGACTTAGAAAATCAAAGAAATAGCTTCACAGATGCTGATTCTGGTAAGACAAATTTTTCTTCAGGAACTGGAGTTTTCAGCAGCTCTAGGAGAGAGAGAAATATTGTTTCAGTTGCTGCTTTGCAATACAAAGTATTTTACGTGTTTGTAGCAGAGTCTGAATCTAAATCCAGACGTTTTCTAGAAAAAATATAAACACATGAGAATTTATAACCAAGATGTAGTTGTTTTTATAAAAGGCATTAATTTAAGTTAATGTTATTGCACAAAGTTAAGAAGGAGAAGACAATATACTTTTTTTTTAATCTAAAATAAGTGAGGTCTTATGTAGTGAACCGTTTAAATTTTTTGGCTCCAACTTGTATTATTCTGTAGTTTTCAGTTTTGGCCTTCTAGTGATCACTGTGAATTAATGGGATATGACTGCGTCATGTGAGCTTTCCAAAAAAGTGATGGAATTATATTAAATTTATTTTACTATGAATTCCATCTATGTTCTCCCAGAAAAATTCCTGGACACAAATAATTTTAAAAACAAAAATCTGGCTTGCCTTTCAGGTCAAGTTTAAAATTATTTTCCAAACACTTAAAAATAGTAATTAATAACCGTGTTTTCTTTCATCCTAATATAAACAACCAACATGATGCATATTTTGCTTTAAAATTTTGGAAGTTTTGATGCAGTTGTTTTTTAGTCAAAATGGAATTTATATGCTAAGTGATATACATTAAAGTTGTTTTATGTTCCTTAGCTTGAAGGTTTAAGATGATTTGAAGCTAAACAACATATCCAATATCCCAAAGTGACTGCATTAAGACCTGGCTTCTAAATAGAGTATATATTTAATTTGGAATTTTAAAAAAAACTTTTTATTTTTCTTAAAAGAAATAAGTCTTCTTTGTTGGAAGGAGCTGCAACTATATGAAGCAGTAAAAGGAGCAGATCCTACAGCAAAGTAAAAATACCACCAACTCTTAAAGGAACAGAATTAGGGCCAAATTATAAAAAAGAAAAAAAAAGGGGGAGAATTTAGATACATGAAAGAGAAGCTTATATGCTTATAGAGAGATCCTAAGGGTGTGTGAACATGACAAAGCTGTACAAACTGGGAGACATGGAAGAACGTTGTGAGCATGTCAAAGAACATGCCCAGTTAACTTCAAATATTGAATTGCATATTACTCAATAGAATACAAGGGAATAAAAGGAAAAAAATCTTTTTGGAAATATATTTTTCCTTTTTTTGTAGAACTAAACTGAAGAATGCATATTTTTCTTTTCAATCACCAATTTTTTAATTTTTTTTTTTTTCTGACAGCTGAACAGCAATCCATTGTGAAAACTTCAAGGGCTACTTTAAAGGACATAGTTGTTAAATAGATTTTAAATTTGTTGACATAAATGCTCTTATCATTGCTTACAGGAAACATAAATTCCAGGGAAAAAGAAAACCTGGAGGATGTTGAGTAATAACTAAAATAATATTGTAGAATGAGGCTTAATTTCAAATCCTTTACAGGATGAAAAAAAAAAAAGAAAGAAGTTAAGGTAAACTGCTGTTTAACAGCTTCCCACTGTTATATAAACTTTCAAACAACCATGAAATGTAGGTCTCTGGACATCACTTAAAAGAACCACAAATAAACAGAGGGTCGTACCACACTTCTGATCCCTAATGTGTAACTAAAAGGTTTAGCGAAGAACAGAAAGTGTCTAAAACTCCTTTTTGTTTATCTACCGCCTTGTGTACCATAAACACAAATAAGCAAAACAGGGCTGGAGTGGGGAGGTAGGATGCTGGCAGCCTGTGAATAAAGCACAGAGGAGGTAAAAAGCCTGTTAATGTCTCCGGGGGGTCATCTTACCCTTGTGCATGCAGCAGTCCAGGACATTTATGTAGCAAAGAATCACCTACTTAAAAAATAAGGATGCTGCACTTAACACTCCTGTGCCAGAACATCTCTGGGGACTTGTATATCTTTCATGGAAATTTGCTGAAGTGTAACAGTTTAGCAATTACTAGGGATTTAGTGTAATAGTGTCCTTTTAACAGAGTAAAAACACAAGCAGGACTATTGCACCTAAGGTACCTTCAGTCTGCTAGACTGCATCCTCTTTAGACTTACTGTGATCATGACCAGAGATCTGTAGGTGTCCTAAGTCATGCAAAATTCCTCTGAAATTGAGAGGTGGCCCTGTATAAGCTGGAATTTCCTCCTGGGAGGAAGTATTGGTACCTCTGCTGTTAACTGGTGCTGTGCCAGCTGACCTAGGGAGGAGGAGCAGCTTCTGGGAAGAAACACAGCCAGCTCTTGATGATGGCACAAACCCGCTACCAGAAAAAAAACCCCAAAACCCATCTTCAGTTCTCAGTTACACTATTGTAAAGCAAGAATTCTGCAAGAAGGGAATGTGGGCAGAAGGATTTCTTGCTGCAATGGTACTTGTGATGAGCATGAAGTTTTTATCCCTTGACACTAAAGCAATATTTATAGCAAAATATAAGTAAATGGGTCTTACTACAAAGTTATCCTGCCTTTCCCACCCTCTCTGCACCCCCCATCCCCCACCCAAAAAAAACCCCAACAACCTCAAACAAACACAACCATAAAACAAACAGCAGTTTCTAACTTTTGGAGATTTGATTCTTGCTTTTGATTTAGCAAATCAATTGTTTAGGCACCATAGTGACAAGCAGCATCATAAATCCAATAGCCTACTGAATGTAGCATGTTTAGGAGAAAAGCAGGGCCTCTAGTTCAGACAGAGTAATTAATATCTGTTGGGGTATAGACTTCCTTGAAGTATTCATTACATGAAATCAGGTATGTACATGTGCAGCAATTAAGTTGATATATATGAGTGTGTAATATTTATTTATTTGTGTAATGTGCATGTGATAAATTACCAGTACGTGGACATCTTTTAAATCCTGTTACTAATCTCAGTGTTGGTCATGTAACCTAAGAAGGAATGGAGACGTAAGCTGTAGTGATGATGGCTATACAATACCGCAACAAAAGCAGAACATAATACAAATGTCATTACAGCACAGTGCTGCACACAAGCAACTTGACTACTTGCAGATTTCATGTGGATGATGAAACAAGGTGCATGTGTTTAGCAAGGATCCATTTGCTTGCTTTGTTTCTTTTTACAGGAACGGTTCGTGTCAGGAGTTCACTCGTGATATTTCCAGAGCGATGTGGTAGGCAGAAGACTATGTAAAGGGTTACAAGCCATAGAATGAAGTCAATAGCATGTGAAGCTACCCAATAATAATGAAAAATTGCAGAAGGAGTATGTACAGGAACAGAAAGGAAAAAATATATCCCCCATCTGGGCAGTTATTGAACATTTTGGACCATGGAACACGCAAAATGGGGTGGAGCAGAGATTTTCCTGGCTCGCCTTCCACATCAATCAGTTTGTTGGGAATTGTGCACAGCAAACACAGTTGTGCCACTCTAAAAAAGACAATGGATCAGAGAAAAAGCAACAACATTTTTCCAAAATGACTGGTGGTTCTGGGGTCTCATTGGATGTACTTTGAAGCTGTCACACTTTCAGGAAGCGTTGAAGCCCTATTCTCTGAAACTCAGGCCCTCTCAGTCAACTGAGGGCAAAACACATTGTGTTAGGAAGGCTCTGAGTGAGGGACATGAAAATCCTCATCCAAGATAATTGCGTTCAGGGGATTTCTGCCACTGGAGTAAACAACTCTGGGAATTCAAATTTAGTGTTCCTATTATTGATGTGATTTTCAAACAACATGAAATAACACATTATTGTGAAACAGAAAAATAATTAAATCATAGATACCCTCTATAATGAAAAGCAGTTCAGGGAATGTGCTGAGCCCACACCTTTGCTGTAAAAAGTTACACACAAAAGCACTTTTTAATGTCATGCACTTATTTTTCACATAACATACACAGGTTGGACAATAGTTGGGTTCTGTCACTGAAATGCCTTTGTGCTGACTGTTGAGTGGGATCTGAAAGACTTATGGTACAAAATGGTGCTTTCACTTTTCATAGGACCTACAGAGGTTTTTGTGGATTCTCAAGACAATAATGGACTTTTGCTTTCTTGAAATTCAAGCTACTTTTCTGATGTTTAAAAATATAAAGGAGTGTATGAAATTTCATGGATCATTTACCGGAAGATATATTAGCACAGCAGTAGCATTAGAAATTACATTTTATGAAATTATGTAAGTTTTTTTGAAGAAAATAAATAACTTTTATCAACATTTTTTAATTAACTAAAAATTAAGAATTTTAAAAGTATTAAAAATAAGTAATGTCTGTAAGTATCAAAGTTTCCTTTAAAAACAAAAAACCCAGATTGTCTGCTTTTGTTTTTTCTTTCTTGCATTTTTTTAAAATGGAAAGCAGTCAAAATCCAGTTTTGCATTGTTGGAAAACTGAGGAAATAGGGAAAATAGTTTACCTTTCAAAATGTCAAAAATTAATTTAGTTATTACTGAAAGCTAAAAGCTTTGAGTTTTGGAATAATTTTTTTCTTTTCCTTTCTTTTTATATACTTTTTTTTGTTATTTGTATTTGCCTTTACAAGGCTGTAAATTATGATTAATCTACCAACCTATCACCAGGATTGAATTACATTTTGTACTGTGTTGCAAGACTAATTAATTTAAAAGTCTTATGTAAGCACAGACTGGCTGTGATGTTTTGAGTCTCCTCACACATGGCAGTTTCGAGAATCCAAAATGAATCCCAAGCTTTTCAGGTTCATTTTCTGGGCAAGCCTGACAAAGGACCAGCTCTGGCTTCTGTGGACTGTGCACACTTAGCTCTGCTAGACATTATTTCAATTAGTTGAGCACAGGATGGACAATCACACATGTTCTTTCCACATCCAACTTCTCAACCCATGTGTGAAAGAATGACCCATTCCTGAGAAATTTCTTTCTTATATATCTTCTTTCTGTACAAACTACAGTGGCTGCTCTGTTTTATAATATTCCTCCAGATGTTTTATACCCCAGAATGCAAAGTAGCTGAAAATAGTAGATGCACTTGTAAAATGTTCTTCCCCAAAAGCCTGGAGGAGCCATTAGAGAGACAGAGGCAGGATGGAATCAAACCCAGAATATACTTTTATCTTCCTATTCAAGCAATGAAAAAAATATGACATTGGCAGTAGAAGAATAAAGTTCTTTACTCAGGGAAGGAATGAAGTTCCTCTTTCCATGTGCCAACAGGCACGTGCACATCTGACCTACTTTTTCTTAATACAGACATGGATTTTCTCTGTGTTCTGATATGCATTTCCACAACATCAGAGCTGGTTTTGTACATACTCTATTCTGTATTTCCTAACATTACTGTTGGCTTCCTGCCCATGGCTGATGTATCTTACAACTGCTGCTTTGGTCTGAGCAATTTCTTTTTCTTCCTTTTTTCTTTTTTTCCCTTCTCCAGATTTGCATAGCATGACCTTTGATTTGACTGGAAATCCTGGCCTTGTTTTTGCCACAGCCGTTAAACTCATGAAGCAAAGAGCAGGTTAATGAAATAAAGACAAAATCAAAGCTTCCAGACAAGGTCACTAGATTTCTTCACTCACTGTGCAAACTACCTTACTGAAGCTCAAGAACTACCCAAGACATGTGTTGGATTATGAAGGTATCCTAATCCACAATGGAAGGAATCCCAATTTCCCTTAAGGCTAAGTTAGCTTCCTAGAACTCTCATGGGTATATACCCTGTCACCTAAGGCAGTGGGATCTCGTTCCCCAGGTTATCTCAGTTGCATCTCAGCTGCATCTCAGCTGTACAATTTCAACTTCTGGGAGAAACAATTGTAAGATTTTAATGAGAGCAGATACACACCAACCCCAAGTAGCCAGATAGGCTAAAAATATTCCTTGTTTTGATATTCCTAGGTTCCCTGAGGTTAGTGATATGTTTAATTTGCTGTCTGTTTGAATCCAGGAACTCCCTTGACAGATTTTTGACAGTGAAGGGATTTGTTAACAGGAAGGTTTGAATCAATCAATAACATACCCAACTCAGTCCCCTTCTTTAGCTATACTCAACAGTATATTGCTCCCACTTTGTATATATAAGGAGGGCCAACAAAAATTCCAAAGATCTGACAGGTTCTCTATTGTTCTTTAATTTTAAAATAGAGCTATTTCCCACCACATTTTTGTAGCAATTTATTCTGTGTCAAAAACAAAACAAAAAAAAAGAAGGAAAAAGAAAACATGAAAAACACTCTCCAGTGCTTTCTGTGGTGATGTTTTCTTTTTAACGTTCCCTCAGAATCATAGAATCATTCAGATAGGAAAAGACCTTTAAGGTCTTTGAGTCCAACCATTAACCTTGGTTGTACCAAAGCCACCATTAAACAACACCCCTATGTTCGTCCTTCCTTACTGATCATGCCCTTATGCCCTTTGCTAGAGAAAGTGTTCAGAACCTCATGCTGAACTACAATGAGTTGACTTTATGGTGGAGTACAAGCCTGCCTTGCTTGTTCCGTGTTAGGAATCGTAGTGGCAGTAACCACCCTGCTGAAGACAGAATCAGTCCTGAGACCAGCAGCTTCTGGAAGGGCAGGGTCAGGAAGGGCAAGTGTTTTGTATGTCAGCTTTGTTCTAGCAGGTAACATCTTGAGCAGTTGAGAGGAAGTGTTACATGGGGAAGGAAAACTCTTCAGATATTAAACTGGCTTCACTTGCATGAGATGCATCTTATCTCTTATACAGAAAATGTATAACCCAAACATTATTTCCTCATTCTTGCCTGAGGTACTTCAGACCCACATTTTTTAAAAGTGGTCCAGATAAATAACTTTGTGGATTAGTTTTCCTTTAGCAAAAACAAAGCTTATTTCTTCAATGGAATACGGTTCCAAGCAAGTGTCCTCAGCATTGGTCTACAGCTACAGTTTATTTTGGGGAAGGCTGAACAACAGAGAAGGTGTGTGGAGACCAGTCCTCAAAGATATACTAATCTAAGAGGAAGTGTAGAGAACTTCTCCCACTGTTTGAGAAATGGCTGGATGAGAGGACCACTTTTTTTTTAGTCTTAGGGATGCTCTAGCAGTATCTTCTGCCCTCAGAGTTGTTGGTGAGCTAGGCAGAGGAACCCAGCATGGGCAGATAGCATCTGTAATCAGAGAAGAATTAGGACAGAGAAAATCTGAAAGACAAATGTGGCAGTCCTGTCTGAACTGAAAGCAGCACTTAGCAGACTGGCAAATGACATCATGGCTCTGCTGCTTGCTTTTCTCAGTGCTGCCCTATGGAGTGTGTATGTACCTTACAAGGGTTTATGAACGCAGCTCCATATGTGAGAGGATGGTTTGGAAACTCTTTAAGATATCCTAAGTTGAGGTAAAATAATTATGCAGCACCAAAGTATATTTGTGAAGAAACCATATGACAACTACAGGTCAAAAACTGTTTGCACAGAACCTTGGTTTTCTCAGTATTATATTATCTTCCAGTAAGCTACTAAATAAGAAACTTTAAGTAGGAGGAAGAAAATCCTTCTGCATATTTCTGTTTCTTTGGGATTTCTTTTATTTGGTAGGGACTCCAGGGTGAAACATCCAGAAATACAATGTTCCTTAGTGGTGTCTTAGTCGTACAGGCAGGGTTTATACAAACAAACAAAACAGTACCAATGCCTGTTATATGACCATGGGGCCAGCTGGCATTGTCTTGACTTTTACAGATTATTAAGCTTTCATTATTTTTAAAAAAGACACTATTTCAAACTGCATGTTCTGAGTGGTCATCCTCCCATCTTTACTTCTGTATTCTGCCAGGAAATCATTTGGGAAATGCTAGGTGATTTAAAAAAAACCAACAAAACATGCCAGAGACCATTCTTACAATTTAACCACCAAGTTGCAGTGCCCAGAATATTCTCCAGCACTGGTTAATTTATTAGCATAAGGATAGTTGTAAAAAAGGCATTGTGTCTGTAGCTGGCAAAATGATGCCTTCTTGTTTGCAAGCCAGAAACTATTTTTGGTGTCCAGTTTACTCTACAAACTCATGAATGTTCTGATCCTGTGTATTAGAATCAGAACTGAGATAAAGATTAAAACAAGAGGGCAAATGAACAGGCTGTTTATCCATCTTCAGTGTTCACATACTCTGAGTAAGAAATTAAAGGCTGCCCACTGCATTATTTGAGGTTTGATTTATGTTCTGAAGTTTAGTTGATCTGCACTGCTTCATTTTTCATTTTAAAATAGACCGAAGGACCCTGACCCTCTTAAAAAGAAAGAGCATTAGCTTTGTGGTATTGCTGTACAAAAAGTAAACAGCCAGTTTTATGAGGAAAATGTCTTCGAGATGCATAACTCTCACATGCCAAAGCCTGAATGTGGGATGCAGTGTGTGACAAAGACGCAAAATGAGGGACACACAAAAACTATTCATGCAGTAAATTTAAAATGTGGTGGGACCCAATGCTGTAGTATAAATAAGCCTTACTGTAACCTCAAAATTATGAAACTTTATTTGTGATGTAAATGGTTGTCAACAATAAAAGCGTGGTGCAACCACATTTGTGTGGAAGACAGAAATCTGATTCTAAAATTGGATATTGGAAAGCAATGTCTAAATATAGGTTATATACCTAGTTAGTTCTTGTTATTGTTCATTAAAGTCTTGGTTTAGAAAGGGCAACAAATTCATTCTTTTGCTTATATCATATATATGATATATTTTGAACTGACTTTTCATTAATATAAACTGGTTATCAACCTGAAATTATTCTGCCAAATTGCAAATGAGGGACATATGGGGATATTCTGATTTTCACCAGCTGAGCATTTGGGATTTTCTTTTTTTTTTCTTTACTTTGTTATTTATTTTTCCTTTTTTTCCCCTGTTTTTCCTTTTTTCTTCTTCTTAATAGAAGAAAATGGTTTAAATTCAAAGCACCAAGTTGCAAATAAATCTGGTAAACAAAATATTACTTTATACAAACACTAACAGTGTTATTCAATGTCATGAATACTACTGTACTTAGTAGCTTGGCTAAAGCAAGCCAATCAACTTGAATACTTATTTATGTGTCTGAAACCTTGTTGCAAATGAGAACTTGTAAGGAAGTGTTAATTCAGTGTCTGCTGTGAGAGAAGAGTAGCGAGCCATGTAGCTAACAGGTATTTTCTGTTGCTTTCTTTACTAAGTGTATGGATTAATGTCCATTAAACACTATATTGATGACCTTTTTTCTAATTCAGGTAGTTTTTATAGTTGTGTAACACCTTTGACTGCTGTTCTTGGATTAATCTGATGCAAATGAGGAGAGAATCAGGCCCCAAATGCTGCATTTCTAATGAAACCCCTCTCCCTGATCCTGTCTGTGACCTCCCATACTTTATCTTCCAAAGATCAGCTTTGTGGTGTTAATTATGGGGTAAGTAAGCAGTTACTTCCTAGAGCAAATCAGCAAAAGTCCAGGTTTGCTCTAGAGGTCCCAAAGATCAGAGCTCTGTGTTTCTTCAGGTTTCAATTTACCAGGCTCAAAACACTTAAAAGCACAAGGAGGAGAGGCTGGGGAGTGATCGGTTTACAAGTGACCTGGGAGTTCACAGTCTCCATCCCGTGAAATTACTGCCCATATAATAGGTCTTGTGCAGACAAAACCGCAACAAATTAGCTCTAGCATCTTTGTTTGGGGAGAAAAACACCTTTGTTTTAACAGCAATTCCCATGGTGTCCTTCATTGTAGTGCCAAAATCTTTTTTTCTGGGAGGAATATTTAGACATGACACATGCATTGCTCTCCTGCCAAGGAGGCATGCAGCATTTAACAGTACTACGACAGAGTTTGCATCAAAACTAATATCCCAGCTTTTCAAATGCTGACATGCACCAAGGACTTGTCTCGTAAGTATCGTGACACTGAATCTCTTAGCTCTCTGACTGTTACCACTCAACTGAATTCCTACCAAGTTTTCATGGTCACAAAATTGTTCTGTGATCCCTATGAATTTAATGGCACATAGAAGTGCTTAAAAGACAGTATAGAGCGAGCAACGTGTTTTATCATCACACAACATCCAGTGTGCTTGATGCCGTCTTACAGGTAGGTCTGGGAATGTACATGCACCTATATTCTGATGACCTCCTCCAAATTCCAAATGAGTGTAATGAGTGACTGCATCTACTGAAAATGAGCAGAGGAATTTGCCTGCAAGAAGAATAAGAATGTGCTTAAGAAGGAGGAAGTGTTATCTGCAAAAGTGGTAAAATTGTTGTTAAGGTATTTTGAGAAAATATTTTCTCAAGTCATGTTCATTTTTGCTACCCATATGTCAAAGTGATTTTTTTTTTGCAGATGTCAATACTGAAAAAGATCTACAGATTTCATTGTGAAATCTGTTAGCTTTAACAAAAAGAGGCATTTTAATTTTGGTGTTTGGAAATTTACTGTTAGTTTCAGTACTGATGCCCATCACTCCTACTGTAGCAGGGGGATTGGATTAGATGATCTTTCAAGGTCCCTTCCTATCCCTAATGATTCTATGAAAATACTTGTATTTGCAGCTAGGGTATACTGCAGTGATCCTGGGCTTAGGCTGCCTACCCAGATTCAAGGTGGTTAAATTAATTTGTCCAAGAATTTGTTCAGTGCTGTATATAATCTGCAGCAAAGAATTTAAACAAAGACCCTGGAGATGGGAGCACATTGCCTTCTCTGAGATTAGCAGTTGTTTCTAGGCCCTCACCTACTTGTGCAATTCCTTGACAGGGTTCCAGAGAATAATTTCTCTTCATGCAAATATACTCTAGGAATATGTTTTGGTGGGGCTCTGTGCTCAAGAGAAAATGTCGCTTGATTCTTTGGTGTATTTGGGGAATATTTCTATTTAGAAAATCGTTAGGCTCCAAAAAAAGCCCAGAGATCTGTAAGTGTTGCTGCATTTATGTTTCTGGAAGTATACTGGACTACTGGTCTGGTGAGCAGAAGGCAGAGGTGCGCAATGGAGAAATAAGTTGCCCTTTATATACAGATGATAAGAACAGAAATAACTAGAAAATAAAGACTATTCTGTAGGTGCGGTGCATGTGTTGAGCTCAAACAAATCAAGAATTACAGGTGTATGATATTTTGTACTCCAGACATTTGAGAAGAGTATTTAGACGGTCACTTAAGTGCTTTTTTGACTTCTCAGTATCCACACATATGGAGACTGAAGTATAAGCATGATCACAAATGTCCCAAAGCCACTGGAGTAGTTCCAGAGGTTGTACTTGAGCATGCCAAACAGCCATCTGCAAAGCTATGTGGGGGACTCCTATGAAGACAGCCCTTGTCTACCCGTTGGAGATGTTTAGAGATGGAGTAGAGGAGGAAAAAACTTTCATAATGACACCAGAACAGGCTATCGCTGATGCAATGGTCATACATTACCTGAGTTAATTCGAGATAGGATATGGATGACTGAGTTAATTTTTGGGCTTAGAGGATGAATGGGGCAGGATTGCTTGTGAAATCAAACAGCAATCAGTCCAGCAGATGAGACTTATATTATGCTGGAGACAAATGGAACAAAGACAGAAAATGTTATGTATGACAAAATCAGAATAACAGAGTCTGTGTTAGAACACAAGGATAAGACTATGTTTTCAATGCAATGTTTGCAACACAGACTTAATCCTATTGACTAGTTGCTATGTGTTTAGTTATGAGGCAATAGCAAGTAGCCCTCCTGCCAGCCATTCACAGCACTGCAGACCACCCTGGTGCTCCATGCCTCAAGAGACCATTTCCGCAAAGACCTTACTGGTGCCCAGGTGCTTTGACATGGTTTCTCAATCCACCTTCATTCATTTCAGCTGGAAAACAGACATGAGTGTCATATACTGTCTCAACTTGGACCTCAACAGCTCTGAAGAATAAAAAAAATGGACAGAATTGCACCCATTGTGTTAGCGCTGTAGATGCTTGCACTGTTAGTAAGTTAGAGTTCAGATCCAGGATGCTGACCTGAGCTTGACATGCAGTATAAAAGTATCCTATGATGGGTTTATTATGTCCTGAAGTCTGTTGTTATTGTGGATCCAGACTACAAGCATTTTAGCTGTATCCTAAGCTTTCACTTTTACCAGCAAGTTAAACAGGGCACAGGCACAGACACTAGAACTGCATTTTCTGTAATGTTCAATGGTGCCTTGCTTGATTTAATACCAGATAACTAGCATTTCCCCTGATGATTCCCAGGTATGGTTGAGGGGTAATGCATTAGAAGAAGATATTCACAGTGTTGAGTCTGAATGTGGCCATCTTTTTTTAGAGGGTGAAGGGAGTTTAAATACAGATAACTGTATTGTGCTATGCTAGCTTGAGAGCCACAATCTAGTTTATTTTCTCTAGTACTGATGCAGGCTGTGAGGAGAATCCATTCTTACCTGGCCTAGACTCCCTAACTGATGGAGAGCTGTCATGTCACTTGGGAAAAGGCAGAAAGCATCTCTGAAAGGGTGCAAGGAATGTTTCCTTACCTACATGCCCTAAGGCAAACCCTACACTGGAAGTATACAAGCTGCTTGAGACAAAATTTTTGAGACATCCTAAAAGCCAATTGCAAGACTTTGTGTGTGTAACAAATGCTCTTGATACAACACGTTTCCTTGTAAGATACTAAAAAGGCCAAGCTGTGGTCTGGGAATACACTGAAGACATGTCCTCACTTAACTGCCCTCTTCTTATCCACTGTATTTTATTTCTTATAGCTAATAGTTGAATAACCAACATTCTCATAGGAGTCCTGCATCTCTGTTACAACTTGATGATCTGTACCAGTTCAAAAAGAGGAAATCACCCAAAAGTGTGCAGCACGACCTGTCCTTTCCAAACTGTTGTCAGCAAAGGAAAAAAAATAATCTCTGCCTTCTTCAAAGAAATCCTTATATTCAGAAAATAAGACAGAATGAAGTAGTCTACTACTGATGCAGTTCCTGCTCTAATACCTCTGAGTCTATGCAGGAACTTGACTGAAAACCAGCACAGAAAATCCTCTCAAGTCAGAATATGAGCTTAGGCTGAGAAAAAGAAAATGAATATATTGACTCTTCAGAGATGAGTGGAAGACAAGCTACTATCATGGCTTTAATGTGGATATTTTATAACAGATCACTATTTATCAATTATTTATGCAGTACATTTGGAGAATTTTCCAGCTTTTTCCAGCTCTTTTTAACCTGTTCTTGCTTGTAACATAATCATGGCATTCTTTCTCACAAACGCATAGAAGAAAAAGTTAAAATATCCATTGTAAAATGCCATTGTGAGTTTGTCAGTTTTAGGTTTTCTTTATAATTTATGAACATTTGTGTTTTGCAAATATTTGAAATAAAGATGTTTCACTATATCAGATACTTATTAAAATACTCATTCAGGTTACACATATCGAGGCACTGAAAACATTGCATAGAGAAACAACTGAGAAAGAGCATTTTAATTGTAAACTAGTGGTTCAGAATTTTCTAAACAATAGTAATGAGACCCAGGGTATAGACATCTTGAATTCTGCAACCCCTATTAAAATACAGCCAGACGCAACAGTTAAAAATACGTAATCACACAAGGCCCCCATTTGCCCTCTTTTATTTGCTCTGTGTTTTCAATTTGTAATGAAAATTTTGTATCAGAACAATAAACCGAGAGGATCATCTTTCTTTTGCCAGCTGTGACCCAAATGACTAGATTTGACCGTCCCATGAACAGAAACTGACAAATGAGACTTCAAAAGACTTCCCATTGCCAAGTTTAACAAAATTCTGTTATTTTTTAACCAAATATTTATATATTACATGACAGTGTTTTATTATATTTATGTATTACTTGTCTGTGTCCTATTACATTTATGTCTCCTCTGATCAGTGATACTCCACTTCAGTGTCATTTGTAATATTTGGTTTCAATTAATACACATGGAACTGAAGGAAACACACAGAACCTTGTTTATTATCTAGCAGTTGATGGTAACTGATTAAATCATTGCACATGGCATGCTCTCTGTCCCCTGTTTACTGTACAGAGCAGCTGGCAGCCACACCTGTCAGTCTAGGAGAGAAGATCATAAAGCTGCCAGTAAACAGTGTGGCTGAATACACATCTGCTAATAAATGCTTTTCATCATATCCTAATCAAACAACATATGCACTTTATGGTCGTGCTAATAAAGAGTTTGAAATATCTGCTTGTGAACCTGATTTTATCAATGCCAACCTGTATGACCAGTTTTTATTTACTCCTCTGCTCAGTGGAAAGGGGTGTGGTAAAGCAGTGGAAGCATGGAAAAGGGGAATGAAAATTTGTTGTTAACCTAGACAAAAAGTAACCCTGTTCTTTTGCTAATCTTCTTTGTCTATTCATGAGCCTGCTTCACTGCACTGCTTGCCCCTTATTCTGATCCTGACTCCAGCCACTATGTGCAAACACTTACCAGTTATTTCAGATGGGCAATCTTTTAGTAGCATCTACTGTAACACACAGAGCATAACTTACAGCATGAGTTTCAAGGTGATCGTGTCCAACAGTCTGGTCAGATAACTGAAGCTTAAAACATCAGGCAAATAACGATGGAATGTGCTTTTTACCTTAGCGGTAAGAACAAGGATGCTACTGTAGTACTGACTTGTGGCTTGGTGTTAAATAAAATTGTCTTTCCATAGGACTGTCCACTGATGGTAATCAAAAGTAGCTATAACTAAAATTCTGTTAATTGAGGTGAGCATTTGTAAAACAGATTTTGATGTTCAGGTCAGAATAGACCTTGTCAAGGTGACTCCTATGACTGATCCTCCTTCTGGACCAATGCTCTTTCCTCTGCATAAACCTGTGTTGTTTTAATTGTTTCAGTGCAGTTTGTCACCTAAGATGTTCTTCCTCCTTGATGTTTTTTTGGTGGGTTATATGGCACAGATACACTGCAAAGGAGGAACAGGTCTATGTGGACTTACTGACCCCATCACATTAACTTCTCAACAATATCTAGCGCTTCCTTTTTCTTTCCAGTCACAAAGATCTGTAACTGTCCAGCAGACTTTCTTCTTTGCTTTGTTTACTTATGCTATCCTGTGTACTAGTAGTATTTCACTAAAAGAGAATAACTTTCATATTGATCTGGCAAAAAGTCACCCTTAACATAGCTCCATGACTTTTTAGGTTTTCTAAAGAAGTCTATTGCCAATTTTTAGCCAAGTCTTTCATTTCTCTATTATTACCTACAGGCATTCATTAGTGTTAGCCTTACTTGCCACCCCTTGCACCACCATTCCAATGATTTGTGTGGGAACTAACATTAATTGATTCAAACAACATAATTTTTGTTTGATAATTCAAATGTATGTACTCATATACATTTATGTATTCAAATTAATCTTCTTCTTTTGAAGACCTCCCAAACATGCTGTGAATTTTGAAGTCAGGAATTGGGTGTAAGTGTAAATCTGCATAATTTTTTATAGCACTTTGCTGCTTAAAGAGCAGCTTCCCAAGCTCCTTTTCACTAGAGCCCACTCACTCCTCATGTCTCTTGTCTTTGTTACCTTTTCTCTGACACCATTGAGTTGTACAGCATGACTTTGTCAAGCCTATCGTATTTTCTTTTTGTAGGTATCCAACACTGTCCTACTAGCCTGCACATTTCCATTCACTTGTGCACGGATAGTATCCATGTGAGCTACAATAAGTGGAAATTCCTCGGTATTCTTCAGGATATCCTTTGCTTTTTTAGTCACACGAATCTTTTAAATTTTTTTTTATATATGGAAGAGAAGCACACGGATGATTCAGCTATGATTGCAAATTTTTTGTGTCACCTTCATTCAGTGTCTTGTTTTAAAATTTTTATTTTGTTTCTTTCACTTTGGGGTACATTGTCATCAGCAGGAAGTTTCACTCACCTTACCTCATTGTTTTTTGTGTCTTTGGACTATAGATAAACCATAGGACTGTTATCTTCTGTGTATCTAGCTCCAAAAAGCCTGAAGAGGAAGGAAAGAAAAACAAAGTGAAGACACTGGCAATGTCACAACACTTCCTCTATGAATTAGAAAACAAAATTTTTCCTGCCTTTGGAAATAACTATGCATGGAAGGAAAAAAATAATCAGGAAATTCAAAGTTCATAAATGTTACTGCTACTTCAAAGAAAAAAACACCTTCCCCACTCTGTGGTATCCCACCTTGAGTGTGCGTATTTAATATACATGTATTTAATACCTTCAGCATCTGGTACTTTCTTCAAAACCTGGAATGCTTTACATGCCTGGGCTGTTAAAATTACCCTTCACCGTTATGTTAGGATGTCAAAAAAGAGTTAAACAAATTTCCTCAGAAAATCAACCTCTACAAGAAGAGTAATTCAGTTCCTTATGATTTTGTTTCATGGGTCCTAAGAAACCCTTTTACTTTATCCATTATGTTTATAATACTGACTGTCTTATTTTCACCTGTCTTTGAGCAAGGGATAGGCTGTTTTCTGAGGTGATTTGTGGTACTGTAGAAGGGCACATATCTGAGGCATCTGATAGAAGATAGTTGCATTTCCAGAGGATGAATTTTGGTGCAGAAGCAACTAATTTATCCAGAGAAATTTAGAAATATTATTGAAGAACTGTAACTGCCCCATAGCTATCTGTCTTCCCAGTCAGCTTTCTTCTGATGTTTAAGATTTCCCTTCCCTGTCTACAAAAGCAAAGCTGCAGAAAAAGAGTCCAGATGATAATTTAGAACTTCAGACAAAGTCTGGGATGTGGGAGTTGTCCAAGATCCTGGCTCCTAGAAAGAGAATTTGATCATGATATCGGAGAGGAATGTCCTATTTAGGCAGCTGTATATCCCATAATTGTCTCTTACATTCAAAGCATTCTGTCTCTTTACCTTTCTGTAGGTGACATTAGATATGCTTTGTGCATACCTAGAGAATAAAGCTTGACTACTGAGATAAGAGCTTCCTAGTGAAGATTGAAAATAAACTGTGTGACCTTTTTGGTATCCTGGACATGTCCTCTGAGCATTTCATGATACGTAGAGCACAGTCATGGTCGAGGAGAGATTGAACATGTCAACTAGCAGAGACCTAGGTATTTATAGACAAGGTAACATCTGAGAAACTGTTCTGGGAATGAATCTACCTGCATGGTACAGTACATTAAAAGAGATAGAGATACCTTATTCAGTCTTGAACATATAACTTCTCTGAAAGTCAGAAATGAAGCAGATGAATTCAGGCATTGTAACACTGGTGATTTACAATCAGCAGCCTAAGGATTTCCACATAGGTTATAAGCAGTCAACAAGTAATTATGAAAAATAATGAGTTGGGATGTTTTGGACAGAAGAAGAAGAAATAAGATACAGCAGTAATCTCTCTGAATGGGGAAAAGTTCTACTGTATAGCTTCTTTCTTTTATACATCCTTACAGAATCATAAAACATACCTTGATGCCTAGCTGATACAGGATAAATTCTAATTTAGTGCTATTATTTTGGTGCACAGACCATTTCTGGGCAGCAAAGTGTTATAAAAGTAGTACTCAATAGATATGGGATTGAAGCAGACCTTTTTAATTATTTGGGCTGTCACATAAAATGGCCAGTGGCCATTATTTAGTGGGTTTTTACATTTCATGACCGGGGCTGTACAATGCATTAATCTCAAAACTGGGAATATAATCCCTCCAGGGTCTGTATTTGGCAGTAATGCTTTGAGCAGATATCTGTAATTTTGTAATCAAAGCCAAAACAAGTTGAACTCTGACCAGAGGTATTCTGAGGTGGTTTCTATTTGCAACTTCTGAAAAGAGGCTTTTTGCCATAGCACTCATTTAACTTTTCAGCTTGCGAAAGAATCAACAGATAAAAGGCAAAGACTGCCAAATAAATGGGGTAAATATATTTACTGAGTAAATATTGTATTATTAAATGAAATGTGTCATACTTAGTTTCAGCACACGAAGCAAAACTGGCAGAACTGGACAGAGATCCTTTGATTTCACTGTGGGTTGATTCACTTTTACAAGCACGAAATGTGGTTTCACGTCTGTAAGAATTTTTAGATGGACATAACAAGTTATTCCTTGCAGGAGTGAAAAACATGGAAAAAGAATTCATCTCTATCTGTAGCAATCTGGGATGAAAAATGATAATATTCTAGCAGGTGAGTCTGGGAAGAATAGAAGAAGTGATTTTTATCTCTCCATTTGACCCAAGAAAAGATGAAGTAGACCAAAACCATTCCTGGCATGTTTGTCTAACCTGTTCTTACAACCTGTCAGCAAGAAAAACTGCACCAGTTGCCAAGCAAGCTATTCCAGGGCTTAACTTTCCTCACCATCAGAAAGTTCTTTCCACTGTCTAACCTAATTCTCCCTTCCCACAGTTTAAACATACTGTTTTTCTTCCTGTCATCAGGGTGTCTGGAGAACAGACTATTCTGTTCCTCTTTGCAGCAACCTCTTAATTGCTTCACACCACAGTGCTTCTCCCCAGGCTGCCCACTTCATGTAGAAGGTAACATTCAGGATTCGTTCTGGAGCTGAGCATCTAGGTGTCTCCTCAGACAATGTTTTTCATTTTTCAGTCTAAGGACTGATGCAGTGAATAAGTCCAGTACCCAATTTATCTTCCTATCCACTAAATCCAGTTCTTCAACATATGTTCACAATGTTGAAGGTTGTGCCCTTGTTTGTCCTTGCAGGGCATCCTTCTGCCCATGGTGTAGAAAAGTCTAAATGTGGCAGATGGTAGAGCAGACACTTTTCATATATAAGGCAAGCTTAAAAAGGATTTCCTCTTAAAGAACACCAAAAGTTTTGGGCGTAAAGGTAGGCCACATGGGGGCAGGAGGAGATCTAAGCCATGTCCTAGGCTATCCTAGGCTGAGGTGACAAAGGGCAACAAGTAAAGAAGAGGACCATAAGAATATCCCTGGCTGCCAACAGGGATGTGGGAAGGCAGCCACAGCTGCGAGCACCGAGGGGAGAGAATGAAGTAGATAAACTTTGTGCAGATCATGACAGTGAATTAGTCTGTATAGAAGTCCATGGGGTAAGTACAAAGCCAGGCTTTACTCCAAGTCCTGCAGTGAGTGGACACAATTTGTTCACGTTACAGGGAACAGATGAAAATGTAATCCAACTGTTAGACATCAGAAATGGAATAGAGAATTTAAATAAAGGATCCTGACATGTAAACTACATCACATGTAAATTACTAGAAAAGTTGTGCATACTGCTATGACCCAAACACGACAGTACAGAAAAATATTCAGACTTGTTTGTGAAGAATGACTAAGGAAATGGGAACTCAGGTCTGGGAAAACAATGACTGAGTGGAGGGGATATGGAAAAGGTCTATACAGCCTATGAGGATGTTGAGGAGGCCAAAAGGATTATTTAGCTGGAGCCAGAAGAAGGAAGGCACAAAACTAAGTAAGAAGATCATTCACTCGGGGTGCAGTGAAGTAGAGGAATTCCTTGGCATAGAATGTGCCAAAACAGGAGAACAGAAACAGCTAAATTCAAGAAAGAGAAATCCACTGGGCTAAAAATCTCTCTTAGTTATGAATAGTTGGTGGTAATGCAATTTTACTAGCTGCTTATCCTGTTCACCTGCTTTTTGTATTATCATTGGGCCTATATGGGCTTTTTGCTGGGTACAGTACAAGCACTGCAGTGGAAGAACACTGTGGATATGAACCATTCTGGGACAGGTGACCTTTCCGAGAAGGAGATGAGAAAGCCATAGGGACATTCCTATGAGGTTCTTTGCTCCAACCATTGACTCTTCTTGCCACCCACCCAGCCCTTCCATCCTGCTGTGTCTCACTTGACCTGCTGTGCCACCAGCAACACTCTGCGGCTAGCAGTTGGCATCATGTCCTGCTGCTATTTCATCTTGCACAGTGAAATTCATCCATGTGTTTCCCAATTCTTTTGGTTGACAATTTTTTTGTGGTCCCTCATCTTCTTTTTTCAGAGATAGTCTTAAGATTTCCTTTGCCTAAAAGATATGTTTTCCTACACCCTCCTAAAAACAAGGAACGGGATTTCTGTATTACTATATTCTTCCTTGTAAGCAAAGACTAAACCTATGCCATTAGGAGAATGGTGTAGGGTTAGGTTTCTGGACCTGAGGGCAGAAAACATAGCATGGCTCACAGCCATAAATCTAACATCTTTCCCTATGAAACATGTTAGCCAACGTGACGTCTCTATTGGGGATTATTCCTGACCTATAAATTCTCCTTGAACTGTGCTCAGCTACTGTGTGGGAATGCTAGTTGGCATAGACCAAAGGCATGTTAACCATTTAACCATAGGGATATTTGCATGCCAGAGCTCAAACCTCCTCTGTGGCACTACCACAACAGTATTTTAGAGTTGTGTTCCAGAAAAGAAAAGTATTCTTAAGTCTAACAATTATTTGCTAGGGAGTGCTAGACTGATGAGAGAACTGCAGAGATGTCCTATTATTGACAATTTGTCAGTCACTCTAGACGAAAATTTTCTCCTTGACCCTGCCTAATGAATAGTTCACATTTGTTCTGTATAGAATCTTAGGTCATGTTCAATATTTTGCAGCAAGGAGTTCCACAGATTAAGTGATTTTTAAAAATAAAAGATTACTGTTATTATTCTAACTGTATTAATCTTTTCACTATTTTAATTATGATGATGTTCTTGTATTTTCAGTAAATGGGTGTTCTAAATTACCTATAACTTTAATTATTACACACACTTAATGTATAATGTTCAAGCTGAACCTACCCTTTTTAGTTGCTCCACAAGTGCCTCTTTCAAGTCCTTAATCATTTCCATTGCTTGTATACTGTTCTTGTTTAAATAGTCAGTCTAGTAAAAGCATTTCACACTTTAAAATATATATAGGTGAAATGTGTTTTGGTATTAAAAGGTTTCTTAGCAAAAATAAAAATTTCAGTAATAACCATTTAATGAAAAATTTCGGTCCAAGCATCGTACAAGTTAGCTGTTCTTAAATCACTTCATAAATGGATTTGTAATGCAGGCTTTCCTTTCAACTGAAGTTGGTGAGCAACCAAATTATAATCAACATCAATAAAGCATACAAGCTTAGAACAGTAAAAGATAATGTTGAAACAAAATAGTACATGTCAGTTGAAATGGGGAGATAGATTCCCAGGAGGCTCATAAAGAAAAGGAAAATAGGCATAATGAACAGTACATTGAATCCAACCTTCTAGTCCTTCCTGAGGCAAATCTGCCTTTGACATCAAGTGGTGTTGTGTGAAAAGTCGACCAGAGCTCTGTTGTGGAAGAACTTGCTCATTTCCAAGCACAAACCCCTCAAACTTTGCAAGCCCTTTAGCTATGTGTGGGTTATGTATCTTCTCCCAGCAACTGAGGCTTGTAGTCCATTAAGAGCTGTGAATTATTTCATTCTCAAGTTTTCTTCTATTGCTGAGAATATGTATTCTGTCTAGTTTTAATGTGGAGTTCAATGCAAAGAGTAGAGCATCTCAAAATTCAGAATCACTGCGTGATGTTATTTCACACTGGATATCATTATGGCTTCTGTCCTCCCGCTAGGCTGGATTAGTGTGCAGTGATGAAAAGCTGTTAACAAAGAAAGGTGTTTAGATTTCATTTTCATTTCAGTTTTGAAAATTTCTTTTCAAATGTAGGGAAACAATAAATTTTTATGATTAGGTTTTAAATTATGTTCCAGCCTGAAAACACATGTAAGACAAAATGTAAATAAATGTGTATAAACATTAGGCACAGAAGAAATATCGTCAACCTTTACCTCATCTACTTCCAGCATAAATCCAGGTACTGCCTTTCCTGCTGATTTAGATTTCCTGCTCAGGAATGTTTGACAAAATGCCTTTCTTACACTCAGTCACAAAACCGAGGTAGGATTCATCTGACGGAACACATGCATTTTCAGCTCTGCATCAGAGCTAGTTATTCAAGTTCACTTTACAGCCCTTTTCTGTTCCCTTTATAGAATGTATTTTAGAGACAAACAGGCATTTTCAAGATTAATTTCATCCTAATGCAGGTTTATAAAATGAGAGATGAATCCAGTTCCAAAAGCATCTGTTAACTCTAAAGAAATCTTAAATCAGACTACCTGAGGTTCAGATGTCTGTACTGTAGACAACTAAAGCGGAATGACTTGTACTCTAAATAAAATGTTTATGTTTCAAAGGAATAATTGGGCAATTTCATATATGAAATTGAGCAAAAATATTTCACTAAATAATAGCTTTTGTTTGGCGAAAGCGCATCTTTCTGAAATTCAGCCAATCGAGGAGAATTCCCTTCTTTCATTTCTGATTGCTTTTTCTGACTTGTCTCCCTCACTGCTGAAAAATGTGCTTTATTTCCAAACTAAACTTGTCTGGTTTTAGCTGGTACTTACTGATTTTCTTTAGGTCTTTTCTCTTTGGTTTAAAGGTCCTTTCAGTGTTCAGTATTTTTCCTAATGAAAGTACATGCATGCATAATCAAGGCACCCTTAAATCTACTATAATCTAAACAGATTGAGTATTTCCAGTGCCCCACTGTAAGGCATATTCTCCATCCTGAAATGATTTTTAAAGTCCTTTCTGCATCCTTTCCAACTTTTCAACGGTCCCCCCCACCCCTCCCCCCAGTATGGGCAACAGATGTGTATGCAGTCTTAGAGTACCAATATCATCAATATTACATACAGAGGTAAAATCATCACCCTGCTTGTATTTGTGACTCAGTTTATACAGTAAAATGTTCATATCTGGCTTTTTTTTCAGAACTGCATTAGGAACCTCGTCTCTGTTGCTTGTATTTTTAAGGTCTGTTTTTGAACATCTGCAGAAGTTTGTCTGTGTTTAACTGATTACTTGAAATTGTCTCTCTCACTGAGCTAAATAAGTCCATTAATTCTGTGTATCATTGCAAGTTGTTCCACCAGTTTCTGTGTCATCCACAACTATCTTCTGCCAATAGTTTAGAAACATTTTACATCGGATGTGGTCATCCTTCAGGCAATCCTGGAACGGTACAGCAGAGGTAGAAATGTACCTGTGAATTCTTATCTTTGAGAACTGTCAGTTAGTTCTTCATCATATCAATTTATTCCTTTATCTACTTTTCCATTACTTTAGCTTGGATTTATGTCCAATGACTTGCTTAATTAGCCTTTTTGGGTGATGGATCAGCATTTGAACTCTTTCAGTCTTCTGGAATTTCTCCAGCATTTAAAGATGTATTCAAAAGTAACATCAGTTATTCAGCTAACTCCTTTGAAAGCTGCTGGGGACTTGATTTCAAGCTATGTGGCCTACTGACTTAAAAATATTTAACAGTTTTGGTCTAAAATCCTTCTTGGCAACTGAAGGACTGGAAAGATCTTAATCATCCCCATGTGAATGATTAAATTATCCTGTTTTTCTCTCAGTATCAGAAGGCAATATTTACAGAACATTTATCCTTTTTTCTCTATCATTATTAACAGATATGACATACTTATCGAATAAAAAGATTGCAGCACTTATCAAATATTTTTCTCTTTTACAAAATATTTAATATTTTGTTCTCTTCTTCGTAAAGCCAACAATTATTTCATCATGCTTTTAGCATGTCACATTAATTATTTCTTTTTGGTCAGAATTCCATATTCATACAGCTAATTAAATCTGCCATTTCTGTCTCTTTTCACTTGTTACACATTGCTTTCATAGTCCATATTTCTACAAAGTGAGCTTGGACTTTTAGGCAAAGTTTGTTCTTTCCTGATTGTGAACTCATGGGGTTTCTAAAGAAATGCCTGCTCTGCTCACATTTCATTTTTTTAGGAATTGCTCATAACATTCCTCAGCTTTTAGAAGTAATGTCTGTAAGGCATTTACTATGTGACTAATTGGGATTTTTTTTTAATCTTCTTATAAGAGCACAGATCACGACTGCTTCTCTAGAGGATGCCACTATACTTCAATCTAGAGAGACCATTTAATCTAGAGAGTAATTCATCTGTATCTACCAAAATTGTCATGGACAACGTACTTAGATGATTGACTATTTCATTTGTAAAATTCACTGCCATTTGAACTGTCTTTCTAAACTTCTTCCAAGCTGAAGCTTCCACACAGCAAGATAAAGAATTTCCTTAGTTAGGTTTTTTCACCTGTACTTTAATAAACCCTGTCCTGAACAGATACTGCACAAACCAAATTGTTTTGTTCATTTAACCACAACAATCCTTTATGCCTGTTAAAATTATAAGTTCTCTGAAAAACAGCTAGAGTGGCAGTGAACTGGAAAACTAGTAACTTAAAGCTTCGATGTGTTTTTATGATTCCAAGAGATTTTTGTGTGTAAATACTGTAGCTGAGATCATTCAGATCAAAGAAAACCTTTTCATTCAGATGCCTTGATTTCCTTCAGAAGCTGTTTGTGTATGCATGTGTGTGTGTTGGTGTGTAGCTGAGAATAGTCAGTGAATTCAAACACTTTCAAACATACTGAAACCATACTTGAGAATTAGTCCTGACCCCCTAACTCCCCCCCACAAGTGTTTGGTGCTTTACAAAACAGAGGAAATCCTAACTGCTACTTCTGGAGCGTTTTTTGTCATATTGTCTAAATTACAGAGAAATCCAGCTGCTTCAGGATCTGGAGTAAAGAGATACAACTTTGTTACTGTCATAGGGACATCCCTCATCTATGGAGATAGCATCTGATAAGAATCAGATAGAAAGGTGTCACTTTTTAAATTGATGAGGTTTACAACTTCTTCAACGCCTTACCCTGTCTGAGTCAACTATCACAGAAACAGAGAAACCACAAATAGGATATTCAGAGGACATTCTCTTGCTGTTCCAGTAATCTGACTGGGAAGAGCTGTTTCAGCAGACAGCCTCCTTTATGACTGCAAATTTGTGAAGGCATTTGGCATCTATCAAAGAGTGGCAAAGAGACATTGGTCTTTTTGTTCAGTTCACAAGCTGCACTCTAATGAGACAGCACTAGCTTTTAGGAGCACTGACAGTTCTTTCCTGACCTCTGTGGAATACTTGACACCACTAAGGTTTGGCAATGAATAATCAAGGGGTGATTTTTATGAAATTGTTACATTCCCACAACACAACCATGTAAGTAAGCTGTCATTTTTATCAGTATCAGCCACAAACTTTGAGGGTAGACCTGCATTTTCTATTTCTATAAGTGTCTTGAGTCAACATCTGAACTTATTTGATCTGTGATTGTTTGCAATGGGGCTAAGCGCTTGCTTGGAATACTGTTGATTAGGTCTGTTGGTCTGAGGTTAGACCACAATTCTTTCACAAATGGAAATATCCTTGGTTATCATTCCCCACCCATAGAGGGTATTTGTTTGAAGGATTTGGTGGGTGCTGCCATTCACTGCTCTCAGATACAGTTGTCCCCGTTTGCCATCATCCATTCTGCAGGTCAGTGCTGCCAGTGTGTTAGTTATTTCCTGTGCACTACTTTTATCCAATATAGAAAATACCAAATAAACAAATGAAAAGCACGTTAAGCAATCTCTCTCTGTTCCCTTCAATAAGGCAAACTGGAACAACTGTGTAAATAGAACTGTCAGTTTTATAAACCTCAGGCCAACATAGCTCTCAAATGCACCAGATTCTGTGGGTTATGGTTCCACACTGCAGTGTTGCATGACCAACAAAATGTGTGATTTTTTGACATAGAAGAAGAGACTCAACCAGGGACATTAGCACCTGCTCTGGGAATGAGACAGCACAACTTTCTAGTATTTGTCACTTGTGGTGAGTGCTACTTGTATTTCCATGCATTGCAAAGCTCTGTTCTTGAGCAAGGTCTTGCACCATACCTTAGAACAGTATTTTTCCATTTTCTAATAGATTAGAGGCTGCATAAGCTCGTTTGCAGTGGCAGGAAAGTTCCTCACCCAGCAGTAAGACAAACCATAACCACTGAATATCTTTGATATCAAGGATAAATATGGCATGGTTTTGGCTTTGGCTCATAATCTTTCTAAAGTTGTATTAAAAGGCAATTTCCAAAACCAGGACAACCACAGATATGACTGAAAATTTTGAGCTGTATGCGTCAGTTAACATGCATATGGAATAAGTCATGGATAAATTGTCATCTCTTCTAATGACTGACTGTTCTAACCCAAGTGCCTTTGAAATATAATGGAAGATACATGTATGGAATATTTTTGGTTGCACTTGGTGGAACCTTTTCAAAATGGTTTTCCTCTCAGACAGTATCCTTTGAATAAGTTTTATAAGTAAAAGCTATACTGAATTCATTAAGGAAACACTGGCAATCTGTAGTTGGATGCTTTTGGTGAAAAAAAACACTAACTACTTTGCAAATACTATCTCAATTGGGAGCTGTTATATATGCTATCCAATCATCCACTTGTATCTGATCAACTGACATGTAGCAGTGCTAAAGGTAGTTGATACAGATAATAAACAAAGTAATATCTCTGTATTTATTATTTAATTCTATTAAGATCAATGAATTAACTGATTGTTACCAGATTAACCGATTTGTGACCCTTTGTGGTAGGCAGCAAAGGTAAAAATCAGAACATTTCATGCTTAGTTTTATATTATCATCTGGCAGAATATTATGCACTGATTTAAGACAGCTGGTCCAAGCGAGTTAAACCAGTTTAATATCCGGGACATATCACCAAGGGGATTACTTATTAAATTATAGGAAGTGATCTTAGATTTCAGTAGTGGCTGATTATTGAACATTGCTTTGCCTCGCAGAAAATTACAGGTTTTGACCTCATAGTTTGCATCTTTCATTTAAATTTTGTGGTAATTTATTAGAATAATAAATATTAAGATATAAAAGTTTATTGTCCCAACATTTCAACAGGCTCATTAGAAACTATTATTCTCAAATGCTTTTTTGATGACAGTAAATTATACTGTAAGTTAAGTGAAAACTTATTCAGCAATTCAGCTACAGTGCTATTTTTCTCTGTTACATTCCACACCATTTCATTACAACAAATTCACAGAATACAAAGAATTGCTCATATTGGAAAAGACTTTCAAGATCATCGAGTCCTACTTTGACCTAACCCTACTAAACTGTCTATAATAACCCACCACTAAACCATGTCCTCAAGCAGCACATCTAAATGACTTTTAAACACACTCAGGGATAGTAACTCAACCACCTCCATGGGGACACAGTTCCAGTGCTTAGTAATCCTTACTGTAAAGAAGCTTTTCCTGATATCCAACCTAACCATCCCTAGTGCAACTTGTTGCCATTTCCCCTTGTCCTGTCACCAATGAGAAGAGACCACCTATTCTGTCACTGATGCAGGCATTGCTGCTATTTGTGCCACAGCAGGCACAGATTCTCTCTTCCTAGTATGTTATCTCCATTGGTTTATATAATTATCCCTGATTTCATTGGTTTGTGTGAGGTCAATAAAAATTTCCAGTATTTTTCAGACAAAGAAAGAAAATATGGTTTCTACTTTCCTCAAAAACTTGCGCAACTTTTTCTGTCTTTGGACAGATAGTAAGATAAGGCATATTGCAGAACTTATTGAGTAAACTCTGAGAAGGCATCCTAGGTGGAAAGGTTTTGTCTAAACATATGATATGAGTAATCTTTTGTAAACCTCGGAATTCCTGTAGTCAGTCCCATATTTCAGTCTTCACTCTTGGAGAGCAGCTGTACTGTATTCATTTGGTTGTGCTGAGTAGACCGTAGAACAATGTCTCAGTGGATCAGAGTGAAAAATATTGAATAGATTTGGCTTAAGGTTTGCTTGCTCTGTGACTTGTTACCATCCCTGCACGGTATTCATCTAAATGGCTGGAGATATCTGTAACATAGGAATTCCTTGTCTTTCTCAAGTAGTCAGGATCCCTTTACATCGATGAGAATAACAGGCATTTCTGGGATATGAGTCAGCTCACAGTCATTTAAAATAGGCCAGAAGAATTGTGTTGCAAAATTGTTGACTTATTTTTAAAGGTGGTGAAGCTGATCTAGGGTTATGGTTGGCATTAAAATTATGCAAGCTACATCCCACTGAAAGATCTCTGTCTATCCAGTTGGGTAGGAAATTGCAAACTAACTTCTTTGTCAACTGTCACTGTACTGATCTCAAGAGTGAAAGTAATTTAGCACTTTAGCACAGAATTAATTGAATGAGATAAGCTGAACTAAGTTAATCTCTTCGCAGAACATAGGACAGTCTCTCTATATGGTGCTGCTTCTACACTGTCTTGATGCATAGACTGCTCAGCAATTACATATGGCTCATTACACTATGGGCTGCTCTCACTGGGTTCACACTGGTAATTTTGACGCAGCAGCACTCCTATCACAGAAGTCAATCTATAGCTTTTTGTGATTGCTGATGCCTTATTACAGAGAGACAATAACACATCGATCTCAAGTACGTATAGGCAGTAAGGCTGGATTGTGACCTCCTCTGTAATAAATAAACAGGCAGTATTAAGATGTCCAGTACTGCACACAATTCCACTACTTAACTGTAAAGCAAATTCTCTTCATAGAGCATGTTTTTGGCACAAAGCATGATAAGTGATGCAGAGGGACAGAAACTTTTAAATTCTTCCCCAGTCTGCCACTACCTCCTTGGTGAAGCTATGCAAAGAACTAGACATGTCTCCTACTTTTCTACACATTGAATTTCTCTTCCTTTGCATAAGCATGCAAAACCTCAGTCTGGAGTGTCTTAGCCTACTGTGAGCATAAGACAGTTCAGCTGAGCACTGGTTTATGTATGCTGAAACTATGATTTAGGTGCCTTTCTGGTAAGGGCAGATTGTGGGCCTGTCTTGCTATCCTAGCCAAATATCACAGCAATAACTGTGGTATTAATAAGGGCAAGAAGTTGGGAGTGACTGTGCTTTTTATCTGTGAAGCTGCACAGAGCAGAGTAAATGGAACAACTCCTTTGCTTATATTTTTAAAAGGTCAGATTCCAGGCCTGTTGTTCATGGTTTATACTACTGAATAGAATCATCTTCTGTATGAAATTTGAGAAATATTTCCATATAATATTGTACTCTAACTGGACTCAACCCCCCTTCTGTCTATAACATTTGTGTTTGAAATGGTCCATGCTTTAGACTGCGGCTAACTGGCTGAAACTAAGAGGGCTAATGTTGATACTTCTTTTCTACATGCAAAAGAGCTACCTATGCACTAATAAGATTAAGGACATCAAAAGGCTGGACATCTAGTACCTATCTGTAAATCCCCAAACTATCTTGGTACAGACAAATTCTCTAGTCGTTCATCAGGGAAGTGTCAGGAGTAGCCTAGTTCACAGCAGAAAGGCAAATGATAGGAAGTATGACCTTAGGTGCCTGTAATATCACTTAAGTAACAACAGCACTTGGGAAAATGCTGTAATTTTCCTTAAAGCTTTAATGCTAGAGAAGTATGATGTATATACACCAATACTGGCGTCAGTCTTCCAAAAGTTTGCCTTGAAAGTGTGAATGTAGCTAAGAATGCTTTTTTGTTTGTTTGTTTTTATTAACAAATGATAAACTTATAAATTTGCTTTGGTGAATTCTTTCAAGCATGATTTCCTTTTATCCTCATGGTAACTCATAAAATATTTCTATTTCTGCCTGTCTGTATCTTCCGATTCCTCAACTTGTGATTCATTGTTTGGGAGCTCTGCTGGGAATACTGAGTCAGGTTTTCTTCTTCTTTAAGCCAGGATGACTTGCACTGCTACTGGATGTACTACTAGCACATATGGTAATAACACCTGCTCCAGATTCTGAAGTTTCCTGAAAAAGCTCTGGCTTGCATTTTGTAGTGCTTCTCAACTAATCCCTTCCTTTAAAGAGGTAGGAAAGAAGATGCCACTGGTTCTTTGATGTTGGGTTTTTTTCTGGCAGTTTCTATAGTGGATCCATAGTTTTAAAATACTTAGATCATGGCTTTATAGTGAATTTGAGCTCTGAATCTGTATTTCCATCATTGAACTATTAAATGTAGTTGATCTTTATTGTTATGTTTTTAATTTTTCCCTCCTACTTTTCATAATGCTTCAAATAATAACTCGATGTATATTATTACTAAACATGAGTAATGATGAAAATATTAGACGAAACAGCAGAACGGAACACGTGGAAAATTATCAGAATACGGTTTCCATTAGTTACACGGCAATTATACTTTTATGGATGAATGTGTGTAGATAGCAGTAAGGACTTCAAAAGCATATATGGTATTTCTGACAGCCAGAAGAGCAAACATAAGCTGAAGCATGAGAGACAAGCCTTGTCTTTCTCTTCATTCTTTCATCATGAGAATTAATAGACAAGTTCAGTAAGCAGGATATGACTGGCATTTGCGACAAAAGAAGCAGAATAGAATCAGTCTTTCTTCTTCATAGATTCACTGTCTTTTTGTCTGTGAAAAGAGAAAATAGCTGAATCAAGGAGGAAAAGAGTTGAGGCTGGATATACCACATATCAGATTTACACTTTTTCTTCACGGTAAATATACTATGAAATTAAATCATAAAACTTTTAGTCTAGTAGTTCATTTCAGGGTAGTCCAAGTGTTCAGGTCTGAAGAAACTGTCAGTATAATTTTTCAGTCCTTTCTCACTTTGAAGATGTGTTAAGATTGCAAAAAGTATCCATCCATCTTTTATACACACTGCGTTTGGAAATTTACATGAGAGTCTCATGCCATTCATATTTCAAATGACTGAAAAAAAGTATTGTTACAGTATGTAGTGACCAGAAGAAAAATATCTGAGCACTCCCAGAACTGGGAGCCATCGCTATAGATGGTTTCCACAGGGAATAAGATGGGAGAAGCCTTACAAAGAAGAGAATGATATGGAATCTGGCGGTTTTTCCCCAGTAAGAAATTGTCAGATCATGAAGCAGAAAGTTTGACCAGATCATCATGGAAGCAGATGACATAAGAAAAAACTAAGAGTGACATCTGCTTCTCTGCTGTACACCTTCTGCAAAGAGCAATGCGATTGAGGGGCTCGTTAGTTACAGCCTGTGTGACCAATGCCATTTTGTTCTTTGCCAAATTGTGAAACAACAAAAAGTAGGAGACCTTACTGTCTAAAGAACCAGCTGAGATCTGAAACAGATTCATAACCATTGAAGAGCAGCCACAGATGGAATCACATTTCACATGTTTACCAGTGAGTGGAGCCCAATAATTTCATACAGGCTTTTCCCACTCTCTCCACTACTTGGCTTGCAAGATGCAATGAACCCTTTCTTCTTGACAAGTGTGCAGTTGCTTCCTTTACAAAGGACATGAAATAAAGCATTGCTATGTTGTTTGAACTTCTTAAAGCAGTAAAAAGATACTTCACAAAAAAAACCTGTTATTGTAAAAAAACTTCACAATAACTAAAGTTGGGCATTCTGGCCTTGATTCAACAGTGCACTTAGATAAGTGCTCAAGATCATCCCCATTAAGCAAAGCACTTAAGCATATTCTTAATTTTTAACATATGTATAAGTGCTTTTCTGAGCAACGATAGATTTAAGCACATGCTTGTGTGTCATAGAGGATTGGGGCTAAAATCAGCACATATTAGTTCTTTCCAACAAATCAAAGCATCTGTTTCAAAAATAACTATGTGTCCTTCATAGCAAACAGCTGTCCTCATCTGCAGGGTTTCAAACCAAAGCATGACTTGGTGACTTGATGTGCATAGTAAGAGAAATGCCTTTTAAGATGAACTCAAATTTTCACAAAAAGGTGTTGGTCCTTTCTGAAGATGAAAGCTGCAAAAAGAGGTTATTACAATTTTCATGTCACAGAAATGTGTGGTTCTCAGTGCACACAAAAAGGAGACAATGTCACAGTTTTGATATCATGTCTCCCCGGTGCTGTATTTAGAACAGCTTAAATTTCAGTTTGCTAAAACATTTCCAAAGCTATTTTAATTTTTCCATGGGCAAAGGTTTACATATTTTTAGTGTTAATTCACTTTAATAAACAGGCACCCTGAAAAGAGCTGTACAATAGAATAATAGTTGTAATGCAAATCATCTGGGGATTAAGGTCTAATAATATAACACTACTCATCCCAAAGGATCCCTAAACTCTGGAATGGCTTTATAAAAAGATATCAGTCCTCAATCACCCACTCTTGTTCCCTTTTGGGGTAGAACACAGTAATGATTTATCAAAGCATAACATTACATTAAAGAACAGAAGGAGAAGGATATTATCTTTGACTACATCAAAAAAGAGAATTTTACATACTGTAGACAGAATAATTACCCAAATTGGAATTGGCCATGCCAGAGGAAAAAAAATGGAGGAGGTGAACAAAGGGTCAAAATGAAGAGATGGGTGACTTCTAGTGAGTCATTTGTCACCTAAAGAGAAGGGGAGGAAGCGAGAGAGAAGCAGAGAATTATGATTCTCTGTGGAAATCAAAGCAAAAGTATGCATTCCTGCCTTCAACATTGTTGTTTGGTAATATAAGGTTGTGGGGAGCTTGACAGAGAGCCAGAAATAAGTTTCTTTTACCCAGAGAGACAAGACAGATATATCTGGGAAAGAGGCTTGGGAGCCCTGTAGCATGCTGAACTTGAGCCAAATATTATTGGAAAGGACCTGGGAGAAAAGAGAAACTCCAGGCACTGTGCTGGCTTTCTTTGTTGGAAAGATCAGATCTTTTTGTATGCTATTTGAGATGTTATTATATATATGAGTGTGCATGGGGAGGTGTGGGGAGTCATGTGGTGTTTTTTTACTTCTACAGGAGCAGCATTTTACCAAAAGCAAATTCATCTGTGTCTTTGACTATCTCCAGACCTTGAGGTCAGCACACATTTGTCCATAAGCAGTTCAGTCCATGTATTCATTTGGCCTCTCAGAGCAGAATGGCATTGCAATGCTGATTGAAGACTATTGCTGCTACTGGATAGCTATTTACTCTTCCTAATCATGTAAGGTTTTGAAATCTCTGGCACCCCGTGTAACAGGGTATTGCAGAAACTGAAGAGCACACACAGTTCTGCTGAAATATAAAGGTCACAGCTAAACTGTTACAAGACTAAGCAGGAGGACTTTTCTGGACAGAAGCATCTGAGTTCAAGTCTTTACTAAGGCCCCTCAGTATGAATCAGAAAGTAAAAAAACCCTATAAAATTATTCTGTGTATTCAATGTTACTTCACAAATCAAAAAAAGAGAGATATGGAAAAACCTGAATGCTATGTAAATTGTGTATCTTGTAAAGTTTTGAGTCCCTATGTACTGAAGATGGATCATCTGTCACTCTAAGTGGAGTAGAAATTTAGAAATCCAAGTTTTGAGAATTCGTCCATTCTAAAATATGCTTTCATTTCAGTCTGTTTGAAAGCAGCCATAACAAAAATGGTTTGAGTTTGTTGAAATGTGTTTTGATAGCACAGAGATATTTAGCTTCAACTTTTTTATTACATCAGATAGCATTCATTTAGAAATAAAAAATCATTTAAAATGAAACATTCCTTTATGTTTGTTATCCAAATTCCTCCTATTTTTTTTCTCTATACATAAATGAAACTGCTAGATATGGACAATACACAGTCAGATTTTAATGAAATTTCACATTCTGACACAGAAGTGGGGCTTTGGTACATTTAGTACAGACAAATAACATAATTTTTACTTATCCTGAGGTTACCTTGTTTCCTCCATGCCCACGTAAGGACAGAAAGTAAAGCCTACTAGGACTCTGGAGTATCTGTACATGTCTGTGGTCATGAGTGCTGTAGAAAGTTGAAATTAAATTCTATATCCTTAGCAGAACTACCTTACTTTCTTAGCTGACAGAGTCACTTACAAAAGAACCCACTGATTTTTCTCAACAGTTTTAGTTGTAAGCACACACACATACAAACATGTAATAGATGCTCTCAGATTTTTAATTTTCATTGCAGGACTGTGTATTTATAGCTTCTTTGGCTTCTTTTCTCCTCTGCTTCTTGTTTTTGGTACCATCTCTGTTTCATGTAATCACTTGTTCTAATCTCTGTCCTTATGCATGACAGTAATTCAGAACGAGCTGTTTTTATTATTGTTTCAGATGTTTGGCTCCATTTATATGCTGCTGAATAAAGGGTAGTTCCTACACCTACCACTTTTGAAGAGGTTTTTCACAGTTTTCAGTGTAGCTTTGTAAATACGTGTACCTATTTATTCTATCGAGTATCTGGGTTTTTTGTTAGTGTGGGTACGGTTCGACTCGGTGATCTGGGAAGTCCTTTCCAACCACAATTATTCTGTGCTGTTGTCATTTTAAATTTAAAGTGGAGAAGAATGTTGCATTAAAGCAAGCGACTCCGTTGGGTTGGACAGGTTATTTTCCTTAATCTGATTATCTTAAAACTAAAGAAATATTTTTAGAGGTTACAGCTACTCTGATTTTGCAAATCTCCCATAGACACATGTATTAAGAAGATTGATATGCTATGCTATGATTATGTGAGTTTCATTCCCTACCTGTGTCTGGCATTCTCCTCTTCCTGTAAAATGGACTGCATGGAATCAGGGGTTTTTTTTTACAGAAACTAAAAGGTCTTTTAATTTTTTTAATTTTTTTTCAGACTGAAAGTTTCCTTTCTCAGGTGGTTTCTTACCTCTTTTGTTGTTGTCCTATAAAGGGACATTTTGCTCATCACAGTGAAATGCACAGTGAAATTCTTAGCAAAATGACAATTAAAAGCAAGCATCCCATATGGTAATCCATCCTTAGTCACTATCCTGACTTAGAAAAAAGTTGTATCAGCTGAAACTTAATTTTCACGTGAAGGTTTTGAATCATGCCTGCATTATGTAAAAATGATGCAGTGACAAGGAGAAAGCAAGATGTTGAATTTGTACCGTGACTAGCTTTGCAGTTCTTTGAAATCACATTAACACATAATCACTGTCTTTGCTAGTTGTGCCTCTACAGGTAATTTAAGAGTGCTATGATACGATTTGCTCTGCTGTAGAGAACAACTTGCACCATCTAGGTAATCCATGCTGTAAAAATCTGTTAGTATTCAAAACAAATGGGTTATATTAAAACCGACCGTTGTGAAGTGTTTGATTCCTAAACACTTCTGGGTAATGCAGAATTTTTCTAAGAATGTAGGAAGGTTGACAAAATGGTGTTGAAATTTGGTTTTTAATAATTTTGTGATCCAGGTAATAGCTTTGGTTATTTACCCTATAAACTGTAATTCTTTGCTAACAGGATTAATTTTATAGACATTCACAGCAGTATTCCATGCCTAAATCAGCACACAAATGAATTTTGTCATTAAGTTTCTTTTGTATACTAACAACATAATTATA
>VZRI01010294.1:0-22954 GCA_013397515.1 Upupa epops
ATCAGAGGGCTGGAAACCCTCTGAATTGGAATTGGATGATTCTGTGGTCCCTTCCAACCCTGACAGATTCTATAACTTTTTCCCAGTGTGGGACATGGGGCACTGCAGGGGGCTGCCTGGGGGGTTTGTGGAATCTCCTTTTCTGGAGATATTTGAAACCCACCTGGACCTGCTTGGGGTGTCCTGCTGTGGCAGGGGGATTGGACTAGATGATCTTTCAAGGTCCCTTCTGATCCCTGATGATTCTATGATTCTATATCTGCACTATGGGTGCAATGGATTAGATATTTTGTGTGTATTTTAAAGAAAATGAAGCTTTTTTCTTTTTGTATCTGAGTCACCTCATCTAATAAATGTGTCCTTGACTGTTGCAGTGGGACTTGACCTAGATTACCTTAAAGATTGCTTCCAACCCTAGCTACTCTACGATTCATGATCTGAAAAGATTAATTTGAAATATGGAGTACATAGATGGAGAATGGTGTTGGATTTAAAAATGTGCAGAATATATTGAAAGCTCAGACCTCATTAAGAAATCTCTGAAGGTAATAAAGAAAAAGAAAGCCTGACTGTAATTAGTGGGTGTTCATTTTAAAACCTCATTTTTTTAAATGAATATTATATCTTTCAATAAAGAAAAGATTTATTTTTTTTAATTTGAGGAAGTCTGCTTCAATTGTTTGTTTTGCTTTTTAATGCACTGGAAAAAAAAAAACCCAAATAAAAACCTCTAAGAACATTCTAACGTATGTCAAATACTCTAAAAGCTGTTGTCTTAAAACCACCTTTTACAATGCACAAATATTATCAGTAACCCCTAAGAAAATGCTTGTCTGACAAAAGACCCAAAGAAACTACTTTGGCTATGCAAACTGTCAATAGAGGTACTTTACCTGCAGAATAAAACATCCTGTGCAAATGGGGAATTTTCTGGCTGTGTTCCAGCCTTGAGGTGACTGACATTAAAGTATGAGAGTGTGTGATTAATGAAGCCGTGCAAGGTTCCGTTTTGACTGTATGCATATTGATACATGAGGCGTGGAATGAAATCAGATGTGACAGCAATTACAAAAGCCTGGGAGAAAAAGGAAAAACACAAACCAGACTAACAACACCATCAACGATCTGTGTTTAATATGCTTCAGATTAATTTAATTCAGGTGATGATTTTGATGTTCAAGTAAGCTTAGAATGGTAACAAAGTGCAATTTAAATGGCCAGCTGTGGTATGGAAAGTATAATTATATAAATGCACAGTAACCCACTCTGTCTCTCCAGGTCTCTCCAGTAGCTAAGGGAGTGGAATGTTTCTTAAAGCATAGAGTAGCAAAAGCAATTATGTTACTGTATATTTCTCCAACTCTTTTCATCCCTGGAGCCATTAGGAGGTTTATCACTAGTTTTAAAAAGCTGTAACAAAACACAACAGATAGCTGGTCATAATTTGGAGTATAATCTGATATAGCTACACAGTGTTATCTGAATTAAAACCATTTCCCTTTGCATCAGAATTTACACATCTAACATCAGTAAAGCTCATGCCAGTATATTTGTATAGTGAATCAGACATCCAAGTATCCAGATAATATCAACAACAATTCTTTAGGTTAATTTAAAACTGCATCTTGCTAAACAGTTCTGTGTTTTTATTACTCAGATGAAAAGGCAGAACTGGACATTCAGTTGCTTATCTTAGAGATTGAGTACTGTCATGTAAAATTAACTGATATTTTAATGCAATCTCCAGAAAATAAAATTATTGAGAGTTTGTTTAATACAGAAAATAATCAAGGATTATAAATTTGTTAAGTGTATTCAGACAAAACTGAAAGGCTGCTGAGCTTTGCTCATTCACCACAAATTGGTGCTGGAAATAAGACATTTATGCCTGATAGCAAAATTATTAATGTAAGTAGAGCTGCACAAATTTCCAACCTTGAATGTAGGGAACTGCCAAGTCATAAGTGAACTCCACCTAAGTCAAAGAACCATGCTTCTCTGAATACATAATGATAGCTCACCTACTGCTAGAGAGTGCTGTTGTGCTGGAAACTATCGTACTAGATAAACTGCATAACACCTCTGCACAAGCTTTCCCTTCAGTAGTGGCAGTTATCTGCCTTTCTAAAGTGCTTTGATATCTTTGATTCTAATGGCCTTTCTTATCTTTGATTACAGTTGTAATGTTCTTAAAAGTCTTTTCCAATGTAAATTATTCTATAATTCTATGATTTATATTTCAAAAACCCACTAGATGGTATTGTGATTAAAATCCTGAGACATAAGTCTTTTTTTTATCTTAAAGCATATACAGGAAAATGGTACTTAAGGAATACATGTAGAACAATAACGATAATATATTGATACAGCAGACATATACTATGTTCATGTAATCACCAGTGTTCTATGAAAGAATAAATATTTCCTCTAAGCTTTTGTAGCCTAAGGAATGTGTATAACCCAAGCTGCCGCACCTGCGCGGCCCCTGGCCGCCGCGGACACCTTTCCTGCCACTCCCTGCCGCCTCCTGACTGCTGTGCTTTTCCGTCTGCCCCATCATTGCCGAGGAAAAGAGAGCCACATCCATCGCTCCAGGAGGACCATCACCCTCCCTACCTGTCAGGTGGACTTTGTTTGGGGGCCCCTGAGATCTACTTTGTTTGGGGTCCCTGGAATCTTCGTTGTTTGGTTATTTTGAGTATACTGTTAGTGTTTATTACTGTTATAATAAAGAATTGTTGTTCCTTTTCTTCCGAACCTCTTGACTGAAGGCCTCTAAATTGAAAGAATTTGATACCTGTCATCCCAAACCGAGACACCAACCTAAGAAAAAGTCACTTTTACAGTATTACTCTGTGGTACAAATTATGTTTAGGGATGTAACTCTATCTGTACATATCAGAATTAATATTCATACTATCTAGTTAAGGACTGTCTGCTGCTAGAATACAAGGTGTTATATTTACATCCTTTTTAGTCACATTGACAGTTATTCTAGCGTAATAACAGAAAAAAATGCATGGGTATGGATGAGAAGTACATATTTATCAATTATCTGGTGTGTTACCTGCTTATTCCCCCTTCACTGGTTGTTCCTATACAAATTAGTCTTTCCATCCTCATAACAGTCCTCATAACTCTAATCTCATTAGTCTCATCACACAAAGGTAGACAGAATTAGATGAGTGACTAACTGTGTGTTGTGCTTCCACAAAAAATGGACTGGGTAATTGAGATTTTACTGTATTTTATAGCAGCTGAGAAAATTATTCTTCACTTTTAAACTATGTTGGAGAGACAATATGAGTGCCCAAGATGATGGTTAGAAACTGATGTAACCAAGTACTTACATTAATGATAACTGAAAGCTTTGCAATGCCACTCAAAATGTTATACCAAATTCCTGTAAGTGAAAAAAGAACTCATTAATGGATTTACTATATTTTTTTTTTTATTGAATGTCTTGTCTTATATTCACTAACGTTTTTGCATTACTTACCTATATCTTTTTCCCTTACTGTGTCTGGCCTTCTTAGTTCAGTGACAAACTTTTTTGCATCAAGCCGGACTTCTATGATGTTATTCAGAAGAGCAAAGACAGGGGCCAGAGGGAAGGAGGCAACAAAGAGTGTGACAAAGCCAAACTGAATAACTGGAAGAGAAATACGCAATGGTTTTTTTTGTATATGTTCTGAAGGAAGACGGTAAATGCAGCTGACAGCAAATTCTTGGTAAGCTTTGTGGGTTAAAAAACCCCATAAACACCACTTTGCAATTTGGTCCCAGTAATAAATAGCACAAATCAAGGCTGTGAAAGAAAGAATGGTTTGTCACTGTGCTTTATGAATGTTTCTAATAACGCTTCTAGTTTCCAGTCCGAACACAACCCAACATAAATAACAAATTTAATAAAGGACAACTGGTTCAGGGTCCATTCTGCATTTATAATTAATGAACAGATAAAGACTATTCTTCCCTGTCTTCCATATAGGACAAATGATACACAAGTAAAGATGGGAATATCAACAAGGTGTTACTTTTTCTTCCCATCTTCCACTGGACCACTTGTTTGTGATCTACCAAGAGCAGGAGCAGAATAAGTATCTTTGTGGATGCATGAACCTGTGGTGCTGTACTGCATTTTCATCCCTCTTTATGTCAGAGATATCCCTCAAAGTTAGAAATGCTTCTCTTTAGTGTCCTAAAGGAAAATGGTATTGTAACTTTTTTCTTTTTCTGGGTTTGCAATTTGGGTAAAGCACTTTGTGAGAAAGCAAGCACTAGAGCACTGGTCCCAGAGAACTACTGTATTGTAATGAAGCACAGACCTGAATTCTTCACACTTTCTAAACAAACATACAACTAGTAGGGCTGGCATCTCCTACAAGAAAAATAAAAAAACAACCAATGTACTGACCGGAGAAAACCCACTCACTCTGAAGTGGATGATACATCCTGTATCATCTTATTCCCAGTTCTAGACAACTAGCAGCACAGTGTTCAGCTCTGATAATTATCAGTGCTATACAAATCCTTGGACTAATGTAGTAGAAAATGAAGTTCCTTCATGCAAGCTTTTGGGTGAGCAGAATATACTTAATACCCCCTTTCTTTCAGTGGCACTTCAGGATCTACCTCCTCTGGGTCCAATTTAACACTGAAAAAGTTGAGTTGTTTTTTAATTCACGATGCTGAGGAACTGACAAATTGACTGAAATGCTGTACCTTCTCTTAAAAGCTTGAGGCATCAGTGGTGGACCTTAGAAGACTGGGTAATTTCCTGGTAAAAACATTAAATTCTTTTAAAGTAATACTTTATGGAAGTTAGAGAGGTTTATTATTCCAGAAAACTAATAAGGAGTAGAAGAGGAAAGAGATTGAAATGCATGATGTCCACCTGCAAAGGCAGTAATCCTAGTAACATTAAACTAAGAAATACATCTGTGTACATACATTTCAGAATTAAGTAAGTAGAAGTGTGGAGGAAGAGCTGGTATGTCGAGGCCCTGTTTATTGTAGATTTGGGGGTTTTGTTTTGCAAATCTCCCCTCTCCACTATGGGAGGAATCTGTTGAGCTTTGGGGAAAAATTAGGGGTTTACATGCATAGCACACTAGTTTTCTTTAAAATTCCTTAGGCCCTGTTGCCACAGCCCACAACAAACTGATAAAACAGCTTTGTCCAGGATCTTCTCTTGTATGCATATTTTTGTGTGCAGAATGCCAGTTTTCTTATTGTCATTCCTCCTTTTATTTTCTCAGTGGCAATGTATTTGGAGAGTAAAATATTATCTCTTTATTATAGATATGGACTTTGATTTTCATTCTCATTTTTGCTTTGAGATAGAGACTTATATCCTAACACTCTCTAACAAGCAGATTTTTCAAAGCATACAAACATCCTCTCCTTGAAATCATACTTTCCTGAATATTTTACATTCAGAGTCAGGAAAAGGAATTAACAAGAAAATAAAAACAGATGTTAGAGTAATGTGCCTAAAAACCTGTGAAATGCTTAGAAACATACACAGCACTGAAATGTGCCATATTTAGTTTTAAGTGAGTTTCACAGGAGTAGATCTGTGAGGATTCTATTAAAAAAGAGATGTTTTTGCAATGCTTTCAGCATAAACCACACACATGTTTGCTTTGATGTTTATTCATTGCCTGAAAAAATGCAGATTAATTTTCTTTCAAGTTCATGAAAGAATGTTCAAAGTATGCAAAGTGCTTCTGGACATTTGCATAAGTATATCTTCATAGAAAAATCTAATCCAGAAGTGATTGTGTGGCCATCTTGAAATCTCTTCAACATTTTAGACATGTTATTGTGAAAGTGTGAATGATGCAAAAAGCAGGCAAGCAAACTCTAATCCGAAATCAAGCATGCCATAATTTCTTTGGTTTTGAGTAGTAAACTCAATCATTCAAAACAAGCAGTCTGTGAGCAGCCTCGGAAAATTAAAGGTATTTGTTTACTTTAACCAGGATTTGTAGAAACAAATGCATCAGCAAAGCTGCACGGATTAACAAGAGAAGAATCTGCTGTATAGTTCAGGCCCTGGAAGCAATGTAGTAGCAGCACCCTGTGGTCTCCTACCAGTCACAGTGGAAACATTTAAAATACTTTTAGAGCACTCACAAAGACTGTTCCATTAAGGACAGTTGACACCCATCTGGAGGACTTGATGGCAATCCTGCAATACCCCTTCATGCTCTCATTTATGCCACAAGTTCTCCGTACAGTGCTCTTTTAGTGTTCACATACAACCCTATGACCCTACATAGGAGCCCCACTTGACTTTGGTGTTTATTCTCCTGTGCTTTGAGACAAAAAGTTGAAGAGACCTGTGATAGGAGTTGGACCCCTGTATATCTAGCCTCTTTCACAACTTACTACTTGCCTGATAGGCCATCCTGAAGATAACAAGAGATGAATGTCACCCAGTTTCATTGCACAAGCTAGTGAACAAAACTATACCTGTATAAAAGTGAGTCAAACATATTCCATGGAGCATCAAAGCAGGAGACTAGATTTACTGTCTGTAAAATAGACTCTATTTTAAAAAAGAGAAAAACTCCAAACAATGTACAACTCGTTCTCAGGACAAGTTACTTTTCCTTTCTGAATTACATAGGAAAAAGGGAAAGGCCTCAGAGCCAGATCATGAGGTCTTCAACACCTAATGCCACATTTGCATCATTTCATCCAGTGATGGCTGTGCTCTGAAACAAAAACTATAAAAGGCAAACAGCATCAAGGGAAGGCTCTTGACCACAGTGCTTTTCAAAAGTCACAGAATCATAGAATCATTTTGACTGGAAGATACCTTTAAGTTCAAGTCCAGCCACTGGCCCAGAACTGTCGGGTCACCCTGACATATCATACCCTCAGCACTGCATCTATATATCTTCTAAATACTTCCAACATCATGAATCAAACATCTCCTTGGACAGCCTATTCCAGTGTCTGATATTCTTCCTAATATCCAGTCTGAACCTCTCAATGAAATGAGACTATTTCATCTAATTTATTGCTTGCTGCTTGGGACAATAGACAAGCCCTGTCCTTTCTCCAACCTCCTTTTGCAGAGTCTTCCCTGAGCCTCCTTTTCTCCTGGTTAAAGCAACTGCAGCTTCCTAATCGGCTCCTCATAAGACTTGTTCTCCAGATCTTAAGTGAGTTTTGTAGCCTGAGGGGCCCAAAACTGAGCCCAGTGTTCAAAGTGCAGCCTTACCAGTGTCTAGTACAGAGCAACAATCATCTTCCTACTCCTGCTGGCCACATTATTTCTAATACAAGCCAGGATGCTGTTGGCCTTCTTGGCGCCCTGAGCACACTGCTGGGTTGTATTCAGCAGGCTACTAATATCCCCAGATCCTGCTTCAATGTAACAGTTTTCAAACCAATCATTTACAGCTCTGTAACCTACCATGGAGTTATTGCAACCCAAATACAGAACACACTACTTGGCCTTGAACCTCAGTCTTTCCTCATCATCCCAGATCCCTCTGCAGAACCTTTCTACCCTCAAGAAATCTGACACGTCTGCCTAGCTTAGTGTCATCCTCAAACTTACTGAAGGCACACTCAACCCCCTCACACAGATTATCAAAGGCATTAAAGAAAACATGCCCAAACAATGACCCCTGGGGGGATAACACTTCTGGCCAGACACCAGCAGATTTTAACTCTATTCACTACTCTTTGGGCTTGGACATCTAGCCAGCATCTTACACACAAAGAGAAAGCTCATCCAAGTCCAGTTTCCACAGTTTCCTGTCTATGGACAGGGCCTGAACAGAAACCAACCTCAAGAAAAATATAGCACACACTGTCCCTCTAACTCTAGTCTCAAAATAATGATAAAGAGTATGCATCAATGCTTTTAAATTATGGATGAGGAGGGTGCTAAGTAGAGTTTTCGTGTAAGAGATATAGAATTTGTCCCCAGCATAAAAACCTCCATAGTAAATATCAGTCAGATTCTATCAAATTTACGCAGTGAATAAAGTGAGTATTCCTGCTCTATTTTCTTTTACATCAAAACATAATCTAAGAGAAGGTACCATTTATGATTATGTTGCCTTTTTCCTTACTCCTGTATCAATAATATCCGTCATAGGATCATATGTTACTGGAAGCTAACAATGGAAGAATCACTCCTGTGTTAAACAACTTTCCAAATTGTAAGAAGAAACTTTTCAATATACAACCAAGCCTGCCTGAGAGACTAAGGGAAATGTAATTTACCACTCTTTGGTAATAAATGTAAGCAACAAGTCTACACAAAGCACACTGAGTTGGTATTTTCATATCCATCTTCATTATAGAAATTATAGAATAATGCAGGTGTCTCTTAAATGATTTTTTCCCCACTACTGCTGTACATGTTGGCTTTTCCTGCTTTAGGGGAAATCCTTCCAAATCTCTAAGATTAATCCTTCCAGTAGTTGGTAGCTAAAGACATTGGATCTCATAATACACTTCTTAACATTTAAAAGGGAGCTTTGCCATTGAATTTTATCCACAGACAGATGATGAAAACATTCATTATTATTTCTCTTTAAGAAAAATTGTTTTCAATTAGTTACTGCAAGAACTCTGGACTCTTAGAAGGCTTAGGATGGAGAATGGAAGATTGAATGAGATGACAATCTGAAAATCAGTGCTGGCACCAGTTTCTTCTGAAGAAAACAGTAGTAGTATAAATTTCACAGGACCACATGCCTCATCGAGCTGGTGGTGGAGCTGTCATGGGTTGATTTCTGACTGATAAACATGACATGACAGCTTAGAGAACCAATCAGATTCAGTCACGTGACCACTGTGAGAACCGATAGATAACCCTTGTGCATGGCACTATAAATGGCACATTCAAGGACTGAACAGTCTCTCTCTTCCCAGAGTCCGCATGTGAACCTGGTACAGTAATACGCTGCATCTGCCTAATCATGCAGACCTGGTGAAAACATAACTCCCCTCCATCCTTTTCCCTGATAGTTTCTAACTTTCCCTAGGTTTTATTTTCCCTTATTCATTACTAATAGCTAGGAAGATGCTGCTTGGCAAGGAGCTGTGGCTGGAGAGGAATTTTGGGGTGGACAGGGGGTTCCCCTGACCCAGACATCCATCATAATCTGTCACTTTTGCAGCGAAAAGCCAAGAAAGAATGGGAACTTCTAGGACCCAGAAGCTCACACTCAAGTGAACACATTGAATTGAGTGAGTAGCCCAAGCAGCTGGCTCACTAGTTGGTGAGGGGAGGGCAAAAAAATTCAAAAACAACAAAAAACTCCAAACAAAAAAACCTAAACAAACCATGGTGAATGCTCACTGAACAAAGACATTCACTCCATAGAGGCTCCATGCTTCCACCCAGACAGAGTTACTGAATGGAGAAGTAGCTGTGCAGACATCGACCTCAGTTTGCAAGAAATGCCTTAAGCTTTCTCTTCAGGATGAAGTGGAGACCATGCTGGCCAGCAAGAGATGTGTCCAGGTAAAGGATCTGCAGTAGGTTTCTGAACTGCAGGAGACTGCAGAGTATCAGGGAAGTGGAAATAGAGATAGAGGGTTTCAAGTGCAATCTGCATCAAGACCACAGCCTATAGGCAAGAAATCCCCAACTTCCACCACCAGCACACCCAAAAAAGGGACAGATAGCAAGAGTGAGGAATGGCAGCATGTGAAGACAAAATCTAGAAGGAAGAGTTCACCTTCAAAACCTGAAGGTGGCTCTGTAGAACTGATTCACAGCTCTGCAGACTGAGAGAAATAAACCTGTGATTGGCAAGTTGTCTAGCATAAGAAAGACAGCCAAACCAGTTCTTTGTCGTATAACAACCAGTGCAACCAAGAAAATGCAATGGGTGATAGTGGTGGGTGACTCTCTTCTAGGAGGCGATGAGACACCCAGTTGTCACCCTGACCTACTGTCCAGAGAGGTATGCTGCTTACCAGAGACCTGCATCGGAGATGTGACATAGTGGTTACCAGAACTTGTATGCCCCATTGAATACTACCCGTTGTTGCTGTTCCATGTTGGCAGCACTGATACAGCAGTGAATAATCTGAAGAACAGCAAGAAGGATTACAAGGCACTAGGAGCAGCAGTGAAGAACTCAGAGGCACAGGTTATCTTCTCATCAATCCTCCCAGTTAAAGGAAAGGGGTTTGAAAGGGTTGAGATAGAATATGGGAAATCAGTAAGTGATTGAGGGAATGCTGCTATGGACAGGGCTTTGGCTATTTAAATTATGGGAATGCCTTTGAAAAACCTGATCCTCTGGGGTACATCTGTCAGAAAAGGGAAAGGATGTCTTTGGTCATAAGTTTTCCAATCTAGTGAGGAGGGCCTTAAGCTAGGTTTGTTGGGGAAAGGGGTCTGCAATCAATTCTATGCAATGGGCAATTATACCAACAGATACTCTGAGTCTGGAAATAAACCACATGCCAGGAAGAGAACACCTGATGTGAAGAAGAAGGGAAGTCCATTCAGTAAACCAGCTTCAATAGGGACCAGTCTTGAATGCCTTTATACTAATGCATGGAGCATGGGGAACAAGCAGGAAGAGCTGCAGTTCTGTAGTGCCTGCAGGGTTATGATGTCATTGGTATCAATGAAACATGGTGGGATGGTTCTCAGGACGGCAATGTAGAATTACATGGATACAGACTCTTTAGGAAAGACAGGCAAGGGAGAAAGAGAGGGAGTGTTGCCCTCCATATCAAAGAGCAACCTGAATGCATGGAACTCCACCTGGGGAGGGAGGAAGAACAAATTGAGAGCTTATGGGTGAGGATCAAAGGGAAACCAGGGGAAGGGGAGATCACAGTGGAGGGTTTGCTACAGGCCACCTGACCAAAAAGACCTGGAGGATGAGGCCCTTTATAAACAGAAAAGAGCAGCTTCAATTTCACAAGCCCTGACCTCATGGGAGATTTCAACCACCCAGATATCTCTTGGAAGTACAACACAGTACAGCATCAGCAATCTAGGAGACTTCTGGAGTGTGTTGAGGGTAACTTCCTTATCCAAGTGATAGAGGAACCTACAAGAAAAGGTGCTGTGCTGGACCTTATCCTCACAAACAAGGAAGTACTGGTGGGTAAAGTGAAGGTCAAGGGAAGTCTTGGCTGTAGTGATCATGAAATAGTTGAATTTAAGATTGGTAGGGTACCTAAGAGGATGCATAGTAATCTTGCAACCCTGGACTTTAGGAGAGCTGACTTTACACTCCTTGGGGATCTACTCGTCAGGGTATCATGGGATGAAGCCCTGGAGGGAAGAAGTGCCAAGAGAGCTGGTTGTTATTCAAGGACCAACTCCTCTGAGCCAGGAAGCAGTGCATTGCAAAAAAGAAGAAGGAGAGCAAGAATGTCAAGAGGCTAGCAAGGCGCTGCTGAACTTGGTTGGGTGCAAGAGCAAAGTCTATAGGCAGTGGAAGCAAGAACAGGCTAATTGGAACAAGTACAGAGGACTCGTCTGTGCAGCCAGGATTCAGATTAGAAAAGCAAGAGCATAGAGAGAATTAAATCTGGCCAGGGGGTTTCTTTGCATGCATTAGTAACAAAAGGAAGACTAGGGATGACATAGGGCTTTCCAGAGGGAAAAAGGAGACTTGGTCACAAGTGACAGGGACAAGGCCGAGGTACTTAATCACTTCTTTGTTTTATGATGGTGTTACAGCACAAGTGGACAAGGGAAGAGCATCCAATATCATCTACCTGGACTTGTGTAAAGCATTTGACACTGTCCTGCACAACATCCTGGTCACTAAACTGGAAAAATATGGACCTGATGAATGGTCCACTTCCCAGAATAATGAATCGGCTGGATGCTCGCACTCAGTGAGTTGTGGTCAACAGGTCACAGTCCAAAAGGAGAACAGTGACAAATGGTGTCCCTCAAGGGTCAGTACTGGGACCAGTGCTGTTTAACATCTTTGTCAGTGATACAGACAGTGGCATTCAGTGCCCTCTCAGCAAGTTTGCCAATGACACCAAGCTGTGTGGTGTAGCAGACACACTGGAGGAAAGGGATGTCATCCAGAGGGACCTGGACAAGCTTGAGAGGTGGGCCAGTGCCAACATCATGAGATTCAACAAGGCCAAGTGCAAGGTTTTGCACCAGCATCAAGGCAATCCCAGGCACAAATACAGGCTAGGCTGTGAGTAGATTGAAAGCAGCCAGGAAGAGAAGGTCTTGGGGGTTTTGGGAGATGAAAAACTAAACATGAACTGGCAATGTTCACTTGTGGCCCAGAAAGCCATCCGCATCCTGGGCTGCATCGAGAGTGGTGTGAAGAGTAGGTCGAGAGAAGTGATCTCTTCTGCTCTCAGGAGACCACATGTAGAGTACTGTATCCAATTCTGGAGCCCCCAACATGGGAAGGACATTGAATTGTTTGAACGTGTCCAGAGGAGGGCCACAAAGATCACTAGAAGGCTATAGCACCTCTCCTACAGTGTTAGGCTGAGACAGTTGGGGCTGTTCAGCCTGGAGAAGAGGAGACTACGGGTAGATGTTATAGCAGCCTTCCAGTATCTGAAGGGGCTACATGAAAGCTGGGGAGGGGCTGTTTGCAAGGGTTTGTAGTGGTATGATCAGGGGTAATGGTTTCAAGGTGGAAGAGGGTAGGTTTAGACTGGAGGTCAGAAGGAAGTTCTTCATGATGAGGGTGGTGAGACACTGGAACAGGTTGCCTGGGGAGGTTGTGGCTGCCCCCTCCCTGGAAGTGTTCAATGCCAGATTGGATGGGGCCTTGAGCAACCTGGTCTAGTAGGGGGTGTCCCTGCTCATGGCAGAGGGGTTGGAATCTTTATTCTTGAAATAGATTATCTTTAAAGAAGGTCCCTTTCAACTTGAACCATTCTGTGATGCAGTCTTAGTATGATTTTATTCTGATTCAGCTTTAGTTTAATTTTAATCCAATACTCGGTTTCATTTTTTCTTTTTTTCCCTTCTCCATTTCTTCCATCCAGTACCATTCATGCTTTGTTGGATTTTTTTTCCCTCTCTTTTTTCCCCTCCCTATTTGTTTCTGCACAGGTTTGATGTTTGTGGGAAACAAACAGGTGTGTGTGGGGGAGTGGGAAAAGTCTTTCTTCGTTTTTTCTTTCCTGCAGGTGGGTTTTTTTAGCCATCTGAATGGGGAGAAGATCCAGAAAATTCATTAGGTTTTCATGTGTTTCCAGATGGCATCTTGCTTGTTGTGACCACAGTGGGGACAGTGAGAACCATCTTAAAGGAACACTGCTTAATTAGTGTGAGGTGTTTCACCACTGTTTATGTGTTGGCCTCTAGTACCTCTAGAGACCCTGGCTCATCTTTGTAAGACTTCAAGTGTGCTCCAGTAGAACCATCACATCTCAGAGCCATGATCTCCCTGTTCCTCTGTCATGTGCCATTCCAAAACTTGTCAGAGGGAAACCTGATATTATGACTTCCCCTTTCAAGTCTATCTTGTGAGCAAAGATAGCACTTTGAGAAAGGTGAATTCCATCTGATGCAAATAGACCTCTTGCCATGTAGGCCATCCCATTACATAAACAACCCTAAACTATTGTTGTGATACCAGACATGAAGCTGTATATTAATACATTTTGTTCATCTGTTTCTTCCCATGTCTCTGCCCGCAACTAGAAAGATAGAGAAAAACCCCAAACTTGTGTTCTGGATTCCTGGGGATCATCCTCTGAATTAACCATTGTGGCTTTATCATCATTTACATGCAAAAGAAGTAGCAGGTAATAGTCTGAGGGCCTTACCAAGCTGTCCTTAAACTGAGAGCCAGAGTCAGTAGACTTCCCTAATAGGAGGGTCTGTCCAGTGTTTTGCAGTCAAACTCCAGTGAACAAAGGAAGAACCACATTTTCCAAAATAAAAATAGAAGAGATTAAATAAAACCAAACAATAGTTCTCACTATTTCTACCAACTTACCTAGACTTAAACAAGGGGAAGGGGTGGTAAAGGGAAGTTTCTCCAAGGCTTTAGGCTTTCTAATGTACAAAGTTAGAACAAGAAGAAATCTTAGCAGCCTTATAGTGGCCTTTACTTGTGACAGATCACACTGCAAACACATCCTGATGTTGCTCCAAAGAGGACCACTCAGACAAGGGCTGCTAATCTGCTTCATAAAGGAATGAAAAGAGAACATGTGTGATTTGCCGTGTGAGGAATGGGCCGGACTCCAGGTTTGAATCAGAAAGGGCACATGTCAAAACTTCTGTTAGAAATCAATAGGAGTCACTCTATATGCATATAAGAGGTGATGATTCCCTGTGATTAAATTACAGCCTAACGAATGGCAGCTGGGATTCAGGAGTCACAGGTTGGGCAGAAGCTTTCTGTGTAATCTTGAAAATGCCACCCATCCTTAAAAGTAGAAGGACCAACCTGAGTGTAGTGAATGTTCATACACAAATACTTAATCTGTCCCTAGCTATTTCTGCATGAAAACACATCCTTATCTCGATTTGGGATCCCAGTGTACAGATTCTTAAAATCATAGACTCATCCTGGCTGGAAAGGACCTCCAGATCATTAAGTCCAGCCCTCATTCAAATATCTCCCTAAACCCTAGACCATGGCCTCAAGCCCTCTATCTACTCATTGTTTAAACATTTCCAGTGACAGTGATGCTAACCCCTCTCTGGGCAGCCTGTTCCAGTGCCCAACCACCCTGTCAGTAAAGAACCTGTTCCTAAGATCCAACCTAAACCTCCCCTGATGCAACTTGAGGCCATTTCCCCTTGTTCTATCATTAGTAATTTGGAAGAAGAAACCAACACCAGCCTAACTACAACCTCTTCCTAGGTAGTTATAGAGAACAATAAGGTCTCCTCTCAGCCTGCTCTTCTCTAGACTAAACAATCCCAGTTCCCTCAGCTGCTCTTCATAGGGCCTGTTTCCCAGACCTCTCACCAGCCTCGTTGCCCTTCTCTGGACCCAATCCAGCATCAAAATGTCCTTCTGATACTGTGGTGCCAAAAACAAGACACAGGACTCAGGGTGGAGTCTCATGAGTGCAGAGTACAGGGGCACCACCTCCTCCCTACTGCCGGTTATGCCATTCCTGATCCAGGCCAGGGTGTTATTGGCCTTGACCACCTGAGCATACTGCTGGCTGTTAACCAACACCCCCAGGTCCTTTTCCTCCAGGAAGCTCTCCAGTCACTTTTCCCCAAGCCTGTAGTGCTGATAGCGGTTGTTGTGACCAAAGTGCATGTTTTTGTTAAACCTCATCCCACTGGCCTTAGCCCATCACTCCAGCCTGTCCAAATCCCTCTGCAGAGCCTCCATACCCTCAAGCAGATCAACACTGCTGTTTATTTTCATTCATCCTCAAATTTACTGAGGGTGCATTCAATCCTGCCATCCAGGTCATTAATAAAGATGTCAAACAAGACTGGTCCCAAAACAAAGCCTGGGTAACATCGCTTGTGACAGATCATCAACTGTATTTAACCCCATTCACCACAACACTCTGGGCTGGCTATCCAGCCAGTTTTGAACCCAGCCAAGAATCCACCTGTCTAAGCCATGAACCACCAGCTTTTCCACCAGAATGCTGTGGGAAACGGTGTCAGATGCCTGACTGAAGTTCAGGCAGACAACATCCAGTGCTTTTTCTTCATTCAACAGACAGGTCACCTGATCATAGAAGGAGATCAGGTTGTTTAAACAGATTTGCCCTTCGTGCACCCATGTTGGCTGGGCCTGATTTTCTTTATTCATGTGATTCATTCCTGGTTGAACAGATAGCTACTGATACCAGTGGGATCTTGCCTGTGTGATTAGATGTGAAAATTAAGAGCAAAGTTCTGAAACAGCAGTCAGATTTCCCTCTTCTTAATATCATACCCCTTCATACGACCCAGTTATTCTGCCTTTTGAAGCTATTCAGGAATACACTCATAAAAGCTTTGACTGCCCTTGCAGCATTGTTTCCCTTCCTTCTATGTCTCAAATAAAATTTAGAAGAACAGGTAAATAAGCTGTGTAGCTGCCTCTTGTCTCACCATTCTAGCTGGATGTCCTTCACAGCAATCCCTGCTGACAGATTCAATGCTGAGCTGCACAAAGTGCTTCTCAGCATTGGTGGTCTGAGTCACTCACACTGTATCTGACAGCTGAGTCCAGGGATTTGGACCTGCAGCAACAAGCTGGTTGGGGAAGTATAGCTTGAGTTTCATTTGCTGCACATTTTTCTTGAGTCCCACAGGCAGGATATAGCTCACTGTGGCACACTACAAGGCTGAACGAGCTAGGCTTTTCACTTGATAAGGCAATTGTTGTAAACAAATGTTCAGATTAATAATTCATCCATTCATTTGCAGGGTGTCTAATTATCCCTGAATGACTGCAGAATGAGACATCTGACATTGTTTACAACCTAGACACAAGAGACCAATCTAAAACACAGGCTTAGTGTCCAATGATTTATAACAAGAGTAGCTGAGACCCTGATACTCAAGGAGTACTCCAGAAAGGCAGACCTTTCCATCTAAGTGGTCCTTATGAATGATTCAAGGGTGATCTCCTACACAGGTATCTTGAAACATGCTGGATAGCAACATCTCAGATGCAATAGGAGTTTGTCACAAGTAATAGAGAGTAGCAAGAATTTCCTCCCACATGTTGCTGCTTTGCATTAGGTCCACCTACAATTATGAGAGAGCAAGAGTGTTCTCAGTGTCTTTAGATTGTAGACTAGGTCTACAATTTGCGAATGACACCAAGCTTGGAGCCCGTGTTGATTTGTTGGAGGGTAGAAGGGCCCTGCAGAGGGACTTGGACAGACTGGAGAGATGGGCAGAGTCTTTTAGGATGTGTTTTAACAGTTTAAGTGTTGGGTTGTGCACTTTGGTTATAACACCAAAGAACCCCAGGCAGAACCACAGGCTGGCAATGAAGATCTTGGAGAATACTCAGGGAGAAAGAGACTTGGGGGCATGAGTCAGCAATGTGCCCAGGAGGTTAGACTGCACCTGGAGTATTCTATTCTGGACCTCTCAGTTCAAGAAGGATGTTGAGGTGCTGGAACNCATTAGGAAAAGGTTTTGCACTGAAAGAGGGATCAGATTTTGGAACGGGCTGCCCACAGAGGTGGTTGGGTCACCATCTCTGGAGGTGTTTAAGGTTAGTCTGGATGAAGTGCTGAGTGGCATGATCTAGATATCAGATGTTTAGGTTTACTTGGTTGGTTTTAGGTTGGACTGGATGATCTTTAAGGTCTTTTCCAGCCTCATTATTACTGTGATACTGTGATATTGTGTGATACAATACCCATCATAGCCTGAGATGCAAGTGTTTACCTCTGGGAATTTAATTCACAGTGCTGCCAAGGAACATACTAAAAAAATACAATATCTTTTTCAGCTTCTACAGAGAATTTTGTCTCATTCCTACCAGACAGGTACCATTATCATCATTAGAGAACACAATAGTATCTCAATAGAGAAGCCAATATTCAAACATTTGGAGAGTAGAATATTCTAGTTCATAACACACTCAAGGCTCCATCTTGCTACTCTATCAAGTCAGACATATTTCTTGGTTATCAGTGGTCTCTGTCTCATTATAACTGGGAGGAAGTCTGGCTCCTCCCCACCTTTCCATTGGTTCCTGTAGTTAGTCATTCATGCTGCAACAGATCATGTGCTCTAGCTCTGAGAATATGTACAATCAACTACCACACCGGCAGAAGGACAAGAAATTAAATATTTATAGACAGCTGCATTTATTTTTTGTGCTTATTATCAATAACTAAAGGTCCTTGTCTGTAGGGAAACCCAGCTAACCAGGAAGTTTTGAATGCATAAAATTCTGAGTTATACCTGCATGAAAACATATTGTAATGTTTACAAGGGGAAATGTCTGTATTTCTTCACCATTGTTTAACTCACAAATTGCAAAGAAGTTTGCTTAAATTTTCCAGGAGGAAAAATAATCTCAAAATGAAACAATACATAGAAAAAATAAATCCTAAAGGAGAATTTTTCAATGAAATACCATTATGCACAGAAGGTAGTAGAGGTTGAAACACACAACACACAGTCTAATCCTGGGATGAATTGAAATAATTGGAAGAGATTTGGTGGCTGGTGAGGTCGTTGTTATGCCAGCTTAATGGCATTACAGAGGGTAAGATACAGATCTATAAATGTATCCACAAAAGAGACATTCAAATCTTTCATTATATAAAATACCTCATATATTTATCATTATATAAAATTCAGTACATTCATTTATCAATGTCTTTTAAATTACAAATCAATATAATGACTTCTATTGAACAATCATGCATGGTATTAACTTCTTTTTAGTCATAAAAAACTTTCCCTTTGAGGCATTTGTGTGTCACTTCTGTTGAAACAGAAATTGTCACATAAAATGTTGAACAGATGTCTGGTTTTAGATCACGTGCTCATTGACAAGTTGTGCCTATCTGTTGAATACTTTTGTGCTCTAAACCTTGGGTTTGCCTATATTATTTCTCTCCTTACTCTTTCCCCACCCATACCATTGCCCCTTTCTCCTTCCCTACCTCTTCAGGGCCTACTGGTGAGACCTCCTCAGCTACAGGGCTGACTGGTACACTGAAGTTTTAGTTTGTGTCTGGTGTGAAGAGCCTTGATGGAGTCTTCCTTAACCCCTAGTGTGTTGCTTCCTAGCAGGTTTGTTTCCCTGAGGACAACTGAAGTTGGATTGTGTCCCAGGACTGCAAGACTGTGTGCTGATTATTTGCATCTCTGAAATCCTGGGTTATGTTGAGTTATAGAGATACACCCTGGAACTGAAAACAACATGGAAGCTGTTTAGCCTAGAGAATAGGAGATTGAGGGGAGACCTTAGTGCTGTCCACAGCTACTTGAAAGGAAGTTGTAGAGAGGTGGGGTTTGGTCCATTTTCCCTAGTGGCTATGAGTGATAGGTTGAGGGCAAATGGCAGGATGTCAGAAGGAATTTCTTGACTGTAAGGATTGACAGGCATTGGAACAGCCTGCCCAGGGAATGGGCTGAGTCCCCGTCTCTTGGAGGTGTTGAAGAGAAAGGCAGATGTTGCATCAGGGTTACATTTTCTCTAGAGAGTTAAATCAAGATGCCAAAAAAGACCAGGCTTCCAAGTCATAATTACTAGGGACAATGACACTGTGACAAACATGTTAAAATTAAAATAATTATTTATATTTTATTTCAGAAAACTCAGTGCTTTAAATTTTATTTTCTTATTATGTTTTAGATAGCAGAGAACACTCTAATGATACATCTCAAATAACTTACAATGGTCATACTAACTGTGATCATAACACCCAGACTATTTTAATGACATGCAAGTGATGGAGACATTTTGCAGATAATAAAAAGTGAATACAGTTTCTCCCATAGACATTGCATCTTTAAAGAGGTTTTTCTGTGAAGCAGAAAATCTAGCTCCTGGATCCCACCTAGTGGAAATCAGCAGCTGTCCCCTCCCAACACACTCCTCTAATGTGAAAAAACGAGCTGTAGAGAAATCTTGAAGCAATGATCTCTGCATAGTTTGTCAATAGTCTCATAGCCTTGTTATCTTGCATGCAATTTTTAAAAATACCAAGTGTTTCAGTTTTTCCCCCTTTTATCATGACAGTTTACAACATACAATTATGGTAGACTCCAATTATATATATAATTAATATAAATAACTATATATATAATATATAAATATTTTATATAAATGTATAAATATAATAAGAATGTATAAATATTATATATATAAATATATAACTTAAAGTTATAGTTACTATAGAAAGAAAAGGGAATTCAGAAAACTTACTCATTTCCATGTATTCTGGAGTCAGTCCAGTGAAAGGTTCTAGGACATAGTCAAGATCCCATTGCTGAGGGTCCTTTGATTGGTTGGTGTCCATTTCCTTTGGCTCAGTTCTTTCATCTTTCAGTTTCCTGAAAAGCTTCTTTAGCTTCCTGTGGAACAGAAGTTCTGATTGAACCAAGTCTTTTTTTTTAAATTATTTGTACAAGTTTTGTCTTAAGTCTTCACTCAATAGCACAACATATCTATCATGTAGCTTTGATGTCTCATAGGTTTAGTTTATACCATCCTCTGAAATTCTGATCCTGCTTATTTCCAAGGGACAGGCTGCTGGAGGCAGCAGTTCCTTTGTTTCTGTGTCAAAAAGAAACATAATCTGTCCTAATATTACCTTTTAAAAAGTGTTTCTCTCTAGATACTTGTTCGATGGACATCTACCTGAAGCTCTTGGGCTGAATAAATACTTCTTTCAAAAACAACAAACAGAGCATGTCTTCCTAAAAAAAGAAAGAATCAAAATACAAGGAGGTGATATGATACCTTCCTATCACAATCTAGCACAAATGTATTTTTCTCTTACCAGGAAACAGAGGAATTTCCAGTATTGTAAGATTTTAAGGTCAAAATGCCAAAGAGAGTGCAAGAATGTATTGATTCCTAAACCTAGTGGACTCCTTAGGAATATTTTAGCAGAAAGCCTGTTTGTTTCTCAAAGTAAAATGAAATAAGCACCTAAATCTGTATCACCAAAAATCAAGAAGTGTCTCCAAGATACTGATAGATCTAAAGATATTTAGGATACTTAAACTGGACATCTGTAATGGGTTAGAGCAAGGGTCTAAATTGGTTTGAGCTGGTTCCTGTAATACAAGCACAGCAACCAGCTCGCTGAGAATTCAAAAGGCAGTGAAGCAACTTTGCTAAAAAGAAAAGAATTTATTGAACCAATCACCTATAAGAAAATGAAAAATCCCAAAATAACCAGAAAAGTCAAAAAGGTAAAACAGAAACTGTATCACAATGCCTTTACACATACTTTGAGAGAAAGGGGAGACAGCTAACACATTGGGTTTGGGCTTGAGATGAGAGCCCTGGGAGAAGAGTGTACATTAACAATCATAATCATAAAACTGCAACACACACACACACACAGAGTTGTGCCCCACTTCCAGAAAGAAAGGGGATGTGGTGGGAGGCAGCATAAATACAGCACAAAATATACATTTGATGCTTGTGGAAAAAGTATTTGTCCAGTCCTCTCACAGATGTCAGCCCTCTCTGATGTCTCAGCTAGAAGCTCCCCTCAGCTCAGGGGCTTTTCTTTGAGGCTATAGCAGCATCAAATGTAGAGGTTGTAACAGAATCCCAGACTGTCTGTTCACCAAAGTTTTGGTGATCTCTCTCAATCTTCTTCTCTCTCTCTGAAATCAGACACTCCTCCCAGTCTCATCACTGGCAGAGTTGAGATACAGCATCAACTGACAGGCCTTTGGTGGAGACAAAGGCAACATGGCACTGGTCACATGGGGCTATACTTGTTGTGGTAGATAGGCCTTTTTCAGAGTCCTGCTACAGGGCCTCCTCCCCTCTTTTCTTCTCCCCAGTGATTAAGGCTCCAAGGGAGGGAGAGGGTTAAGAGCTCATAAGTTGTCAGGCATCTTCAACGGTGATCCAGCTGAGAGAAGAGGTATGTGGGAGTGGTTGCCAGGAACTGGGCTGGGTTGGCCCCGTAGCAGAGATGCAGCAACTACCCTGCAGTTGAGCCAGGATCTTTCCAGGGAGGGGAGGACTACAGTTCCACCATTCTGGTAGAATATCTAGGCCAGGCTAGGCTTCTTCTCTGCTCCATCCTTCAGTGGCAGGTAGACTGAGGGGGTGGGGAGGAGGGCAGTGTGGCAGGGGAACCTCCTTAAAGAAAACAGGAAGTGCATTCTGTTTTATAGACTCTGTCCATCAGTCACTTGTGGGGTCAGGACTCTGACCCAGGGGTCTGCTGGGAAAGCTACACGCAGTTTCAAAATAAAATGTTTTTTTGGCATCAAAACATGAAAATTAACATTGAAAATTTGATAATTTTCAAACTGCAACAACATTGTTGAATTGTAGCCACCAGAAAACACCTACAGCTTCTCAGGCTGCAGTGCTCTCTTGTCATAAACTCATATATTTGAGTTTACCTAAACACACAAAATAGGAAGCTGCTTGTGGAACATAAAAGGCGTGAACCTTCTTTCTTTAACCAAAATGATACTACAACTGACAAAAATAATAAAACATGTAAGAAATATGTTAACCATAGGCAGTATCTCAGTTTCACTAATGGCCTTTCATCCTGTAGAAGCACAATTCTCTTACTTCTACCTAAGGCACAGACAGAATCAGATTAATGAGAGAGTTTTAGCAATGTAGGCAGTTTGGTCATAGTAAGGTGGATCATTTTTGTCATGCGCAAAGAGAAATCTTACCTTAGTCACTTTGGATTCAGTAACAAAAAAAAATGGTGCTTGAGATACGTACAATAAGATAATCTTCAGTATTCTGCAGTGCAGCCCATAATGGAATTCAGTGGAATTAGTTGGAACATCTTTGCAGATTTATTCCTACTCCGTTGGAAACTACAGAATTCTATAACTATTCTTATGAAAAAATGAAGCATCTATTGAATGTTTATGTGGAAAAAAAATAGACGTTTCTGAAGTAATTCTTTTTCCTGTGACTCAACCAATTCTGTATGAGGCAAAGTACACAGATCTATGTAGAACCTGAAGAACCCACTGAACCAGGAGTTACGTGCCTGTGCAACAGTATAATTTTTCTTCAGAGATTTCTTCTAATAGTTCTAGAGATTCTGCATTTTTATTCAGATAGGCTACATTCCATTAAGGTGGAACCCAATGAACTAGCACACAATGTTATGGTGTGGCAGTCAGGAGAAATACCTACTACCTGAAAAGTTTATGTCTTACAAGGCAAACTATGTCCTGAAGTCTAACTGTGCTGATAAGTTTTCAATGCCTGTGAAACAGAGAATGTTACCTTCCATTTCTTAGGAAGAAAGTTCCATCTCCCAGATCCCATAGATCAGAGAGTATTTATCAAAAGTTCCCCTTTTAACCATAATGTCTTGGGTTGTG
>VZRI01010295.1:0-32525 GCA_013397515.1 Upupa epops
ATCCCTAATGATTCTATGGATTCCATGAACCGTAACACCTAGTTATTCCTGGTGCTACAGCTGTCTGATTTCTCTTTTCACTGAAACCATAGTAACTGATGCTATTTAGTTTTTCAGTTACTTTCTCAAAACAACTAGATGCAAGAGTATAATTAATTCAGTGATCACCAGTTTGAAATCTCATAAATGCTTCTAAGTATCTAAAGTCCAAGTGTCAGTATGTTGAGAGCAGGCTCTTCTTGGTCCCAGCAAGAGAACAAGGAGCAATGGCCATAACCTGTAACAGTGGAGATTCAGTCTCAACATAAAGGAAAACTTTGTTATGGTAACAACACTAGAGGCTGCCCAGAGAGACTGTGGGGTCTCCAACTCTGAAGACATTCAAAATCCACCTAGACACGTTCCTATGTGGTCTGCTTGCTCTATGAGAACCTGCGCTGGCAGAGGCACTGGACTAGATGACCTACAGAGGTCCCTTCCAACACCCACCATTCTATGACTCTGTGAAAAAGAACAACTAAGTCTGCTGCCAGTGTTCTCAAATGCCAAGTGATCAACTAGCAGAAGCAGAAAGTGATGCTGACTGTTTTGAAAGTATCACGGCTTGAACTCTGAAACCAAACTGGAATCTTGTTCAAGGTGGTAATTACATCTGATTCAGTACTCCCAAACAAAATACAGGAGACCAAAGGTCTCCCATAACAAATAATTATGTGAAAACATTAATAGAGAAGAAATATCACAAAGCAAATAAAAATCACAGTCTAAGGGTAAGAAATCTGAATGATGCCACAAGGAATCTATGCCTTAGAGGCTGAGAAACACCAAGTGTGACAAGAAACAGTACCTCCAGAAACAAAACAAACAAAAAATCTTAACACAATCTTGGACATATACTATGATACGTGAAGAAACTCTTTAGCCACTTCCAGTTAGAACAAAATTAAGGGAGATTAAAAAAAACTCTTTATGGCACATAAAGTGATGAACTATTCAAGTCCTGCTGACTTGACCTATCTTGCTCTGCACTACATTTTTAAAAAATTATCATTTATCTAATAGACAGGAAGAAAAATCGCATTTCCTACAATTTTCCATCATATCACATTACCCGCTCATCAGAGAGTCACATAAATTTAGACTTCAGCTGCACCGTCAACGCACCTTGACAGCCCATACTTCTATGGTTATGCTGAATGCCAAGTGAGAAGGTATTACCTGCTTCATAGCTTGCTGCTTGAGACTGTAGCCCTGAGCAAAGAAGTTGCTTTCAGCACTCACTGAATAAACACTAGTTTAGGAGCAGAGCTGAAAACAACTGTTAGGTTCCTTACAGAGAGCTGTACACCCACATAGCTTTCTTGTTCTTTCCTGTTCATGTAGTACACCAAGAATCTTCAAAAACATCTACTTTAAGTGCTTCACAGAATCACAGTACCACAGTAATGATGAGGCTGGAAAAGACCTTAAAGATCATCCAGTCCAACCTAAAACCAAAAAAGTAAACCTAACATCTAGATCATGCCACTCAGCACTTCATCCAGACTAATCATCAATACCCCCAGAGACGGTCACTCAACCACCTCCGTGGGCAGCCCATTCCAAAACCAGATCACTCTTTCAGTGGAAAACCTTTTCACGGTCAAGTCTAAACCTTCTCCAATGGAGCTTAAGACTGTGACCCCTTGTCCTGTCTCCAGTGTCCAAGGAGAAAAGACCGACCCCCACCTGACTACAACCACCTTTTAGGTAGTTACGGACAGCGATAAGGTCACCCCTGAGCCTCTTCTTTTCCAGGCTAAACAGATCCAGCTCCATCAGTCTCCTCATAGGGCTTACTTTCTAGGCCCTTTACCATTCTAGTTGCTTTTCTCTGGACTTGTTCCAGCACCTCGACCTCCTTCCTAAACTGAGGGGCCCAGAACTGAACATAATACTCCAGGTGCAGTCTAAGCAGTGCCGAATACAGGGGGAGGATAACCTCCCTCTCCCTGCTGGTCACACCATTCCTGATGCAGGCCAGGATGCCATTAGCCCTCTTGGCTGCCTGGGCACATTGCTGACTCATGCTAAGTTTACTTCCATAAGGATCAAAGACATATATTAAAACATCAATTTCTTAGCTGACTTCATTGTCTTTTGTATTACACTTCAGGAATTTGAAAAAAGGATTTGTGCAATTTCAACTCTCTGATGTACCGTTAATGCATGTAAATGGGTAATAATCAAGTGACCACAACTAAATTAGAATTAAACTGCGAAGAACCAGCTCTGACCATATCATCAATATTCTATTTGAGGAGGTAGCAGAGGAGACATAGCGACAACTTATGCTTGGGGTATGGAGAAAAGCCCTGAACAAACACCTGACAATCATAATCAACCAGTAGCAAAATCACTCCAGCTATTTGACATGCAACAAGTCAAGACAGCGGTTTCTCATGACAAAGATGGATAAATAAAAAACACAACAAGGAAATGTTCAGTGCTAGGACATAATCTCTTACCGGAAAAGAAGGTGGGAGAAAAATATGTTTTGGGGAGCAGGTCAGTGAGCCTACAGCAATCACTGCTTTCACTGGAATAGTTAAAATCTGGAAAAAGAACAAGAAAAGTTTAGGAAAAAAGACTTTAAAGGATGAAATTCAATCTCACTTTAACTTTTAGATTGCATAAAACAAACTCTTGAAATTCAAGAATTAATGTAGTATAGGTTTGTACAGACACTTCGAACACAAAGAGACATGAATTATTATTTCAATACACCATCACACTCCATATTGTCAGGAAGCACACCACTGGTCATTCATAGTCAGCACCATTCCACACAGAACACAGAAGTACCACTAAATTATAAGCTCTCCAATGGGGCATGATGAAGGATGCACTCGAATGGGACTTATTCTCATATTTTCCACAAAAATAACATCTTTAAACTAAGTATGAGGTCTAAGTATATACTGAACTTCTCAAAACACATCAGAAGTCATAGTAAGAAAAAGATACAGACATTGACTTAGCAAAATGAGCGTGGAAGGGATGGTAATCAGAGTTTTTGGTGTGTATTATTAAAAGCTATCAACACAAGTAAAGTAAGAACATGCAAGAATAAAATGCTTTGGAAACTAGAAGTCACATACATATTACAGAAGCTTAACATCTCTTACAGGTAATTGGCCGAAATCAGGAGTTTCCCATTTTCTGTAACTTTGTCATAATCACGTGATAAGCTATACACTTTCCTCAATTCATAAGCACAGTGTGTTGCATTTAGTTTTTTTCCTACATTTATCACTCAAAGATATTAAATACAGATTCCCACATCTATTAACAGGAAAGCTGTATGATTTTGAGAAGTAAATGGTTGTTATTTTTTTTCTCCCTTACTAATCTTAGACTACAAACTCCTTTAACTCTCTATCTTCTCTAGAACAACTTCTGCATTGCGCTTCGACAAAAACCTCTCTCAAACTCCAGCTCATTTTCAGTAACTATGTACCAGAAAGCTCACTGCCACTCTGTGGATTCAAAAGAACCATGCATATATGCTCTCAGGATGTATCAAGCCATCAAAAAACACACACGTCAAAGTAGTGGGTCAGATTTCAATGGGTGTAACAATCTCCACAGTTCCCTTTCTACCTCCATTTCTTTCTGATTTTGGAATCTGTTCACTAATACTATGTGCTATATGCTTAAGAACTAAGCACACCATTTGGACAACACCCATAAATAGACAATAAATATACCTCATAGTCTGTTGTGATTTGTACAGCTCCATCATGAATTCCTTCAAGTTCTTTTGCTATTAATTTTACTCTAAATATACCATAATAACCTGAAGCTAGTATCACCTGTAAATGGTAGAAAAAGAGTTATCCACTGTATTTCATTACATGGAAAGAAATATTACTACAAAAACACCAAACAACTCCTTATTGCTTTAAGCTGAAACAAAACCCATTTGAAACCACTGCTGGCAATAAAAAGAAAAAAATCAAACACAAAAGCTATTAACACAAAAACTGTCATCTTTTCCCAGTCTTAAAATGAAACTTCAAGAAATTGCCCAGATTTGTCTCCCTTTTTCCTCCCTCCTAAATCTAGCTTTTAAGTAATGGATTCAATTTATTACTTACTGAAGATTGATCAGTTGCACTAGCATTTTGCAGTTCATGCTGGTTTGCAATTATCATTGTTCTGTTTCCCTTTTCAGTCGTTAGAAGTTCTATGGCCAAACCATCCCCTATAATATGCCAACTTTTTATAGCCAGCTTAAAAAGAACAAAAGATACTTTCTTCAGTAACAACACTGATGAGATGTTTTTTAAAGGCAAACTGAAAAATAAACCCATCCTTACCTCTATTGGATTGCTGTTGATGACTGCTAATAAAATGCTGCTAGGTTCTGTTGCACTCAATACGCCAAAATCTATAAATCGTTCCTCAGTTTTTGGAGACATTACAAAGTACTAGAAAGATTGAAGGTGGTATTTTTAGTGTAAGTTAAACACAAAGCGTGCTCCAACTCCAAGCCCCATAAGCATGTCTAATACACCAGTATCTTGACAGTCTCAAAATTCTATACATTTTCTACAAGGGAACAAAGAGGAATTTTTCGGCAGTAACTGAAGCTGTTTAAGGTAAAAACTGTCCTCCCACAAAAGTAAAGTAATATAAACCAGTTGTTGTATGAAGTCTGTTTCTAATTAGAACAGAGTTGCTTAAAAAAAGAAATTTACTTACATCTAAAAATCCAGTGTATGCTCGGACAGGTAGGTGAAATTTAGAAGCATTGGTGATAAGTAAAATATTATTATCTATATGAACAGATGATGTGGAAGGCATAAAATGAAGAGTAAATATATATCTCGATTCATTAGGCGGAATTAAGACTGGTTTACTGAAGTTCTGGACCTAGATCAGTAAACAATGAAGATCAACGTTACAATTTAACAAGCACAGGGCATATAAACATTTACTATTAGGTAAGAACATTTGCTGAAATGTGGCTTACTTTAAACATTGGTTTTGCTTCCTCTGGTAATACAACATCATGTATAAGAACTGCAAAACTGAACGTGTTCGTCAAATAGATCAGTCTTTCCAAAGAATCAGCAGCACTGTCACGGATGTGAAAGAGTGTGGCAGCATGATCAAACCCTAAGTATCTATTAAAATAAAACAGCGTGAGAAAATTATTTTCCTCAAACAAAGTGTTTTTCTTACATGAAAGAGTAAAATTTATTGAACTGAACAGCAAAAAAAGGTACATGGCCTACTGCACGCTGAAATTCTATTATTGTTAGCAGTATAGGGACATGACTGAGTAACTAGGTAAGAAAACATGAGTAAGCAGGAGGACTAAAATCAAGTGCTCAAGTATTAAGATAGTTTGCAAATCATGTGTACTCCTTATTAACCAAACCAGATGTCTGCAGCACAAAAGTTAAAGTTTAGTCTATTGATAAAGTAGCACCTCATGTCAAAAACAATTTTAGTCAACTTTGTACATAAATAACAACAAAATAAGGACGCTCTGATTGGCTTCTTCCAAAATTCTGCTTAAAACCCAAGAACATTTCCTCTACCCTCACTTCATGCAGAGATAGAACTGCAAATGCAAAACTGAAAAAATTTCCTATACTGCATTTTAAAAATGTCTCATCATCCATGCCTTCAAGTGCACTGGAAAACAACTCGGGTCACTTTGAACCCAAGCCTAGAAACCAGCTCATGCATTATTAAGACCACTTCATCTAGTGCTGTAAAACCAGAAAAAGTGAAACAAGTAATTTAGTGCTAAATAGGTCCAAATTCAGAAAACTTGGGTATCACCTCATTATTTACCTTCTCCTAAAAAGGTTAAATTCCCTGCTACTTCAGCTAATTTACAGCATTTAAGTTTTGAACCATGTTCAATTACTGTAAGCTTGCTTACCCATCCAACACTTCTGCTTGATATGGTATTTCAAGTTTGGAATAGCTCTTCTCTTTTGCTTTAACAGTTATTTTCCCAGAAGACTGTGATGCTTTTTTTGCTTTTGATGCTGTACACACAAGAATATAAGAAGTTTACTAAAGCAGACCAAAACAACCCACCATTGGGTTAAACTAGTATGAGTGGAAGATTGAAAGCACACAGTCTAGAAATTAAGTATCTTGGAGAAGAAAAATGGATCTTAAAGAAATTTCAATAAGCAACTGACATGGAGTAAATCTATGAAGTAAAAAATTTCCGAGCTCCTTCCCTTAAACATCAGTCAGTTTTAAGTTAGTAAGGTTATATATGATAGGGAAGCCTGGTTGTCCCATCACATACAATTACTTGGGTATGTCTAGAGGACAATTCTGATCCCAGGCGAGAGGAATTCCCCACTTAAGAGTACAGAATACACCAATCCTTCCAGTACCAAAATCAGAAATTACCACCAAAAGATGGTGGTAGCCTGGGTCAGGAAAACAGCAACATTTCAATAATGAATCAAAGACATGCTAAATTTTACAGAAATAGATTCAGAATCAATGTAAGAACCCAAACTACACAAGCACCAAGAACAACGCTCACAAGTCTGCTCCAACATCACAGAACATTGTCAGAAAAATCAAGAGATTCAAATACTAGTTGGCAGAAACCACAGGGCCCTAAAGCCCCATCATGTGTTAGGACAGCTGAAACAGCAAATATTTAGGGCTAACTGCTTCACTGACTAGAATTCACCAAGTCTGTCTCTTAAAACCCAACTGCTTGACTGGGTATTTTTCCCTCTCTGCCTTTCATTGCAAGATCCACCCACGTGTTAGTCAAAAGGTTCTCATGTAACAGTTCACCCCAGCTTCAAAATCTTAACATATTACCACCTCAAGCTGACAGAGCTGAAATATTTCAGAATTTATTCATAGGCTAAAACACACTTCACTCATCTTACAAACAGTTAGCTATTAAATACTTCTTTAGTCCATAAATATCAATTCTTTCCTCTCTATCCATAGCAATTCTAAAATTATGTCTACATGAAATGAAAACCACTGCATCTACAAACTTCAACTTTGATGCTATCGAGGCAGAAAGACGTAAAGCACCAACTAATATCTCAAAACAGTTAACACCTGAATAGGTCAAAAAGCCTTCTGAGAATTGATTCAATTCTCTAAAAAAAAAAAAACCAAACCTCAGGTACCTTTCTATAAAATGTGAGTGCAGTATTTTCAGTCACACTAAGTAGGAAGAAAGTGACCCAACACTTTTTTCATAAAGACATAAACAAAACTCAGAAACTTGGCCTACATAACATGTATTTGTAAGAAAGGTACACATAAAAGGTTTTTCCACTTCCACCTCCTGTTTTCTTTAATATGAATTCAAGATACCAAAATAAGTCAAATTTCACAGTATGTTTCTCAACAGCATAACAGAGCAGTATTTTCATGGGTAATTAATCATGAATTAATTATACTTTTTTTAGAAATAAGATTTGGGGTTGTTAACCTTTAGAAAGCTCTATGGGCAATCTCCTCTAACACACACTATTGTGAAGAACACGCCCTGCATTGCTAAGATTTCTCCAAAACAAATGTCTATTTAGACTAACAATGTATTTAAAATCTTAACTGTCTTAACATAAGAATACTGCATTTTTTTAAGAGAAGAATGAAGGCATCCATCTCCTCTTACCAGTATTTACCAGTCTAAGTTACTTGCTGATTATGGTCTGAGACAATCCCATCAGAATTAACTGGTTAGAAGAATGGCAAGCTTTTTCCAGGTAGGAAAATTCTATTTTCTTCTCACTATTACAAACATTTTAAGAGACTAGGAAAAACCCACAATGTTTCAGCAAGTTTTAGGAAACACTTAACAGGTTCTAAGAAGAGAAGAGCAGTACTTACCATCAAAGCTAATACTTGCAACTTTGGTATATTTACTTTCAGAGGCTTTTAATGTAACTGGCTTGAAATGTACTGTTATAGCTTCGTTCTGTGGTGTTGGTCTAATACTCTGCAAACAATCAAAATATGGAACGCTGTATCAATTTATTATTGTTAACACACTGTGCAGCCTTCACATGCCCTTCAGAGTGATACAACTGCAACAAGTTTTGGTCAAGTTCTTACAGATCTGTCTGTCCTATAAGCAGCATGTTAGGAGGCTTTGGAGTTTTTTTTCAGCTCCTGCAAATTAGTCAGTTAGTATGCAGAAAAATAGGCAAGAAAAGAGTTCCCCCTGGGAATGCTAGAGGAAGTGACAGAATGTCCAGAAACACATTCATAAAATAATACACAAACTTTATTTAAATTAGGATATTTTTTCTTAACGCTGCAGGATTACATTAGCTGGTATAACTGTTTGTGGAGCACTCATTAATTTGGCTGGTAACTAGTGCAGTTACAGGTGATGGTACTTGTCTCTAATCCTATGCTAAGACTGCCCAGCTGCCACATGGAAAAAACAACAGAAAAATCAAAAAACACACATTGAAATCACACCGAGACTGTTTTATTGTAAATCTGAGATTACATTCCATACTAACGTTTTACAAGATCACCTTTCACATCTTAGGGATTACTCCTTTAAGATACATGGAAAGATAAATTTGGCATTACTGGAATTGTAAGTGTGTCAGTTATTAGCCTGAATGAATTTTTAGAGATATTTATTGCTATGCAGTAGGATTACAGATTCCAGGTCAACATCTGAAGATATTAGAAAGATTGCTATAAATATCTTTGTCTAGGTTCTGTGCAAAGAAACTGGGCATGGAACAGTTAAATGATCATATTCTAGTTTTGCCTAAAGTGAGGATGGTTGCCATGATTCCTCCCCCCCAGCTGTCTTCTCCTGCTGTTAAGATCAGCTCAGCTGCTCATGCAGCAGCTGTTAAGCTACTGCAAATAGAACTGAAACCACTGCTGCTTTACCTTATACTGGGCTGCAAAGGTTTAAGGCACCTGCTTCATAAGCACAAGAGACTTTTTTGGTTAGAGAGGAGGAAACCTCCAAACAAACCAAGCTAAGCTGTCCCAGCCATAAAACTGTGCACACATAACTAAGTTCTGCAGATCACATGATCTCCAGAGGAAACAAGCAGCACTACTCCTGCAGCTAATGAATCTCTGTAAACCAAACTAGCAGGTTTCTATTTTGGATTTCTAGTACTGACCTCTGCCAACGACATCCATACACTTGGTGCAATTTGTTGCTATTTCTCTTCACAAGTCATCTCATAATTATCACCATTTTCTTGTAATGAAATCCGTATTACAAAAAAAAAAAAACAAACCAAAAACCCACAATCCTCTTAAAGCAGACAAAACCAAAGTTGTAATCACATTTACCATTTTGCAAAGCAAAAAGGATAATCATTACTAGTAGCACTTTTTTTATATGCAAGCAGCTGTTTTTTAAGTGCCTTTCTCATCTGTTGATTGATTACATGGCAGAAGGAAATATAGAATAAGACAACAAATACCCTTAAGGATCCTTTCATCTTCATCCTATTTCAAATAAAGCCAAAGCAAAAACCTTGTTCTGAGATGTGCCTTAAGAATCATCAAATGTATATGGACCATGAAAATACATGCAAAACAAGTTCTGTCAAGAATCTAATACCCTCAATTTTCTCAGAAAAATCTCCTAACAACTTCTGTGGGAAAGACGAGTTTTAAACAGGCATGCTTCCCTAACACATCTCTGTTCCATGAAATGTCCCAGTCAAGATTCCTGAGCCTAGGTATATGAAGACAAATTAAGTATTTAAAATAAGAGCAGAAAATTATCATCTTAAATGTTCTAGAGAACACAGAGAAGGTATTAGAGCAGTTAACTGGGAAAGACTTCAAAGATTTAAGGACTCTCAGACTCTCAAAATTACTCTAATAAACTGAAGAACATTATGGAAACACTGGCACATGTTCATCCATACTGTCTGTCTGTCAGCAGGTGTCCAAGCAATTTTGTCTTGTTCACCTAGACTGAACAACCTGTAGACTTGCTTGCAGATAGTAAAGGCACAGGTTACCCTGATGCAAGAGGTAAAAACGCTTTTTTTGCCTACAAGCAGCACACTAGGGCTGGTTCCATTACTGTCAGAATCACCTCTCTTTTTGCTTTTAAAGGTAGCTATTTTGTCAGGCCAGGGGCCTTCAGTTTAAACAGAGACACACCTAACTAAAAGAAGTTCACTCTCATCATAAAGCACCACAGAATCATTAGGAATTGGAAAGGACATTGAAAGACCAACTAGTCCAATCCCCTTGCCATTTGGAATAAACGACTCACATTTTAATCCTTTAAGATAACTTTCCCATTACAACTTTGAGATGTGTGCACTCAAATATGCATACTGAAAACATAACGCAGAAGTTGGTACCTACTTTTAGCAGGTTGGTAAGAGAAAAGAAAAATTGAACTTATGTGAATTGTGACAGAATTGCATACTTTCTTATTCAAACACTTTTATTTTCAAACTGATAGGAAGCAGCTTGAACATACAGCTGTCCTGAAGCTCCCGATTCTTCATTCATCAAACATGGCCAAGAGCTCAGATTTCAAAATGTGATTTGCTCTAAGCAATCATATGGGCTTAAACTGCCTTAAGGAAATACAACATTCTCATCTAGAGAAAGGACAAAAGAGAGTTCAGCAATCCAGATTTTTGACAACATGGCTGACTGCAGCACAATTCTCACTATTAATGGAGAAAACCCTAAACAATGTAATAAAGAATGAAGTATTTAAGAACTCAAAATAGAAAGTCAAGTGACTCACTCACTTTCCTCAACCAGTTTGTTGGACCACAGCATGACTAAGTACTTAAAGACAGACCAACAACAACTCTGGCAACAGTATTAGCAGTCTCTCATACACAGATGACCTGAAGGTATTCAGTTCCTCCAGTGCCTGCTTAAATATATGCTAAATATAGCCCTGGCCTTTTCTTCTGACATTAAGATGAAATTTGTCATAGAGCTCTATATCACTGAATTTAAGTCCTAGCTCTAAAAGGGTCAAGAATCCATTTCTCAAGCTTTCCTAAAAGTAAACTGTTCTCCAGATTCTATCAAAAAAATCCTTTACCCTTTGCTTACACTTTGAAATTCCTTGACTGGCACTGCAGCACAAATTCACATGATGCTTCAAATGCTAGAGAAGTTAGAAACTTCACAACAAAGCTGTGCCTTAATAAGAATACCAATTGACTTAATGTGCCATATGTGAGACACTGAAAAATCCATAACATCTGCATCTACACAGTAACTTTATTATTGCACAACTGAGTCTGAGAAGCTTTAAGTCTACCAAATTTACTGATACACTGTAAAAACATGATTTTCTCTGGAGAAATTCTGTCACGAAGTATGTATGAAGGCTTATCGAATGACAGCCTTCCACTACACCCCAGTCTATGGCCCATACTCTACAACTTAAACTTCAGCTTAAAAAAGGCTAGGTGTTTGGAATTTTTTTTTATAGTGGAAGAGTATGAACAGTGTACTACATCAACAGGTATTACAAAAAATCTCTGTCAGAATCCTGGAAAATCTAAGATGATGGACATAAGACAGATGACATAGCTGAAAAATTAATAAATTTACCAATGCTCTGATTGTAAAAAATCATATGCAGGACTCCTTGAAATAAAAATCCCTTAGGGAAGCTAATTCTTTACAAGGCCATGATAGACTTTATAGGAGCATCTAATCTCATTAAGATAACCATCACCAGAACTTTGATGAATTCTGTTTGCACTGTAGCCTGTTTCTCTACAGATGAAAATGACTAGTTAACAACTTAACAATCCCTTACAATGCTTGTGATGACAGCAGAGAGTTATCCTCATTATTAAAAATGTATCCTTTCTAGTTTAAATTAATCTAGCCCCAGTTACCAGTAACTAATGTTTGTTAGACCTTTACTATTGAAATACCATTCTCAATAGTTACAGCTATAAGCTTTAAAAACATAGAAATGGTCTCCAAGTGCTCATCAAGAAACTTCTGCCAATCCTTCTGGCTCCTCTGGTTTCCTTCCAACACTTCAACACTTTCAAGAGCACTGAGACAAGGTATGCCTAGCTATACAACTAAATCTTGGTAACTTGGAAGACAGGAAGAGAAGAATGAAGAAGTGAGAAATATGGTGGGCAATGAGAAAAATTACACAGGAAAAAGCTATGAATTAACAACAGTGGCCTACTAGACTAGAGCCAAAGTTCTGTAGCAAAAACAGAAAGCAGAAAATCTATAACCTAGAATTCTGTAGCTGGCTGCAGTTTAGGTGCAGCTGCAGTGATCTCACTGGAAAGGGCTCTAGAGTGTCTGCAGGGTTTTTCTTACTGCAAGCTAAAAAGCAGATAACCTCAAGAAAACAAGAGTCATTCCACAGTCTGCTCTTGAAAGGTACTTGTTCCTCATCTTAAAAGATTATGTTGGGCAACCACTTTGTGCACTCATGGATTGTGAGATGAGGACAAAGAATCCCATAAACTGCATTAATCTGGCATTTGCTGAACAGGAGTTACTATTCTCAAGCATAAAAGCTTTCAGAGGCTCAGTTAATACTGGCACAGCCTAGAAATGCTGAAACAGCCGTTCAAAGAAGGCTATGAAGCAAATGACTTTACCGTGCATTCAGACTAGAAGTCTTAATTTTTAAGTTACATTGTTAGTTACATATCACCTAACTTCTAATTCTGAACACTAACTACACAGTGAACCTGTAAATGATCAGTTTTTATGATAGAAAGGAAATCCCAGTAGAAAGTTTCAAATTGAAAGGAAATAAGACTTACTGTAATTGGCACATCTTTTGTTCCTGAATTTAATAAATGTAGATTTAAAATTTTTGGCAGATCTGTTAGAAAGAACAAAAAATACCTATTAGGCCATTTTAACATATTTTAACAGGCACTATTAGTCATCTACTCTAGCTGTTTTTTCATATAAATTCACTTGTTCAGTTTTTAAAAGTTTGACTAACATGACAATACAGCCAGTCAAAACAGCTACTCCCAAGAATCTGACACACTTTAAAACTACTTTTGTGTATTGGTAGTTATTACATGTTTCAGCTAAGGACTGACACACCTCTAACACATTAATATATGAACAGACTAAAAATATTAACCATATACTAATGTTATTTTGAAACTAGATTTTAAAATGCACCATTCTACAAGTAACGCTGAACAGCATAAAGAAAACTGGGCTTTCCCCTTCCTATCTCTTAAAGTAATTATATTTTGAGACCTGAAATATAGTTTACCTTGTGTTCGTAGTGTACCAAAATCTAGCATTTCTGTTGATGAATAGATTCCTGGTGCTTTAATGAAGAAAAAAAAAGTTAACCTTTTCTTATACTAAACGTTAACTCATTAACTAAGCTGAATAACGTTCAGAAAAACAAACCCCAAAACTGACAACCCCCCAAATAACTCAACAGCTTTTCTATATACCTGTTGTAACTTCTACTTCAACAGGAAGAATGATAAATTCTGTGTTGTCTGAGGCATTTGTTTTTATTCTAATGAAGGCTGTATGATTATCTGCTTCTCTTGAAGAAAAACTGGCTCTCATCACTCCTTTTGTTTCATAGGGGGGTATTTCCTGACAAATAAAAGCACATCTATGAGAGTGCACTACAGACAGAAAAAAACCCTGCTACACCAGAATATAAGTAAAATTGTATTGAAAGATATGATAGTAGTATGAGATTGTCTGCAATGTTATTTAAATTACCATTAAATTCAATAAAGATAGTTGTAATCATCTGACACCTATTTAAAACAGATAAATGCCAGAAGACATTCACATCCCATTTGAGTAAGTTTTATATATTAGAACTGTGGTAAAAAGCCACTAAATTGCCACAACCTGACAATAAACAAAATTTATTGCATATATTAACTGCTTATGTGGAAACAAGGCATAAAGTAATTACAGTGCTAAACAAACATGGAAACAGTGCAGAAACTGGACAGGAAATAATCCATATATGAGCTGATTGTCTTTTAACTCTTTTGTGTACACTCTCATACCAATCCATTCTGGAGATCAAGCCATATATTTCATGGCACAATGACTGCAGGTGTACTCTTAGAATTGCTGAATACCAAAGTAACTAGCTTCTACTGCCTACTAGCTGGTGAATCCTAGAACTAAGCAGCTTTCAGGTTCTGTTTGTACATTCTTCACAGACTGAACACTACACAGACATTCATTAATCTTACAAATGTATAACCAGAGATCCATGAAGGAACTTCAGTGATTACAGAAACACTACTACATGTGTAGACTGCTTCACACAATCATTTAAACATTTGGCATCACAATTTTAGAAAATAATGTACTTCCATATATCAAAGTATCATCACCGTATTTCAAATAAGTTCTACTTTCCAGCTGTTTCTAACTGCAGTGCAGCACTTGACATAGCCAATACAATGATATATCTGGGTGTTTGCTCCTCATTTAACTAATTTCTTCTAGTTGCCTTACTGTTTTGGAATACTAATGGTTGATATGAAAAACCAAGAGAATTAGTACATGTAGTATTAACCTAACAACATTTCCATACAACACGCTGGAAGCTACCACATTGCTTTAACTAGCAACCTGGCCCAGAAAACATGAAAAACTACATGCTCAAGACACGGAACTGGGACTAAACCAGACATGTATTGGAGGTTTGTGCCTCCAATATGTCTGCTACATACCTACTAATAGTCACAATATTAAACATTCCCCTTGTTTTATTTAGACAATATAGAAGGCAGTATCTTTAGAAGCAAACCTATTTGACTAAAACAGTGTCAAAGCATTAGGACTTTGATTTTTTTAAAATCACTAATACCCAGAATGCTTACGTATGTGCAATTCATTCTATTGCAAAACATCTTATTCCTCTCATTTCAAAAAACATAGTTCTGTACAATTACTTTTTTAAATTAAAACCATCCATTCAATTCCTATTACCATACAATTAACTTGACTCTGTTGATATTTCAATTTTTATGTGACAATTTTAGTGATTACATGAGAAAGAACCAAGTTGGTTAAAAAAAAAACCCTCAAATTTAAAATCATATTAAAATAAAACCTTCCCTAAAGAAGTGTATTGAACACTGCAAGACATGGCTACTCACCCATAGCTTCCTTGTACCTCCTTGCTGACCTGTGGGAAGCTCTAAATGGAGATCACCTCCACTGGAATACATTTCTACCACCTGAGGCAGGTAACAGGAAAGCATTAACTTTAACTTATAAGGGATCTTGGTTTAGTTCTCAATTATTAGAATATAACAACAAACAACTATTTGACCAGTGAAATATCTTATAAATTCTTTGTATGGATGGTACAAACATTTAGTAGTGCCATAATTATGTCCCTTCTGCAGCATTTCTCAGTTAGTGGATCTCTTATGTAACAGAATAAGACCATGTTTATTCATTCACGTATTTAGTTAGGTACAGACTTGGTCCTGCCTCAACATACAAATAATTGCCAATGATACATAGCAGTTTACACCTTAAAGGCATCTTTTGCTATGCAAAACAAGCAGAAGGAAGCTATGAGGCATGCCTGGATTAAAAGCTATTTAACTCCGTATTTTCTTAATCACCAGTGAAGTTTAATTGTTTTACAGTATGACAATTTCAGAATAGGAAATTTAACAGTAACCTCTCAATTTAACAAATTAAGGTATTTTTGAGCATAATCTATGGCTTCTGGAACAAGTAATTTACATTTAAACAGAAAATTATTTGTATATATAAAAGACTTGACCCTGAATAACTTTGAAGTTCAAACAGAATTTTATGAAGTGTCAAATAAGCAAAATTTTACTTTAGTATCATAAACACAAATGAACATGTAATAGTTTCCTCTTAGGCCTACCTGCAAAGGTTCACTGTGAGGGTTATGTATATTTATTATAGGAGAAAAACTGCTATTTACAGGAACTCGTGCTCCAATAAATGGGCGCAATCGATATGGATTTGGTACCCCAATGCCAAACACCTGGTTCAGAAAAAAGAAAAGCAAACTTAAGAAGCTGTATGCAATTATTGCAGAGCCTAACATGCTTGCATCTATTTTAGTGTCTACAAGTACTCTTTCTGAATCATTCCTACAGTATGGAAATACAGAAACTGGTTTAGTCTGCAGCAAAAGTTTATTTCCTATAGCTACTACCTACTTACATTGAAATATGTATAACACAAGTCAAAACACCATGCTTTTGTTTCTGATACTCCGGAACACTAGATAACAGCTAAAGGTTAAAAAGATATGGAACATCCTTTAATGTCACCATTATGGAAGAGGTAATCCATACGGGAAATGTTTTTGTTGTTGTTTTCAAAACATTACCATGGTAAGAGTCATATTCTTTCAACAACAGTGCTCTCACTTCTCAGATTTTTCAGATTCTCTCATCTGTCTGTTTTATCTCTGTGAATCTCATGTGAGTCAATTTTTTTGCCAGTTTAATGAATAACATTGTTTGTCACTGTATCAAATTACTGCTATAGAATGAGCTACATCACTGCACTGAGCTACTAAAGTAACAGACACAAAAGCTGTTGGGAGGATTTAAAACTCTACATAACGTTATCAATCTGCCCTACAGATTCTTGCACGGTATGTGTTACAACAGGCAGGAAGGATGGTAACAACTTCAGATAGACTGGTATTAAAGAAACCTCTACCGTGCAAATATCTTTGGATAGTTAAGCACTACGTAACAGATACTGCTCTAGTTGATTAACACTTCAACTTTTTCAGAAAGAGTGTAATTCTCTTACCTGATAAGTAAATACCCCATGATTAGAAGTGTTAATAAATAAAGTGTTCTCTACATTCCCTACTACTCTTGCAAGGAAAACAACATCAAAGGACGTATTTCCTCCTGGAAGAATTTTCTGGAAAAAATAAAAGCAAGCAGAGGAATAAACAAAACAGCTTAGTAAAAAGTCATTCCAACCTGCATATGAACTATAGGGAGTTTTGTGCAACAGAAGATATCCACCATGTTCTTTATAGAAAACTGAAGTTAGAAAGTCTGCTGCAGATTTATAAGGGGAAAAAAGAAGTATAATTTTTAGACCAAAGTTAAAAAAAAATAAGAACACTAATATTTTACAACTATAATCTAGTGCAAGGCCACATTTTACTGCATTTTTACATTAAATTCTGAACTTCAGAGTTCAGCTTAACAGAAATATTTTGGACTAAAATTTTACAGAACATTGTAGAAAAGCAATTGCTACAAGACTTCCATAACTGAGAAAGGTTTATTATAGCCAGGTTTTCTGAATGTTTTAGTGTTTACATTGTCTCTGACAAGCTGCAGGCCATGCAGACAAAACTGAAACTAAAGGACCATCTGACAGCAATGTGGTAAGGAGTTAACCCTGTTTACACGCTTTTTAACTTGCAGGTGCCTGTAGCCTGGTTTTAGTATGTAGCATGTTGGAGTGACTGCCTCACACTAACACAATTTCTCTGGACTTAGAAATTTTAAGAATAGCTTATGCCCAGATGTGCTCTAAGGCAACGTAAGTCACTTCAGCATCAAAGGAGATCTGTTGTTCAACTACCAGTTACAGTACAGGCTTCCAGCATAATCAGAACAATTAGCGTGATGACTGATGTGAGATCAGGAACTGTAGTATCTTATTATTTCTAGGCATTTAATTATTGCAGTAAGTAGTTCATTTAAAGAAGTGAAGGAAAGCAAGCTCTCTTTTGGGGTGGGGAGGGTGAAGGAAGAACTCATTTTGAGAAAATAGAATAACTTACCCTATTTTGAAAAAATGATGCATGAAAATGTGATGTTGTAGCAGATATTGATACTAATGTAATTGTTTCTTCTGAGCTAGGATTATGTAGGTAAACTTTTTCCATTTTTGGCATTCCAACTGGCCTGCCGAAACAGAGAAAGAGTAAGTTTGAAGTGCTGGAATTCCAGAAAATAGAGCATTGTGCTTTCTTCCATTAAAACTGACAGGAAGATGATGGGCATTACCACTGACAATTGAACCTTGCATTAAATAGCTTTTCAAGTCACATATGTAAAATTTTACCTTGAAGAATTACTTTAATACCACCATTACTGTTATTTTCCTGATTATGTTTCCTGAAGGCTTACCTAACATGGCATCACCCTCAAGTTTTCACTTCAGAATCAGAAGGTGCAAGCTTTTCTACTCCTGTGCTAGAATCTCTAAATGATTATTTAAGTTGCTGTGTGCAGCCTTTCTTAAAATAAACAGAATGCATCTGAGACAAAACTGTAAGCAGTATTTTTTTTTCAAATAGATTGTAAGTAGTCTTACATAGAATCCTGGATTCTGAAATTTTATAATATAACCAATTAAGCAGACATAAGCAGCAACTATTTTATTCGTTTATGCCATTTGAAGTCATACATTAAGGGAAAAAAATTCTACACAACTGTACACAATTTCAGTAACAAGATATGCTAACAATTTATTCCACACAAGCTTTAGTCTTGTTTGGTTTTGCTTACAAAAGCTGATGTAGCAATAAATGCCTGTTTCACCAGTTATTTTTCAGACTTTGATTATCTCCTTTTCATGCCCTTTCACACACATGTGTTGAGCATCAGAACCACAACAGTAATAAAGTGTGCAGATTACAATTTGCTCCAAATTAAACTTGGAAATTCAAAGTAGCTAACTCTTTACTTTCAGGCTATGAGTATTCCATGTAGCACACCCTCTGATGTTCATCTGTTCCACAAGTTGCAAGGAATGCCACACCACTCATGAGAATTACTATCTGTAGTACCTGAAGTGATGATGTCCAATAACATGCAGTTATTCTCTCAGCCTCAGTTACCTTTAACATGTCAAATTAGTAAGTGCTACAGTAGTTGCACAGTTTTTCAACTAGGGATGTGTGTGTGTGTGTGCGTGTGTGTGTGTGTCAGCAAAGCAGATAAAGATTCCTGTAAATCAAAGGTTGCTATGAATGGAGAATTGAGTGGTACTAATCAAACTACACTGCAATTTGCAGTGATTGTGGTAACAGACTGAACCTCCTACTTAGGAAACCTGAGCTAAACAGATAGATGATCTGAATGAAGGGGCAGAGTGTACCTGCAGCAAATTCACCTGTTTGATTGATGATAGAAAACTGGAAAGAGTGGCTGACACACCAGAAGGCTGTGCTGCCATTCTGTGAGACCTGGACAGGCTGAAAGGGAACCCAATGAAGTTCAACAAGGTCAAATGTAGGATCCTCCATCTGGAGAAGAATAATCCCATGTGCCAGTACAGGTTAGGGCCTAACCTGCTGCACAGCAGCTCTGCAGAAAAGGACCTCGGAGTCCCACTGGACAACAGATCAACTGTGACTCAGCAAAGTGGCCTTTGTAAACAAGATCACCCACAGAATCTAGGATAATTATTAGAATAGAATGGAATCCTAAGATAATTATAACCATCAGGTCAAAAGGAGATCTTTTCCCCCTCTGCTTTAGTGAAGATTCATATGATTACCATATCCAATTCTGGGCTCCCGACACTGAACTCCTGAATTGAGTACAGTGAAAGGCTACAAAGTTGATTGGGGACTAGAACATCTTTCTTATGAGGAAAGGCTGGTGGACTTTGGGTATTCGTAGCCTAGAGAAGACTGAGGGTGTATATTTTCAATGTTTGTTAAGTATCCAAAAAGCAGGTGTCAGCAGGATGGAGCCACTCTTCTTTCTCAGTGGTGCCCAGGAACAGGACAATGGGTAACAGACACAAACTGGAACACAGTTAAGTTCCATCTAAACATGGAAGATTAACTCCTCTGTTTTGAAGGTGGCAGAGCACTGGAACGGGTTTTCCAGATAGGTTGTAGAGTCTCCTTCTCTAGAAGCATCCAAAACCTGCCTATATGTGTGATCTTCTCCAGGTGGTCCTGCTCAGGAATATGAGTATCTGTTGTCACTATACATAAGGATATTAAAAAAGGAAATGGGTTTACCAGCTGTGATGTTTTGCATAAACTGTTTTAACTGCTACACTATTCATCCATAGAATCAAACAGTAAATCTAAACACCTGCTTTCCACTTGCTAGGGAAAAGCTTATCAGATCAGAGGAATGTGAATGAGACAGCCTTCTGAAGTTCACCATCTCTACCCCACTTACACCAAACACCAAACCAAGAAACACCCACAAAAGCACAACTGAGAAAAGTATCTGCTGATATGGAGTTACTCAGCTACCCCTGAATTCTGAATTTACTGCTTCAAATGCCTCTTCGTTGGCAACAGTACAAATGGGCTGGAGTATTTTGTCTGTTTAACTGTCAAGCAAGCTTTTGTAACAGCAATTGCAAAGTATTTGTTTAGAGAAAGTGATCACATCTCAAATACAAGTAAAAAAGCTGTAAAATGGTCCCAACTCTTCCACCACCAAAGAAAGCTCTTCCAGTCTCTCCTGATGATCAGGAGATCTGTCTGCTCCCCAGTTCTCACAGCATTTTCTTATTCTCCTCAGTGGAAGAAACTGGAAGGAATGCTCACAACACCTTGTTGCAACTCTTTTGCCTCCCACACTGCTGTTTCTGGGTACTTTTCCCTAGGGCATATTCAGTTAACCTCCCAAGAAGAGAAGACCATCCTCCTCCTCTATTACAGCACACTCCAACCAATCCTAAGCGGAGCTTAAAAGCCAAAACCAAGAACCAAGCAGAAACAAGAGAAGATGAGGTAGATTTTGAACACTCTAATTCACTGTGGTTGTAGAAACCACTACCAGCTGAGTACTGAAAACCTAAGAAGGGAGTTGACTCAAGTGACATCTTTTACAATGTATGATGTTAAGAATAGGAATTTTATAGCCATTGGATGCTATTTTGAATGAAACAATAATACTGAAGGTCCACCCTGTTTCTGCGAAAAGGTAGTTTGGAAGTACAAACCTCACCTGTTTTTTTCTCTACTATTTTTGTACTACCCAAGAAAATGTAGTGTGTACCAGACACATTTAATAAACCTACATCCTAAGAACTAACCACATAAAGGATGAGATCTTTGGGCTGTGGATTATCAAGCTGCAATGATCTGCACAAATATACTGTTACCTGGTGCCAAACTGTATAGCAGAATTTCCTGGAGCACATTTCACTGCAAGAAGCTGTTGCAGACACACACCTTGAGGCAAACATGAAACGTCAAAGCATGTAAGATTTTGCTCCTGATCTTTTTGTCCATAATGTTCCAGGTTCATCTATTCTGATTAAAAAACAGATCCCACCTAGATGAGAACATGCTAATTGACAAGGGTGAGATGCCTGTTCAAATGAGTAAAGGTGCTTTTTCTCATGTTCTTTGCTGCTGCAACTCAACACTTGCCAAAGTGTGAATTAATATCTGCAGTGTCTCATAAGCCTGTATTCATTGCAGCTTTGGGGATCGAGAGAGATTCTTTTAATCAAGGAAAGCTTCTTACATTTAACAAACTTCAAGGGAAAGTAACTCTTCATTTTGCGGCATTTTAACAAAAAATCCAAGAATCTCAAATGTTCATATATTAGAAGTTTATCAAACGTACTGTTAAAGCACCTGGCTGCATATTATAGGTACTTTAAAAGCCCATTCACCATCTGAAAATAAGCTTGCTTAAAGTGTAAGATTAATGATTTAGATAAAACTCTCTAGCTGCTAAAACTCCCCACTATCAACTGTCAAGAGATTAGAGTTACTGGAAGAAAACAGATACTTTTGCTGAACTTATGCTAACCTTATGTAACCTAAGGTCTCAAGACCTGCAAGAAAGTCTCGAATATTTTAATATTACCAGGGAAATGCTTTCAAGGCCAGCTCAGGCTTTCACAGAATATCCTGCCAAATACTAGAGGTCACAATTAGAAACATGAAAATGTTACCAAAATCTACCTAATTAAGATTTCAAAAGAAATGCAAAGTGAGGCTGTTTATCAACAGGAAATGGAAAGAGTGATTATCAGAATACAAGAAAGATTTGTCTTAGGGAATGGGACCCTGCTCTAACTAAGTGAAGAGCCTCCATTCATCACACAAGCATATGTTGATTGAGGATAACAATATGAATTTTGCTACAAGTATCAATTCATATCAAACATTTTTACGAAGTAGTGGTAGGAGGTCAGCTTTAAAATAATTCTGCTGTTTAAAATTCTGTCGGTAAACAGTTCTAGCTTATACAGTGTTGAGAGTATTCAAAAATACTCAATAGCCAAGACTTCCATTACCAAAAGTAACTGCTACTAAAACTTTAACTGTGACAAACTTAACTTTTGATATAGTCAGAGTTAAATTAACACAGATTAAGGCAACATATCAAGATCTATGAAGATTCAAGTTCTACCACAAAGCAGGTGCAAGAACCAAATAACAAGTAAATAAAACCTGTCCCGCTCAGTCTTCAACCAGCCAGGCCACCTGCCACTCTACTATATGTTTTTCTGTGCTTGAGACATCTTCAAAGGTAACGACTGTTCTGGCAATACAGCCTCTGAGCAACGAACTCCCAAACGTATGGAAGACAATATAATGGCTACTGTTTTTATGTTAGAACACTTCCATTATTCCATTCCTATTTAATAAGGGAGAGCAACAGATTGAAAGATATTGTAAGGAACACAAGGCAGCTGGTTACGGAGCTGGTTTACGGTGAAGAGTTTTTTTGCTTGTTTGTTGTTTGTTTTTTTTAAAGCCCCAAACCTCCAATATCCAACACGTTGCAGAATTTGATTCAGAGGAAGACTGGTGCTGTTCCAGAAACACAAGCACGAGGCTTTCACATTAAAAAACCTAATGAGTATTCCACTTAGTCCCAGCAATCCCCTGAAGCAGTGATATGGAAGAATGATGTCTCAGTTCCACCCCATTCCCAGAGGCTTAATATGTACAGAGAACATTTGGGATCTCTTCAAGTGAGCTATGGATTTGCATGTCCTAACATACAGCATACATTTCCCTTTGATAAATGTGAATTACTTGGACTGCCTTCAAAGTGGCAGAATATGACATTTATTTTATATTAAAATGACATTAAAAACTCCCCAACTGTTATAAAACAGAAGTATAAGGCTATTGTGATCTCACAACCAGGTAGAACTGTGTACACATCACCTATTTATCAACTTAAACTGATTTTGGTTTTCAAGAGATTCCTAGATTAAGTAACAATAAATACTATTCCTGCTCTAGTTGGCATGTTTTATGAAACATTTTATAAATGCACATACTCTCAGAAGACCAAAAATGTCACAGGAAGAATGGGCTGACTTGCAGCTGAATTTAAATATTGCCACTTTACCATAGGAACATTACATGTTGATATCTCACAAACACTAACTTTAAACAAGCTTTCTCTACCAAATGCTGCCAGCTACCCTATTAACAAATCTCACTCAGGTACAGAATTTATTCAGACTCTAAATGTGCATTTTATACCTTTCCTAAAATCCATCACTAACAAGGAAAGTCAGAATCTCAATGTGGAAACAGTCTATTTTAAAAGAAAAAATGGCAAAACCTTAAATCTAGATTATTTGACTTCCAAAGCATGTGGCCTCTGTAATTTATTCCCACTAGAAGTCTGCGTTACTCTGCATTTCTCAGAGTTGGTTCACTTTTTAGTAAATAGTTAAATATGGATTGTAAACTCAACTTTGAGGCCCCCTACGTATTTTCTACAACAGCTTTTGACAGAACAGTGATTGTGAACTCAACTACAACAGCAATATCAATCACCTGAGAATCATGCTACAAGAGAATCCAAGATTGTGAACTAAACTATAAGAGATAAACTATTATATAGTGTTAGAAAAAGAATTAACAGAAAATAAAACAAACCAAGATCTGACACACCAGTTTCCCTATTTTAACTGACAGAAAGCAGCAAATCCCCCAGTGCAGTTCTGCATTTATTGTACAGAGCTTTCCCAAGGAAGAGGTGTTAGTTTAACAGTGCGTTAGATCTACACTGCATTTTAACTTTTAACCAGGATGAGTTACTGATATCACGAAACATATCATGAAACAGAAAACACCACAGACACATGACATCAAAAGCTAGAGATGCTGACATTTTGAAGCAACACAGAAGAGGTGACAGTGATTTATTATGCCTTCACACAGCAAGAAAATTTACAGTTTTGTCAGACTGAGCACACACTCTGTAAAATGAGACATTTTCACATAGTTTTGCTATGTGGCCACATTATGTTCAGGCTTTTTGTATAAAAGTTACTTTTAGAAAACTGCTGTGAGGAAATGTACAGTTCTAGGCTCACTTGTTACAGAAAGAGTCACAGTCAACAGTCTCTCTGATACAGGGATTAAGTACAAGTAATCTCATCTCAGTGCATAGACTTAGAACTGTTTCCATTCTACAGAGCACTGTACAAACACTTAAAAAGTCGTCCAAGGACCTATGCTGCCAAAACAATGGCATGATGTTTAAGATCACTAATGCCAATTCCCTGGAACAAGCACGTTAACTACACTTACGAACAGTTTTATCAATCCAGTTCATATAAACCTTCCCCATCAGTTTTAAATGCTCCTAACATGATTTTAGTTTTTACGTCTATGTCTAGTTAAACAGATTAAAAGATTTTTCAACTTACTGTTCATGGAAATCCAGCATCGGCGGCTCAAACCGGAGAGGTCGGCAATTTCCCCGATACAGGGATACACTGCAAGAAAAACTGAAATGTAAATGTAAAAATTAAAATGCTGTGAAATATACCGTTATACATTTTTGTTCCTTTCCAGTCTCAAGTTACTCTTTCTTAGCAAAGCACTCATTACCAGCAGAGCAACTAATTCAAAAAAAGAAAGCCTGACAAACTTGTCCAGAGTACTATCACTTTACCAGTCATATACATGATTATGTAGTGTCTCTCCAAGAAAGGTTATGCAAGAGTATAGATTTTGGAAACGGACATAATGGAAGTGTTATTTTTCCTCTACATAGCAGCGGCTAACTGAAACAATAAGCTAAATAGCTTTATACAATCTTTTATTGCAATCTTTCTCAATGTGTAACAGTAATTTACATAGTAAGTTTCTCTAGCTTCATCTATACTAGTACAGAAACAATCTTGGACCCATCTGATGATACTGAGACACATCTCTACTATTAGAAACTCATCTCCAGCACACAATTCTGCTCTAGAAACACTCTTTAGCTTTGTCTATACTAGCCTCCCACTGGGAACTCTTTAGGAGAATGCTAGTAGATGAATAAAATTTAAAGACCACTCAAACAATCTAGCAGTGAAGACAACTTAGAAGTAGCTGGAAATATTATCTACTACTGTTTCTTTTACTAGTAAAATTACATAGGACACAACAACATGGAACACAGGTTACAAAAAAAAATAATGCAAAGCTTTTTTTCATTGACTGAAACATTTCCTCATTCAGAATATATGATCGCAACCACACAAATCTCTCTGTAATTCAGTTATTGTTTTATTTTAGAATGAGTGAAAATTATATAGTAAAACATAAATCAGAGACAATGTAAAAGAAACAAACAGGAAAGGTTAAAGAACAGCTCAAGACCAATGTCTTTTTCCTCTTTAAATGCTTTTGTTACCGATTTTAGAATGGCACTTTAATTTTATATCTTTGTTTTATGACTTCCATCAATCATAGACACTTGAAGACAGAGCTGCACTCACACATGGTGTGTAAGCAGAGCTGCTCCAAAATCCTAGCCAGGGCAGAAGAACTACCCAGTTCTGACTCAACAAAAGCAGGCAGAAATCATACAATGTTGGAAGGGACCTTCAAAAGTCCCTCCCACAGACCCTGCAATGAGCAGGGGCATCTTCAGCTAGATAGGGTTGACTAGAGTCCCATACAACCTGACCTTGAATATCTCTAGAGATGAAGCACCCACCACCACCACCTCACTGGGCAATCTGTACCAGTTTCACCATCCTCACTGTACAAAATGTATCTTCCATATCTAGTCTAAATTTCCTTTGTTTTAAACCATTAAACCTTGTCCTGTTGCAACAGGCTCTCCTCATCTTTCTTTCAGGCTTGCTTTAAGTACTGGAAGGCTGCAATAAGGTCTTCCCATAGGCTTCTCTTTGTTGGGCTGAACAACTCAAACTCTCTCATCCTGACCAAATGGGAAGGGTTCCATCCCTCTGATCATTTTCATGTGCCTCTCCAACAGGTTCTTGTCCTTCTTTTGTTGACCCCAGAGCTGGATGAAGTATTCCACGTGAGGCTGCACCAGAGCAGAGCAGGAAGAGGATTTCCCTCAACCTGCTGGCTGTGATTCTTTTGATGGAGCCCACCATACACATGATTGGACTGTGAGCACAGAGTGTCCAGTCTTTCATCTATCAATACCCCCAGAGTCATTATCCACAGGGCTGCTCTCAATCACATAATCTCCCAGCGTCTACTGCCATGAAGGACTGCCTAGGTGCAAGACCTTGCACTTGCCCTTGTTAAACCTCATGAGGTTCACATAAGCCCACTTCTCAAGCCTGTCCAGGTGCCTTTGGCACATTAACTGCACCACTTGACTTGGTATCATCTGCAAACCTTCTGCATACTTAACCCCATTATGTTACTGATGAAGATGTTAGACAACACTTGTCTCAGTACAGACCACGCTTGTCACCAGTCTCCATCTGTAAAGCAAGACACTGAATACTACCCTCTGGATACCCATCCAACCAATTCCTTATCCACCAAACAGTCCACCCATCAAATCCGTATCTCTCCAACTTAGAAGAGTGTTGTGTGGGAATGTGTCAAAAGGCTTTATAGAAGGCCAGACAGATGACATCCATAGCTCTTCCCTTGTCTGCTGGAAGATGCCCTGAGACAGGCACATCTGACTCAGCTTACAAAATCTGAAGCCTTGATCTTGATCAATTTAATTCTATCCATCATACTTCCAGGAAAATTATTGAGCGAATTCAGATGCCTTTCCAGAAGCACTTTAATAAGAAAGCTACTTATAGGAGTAGAAAATTAAGAGCAGGGTATGAAGCCTTAACTGGGCAATGACAACAATAACACAGTCTAGTAGCTTTTTTTTTTTAGCTTCTAAAAATGCAGTGTTGTAATGACTCACTAAATTATTCCACAACTGAATCTTCACACTATTAAGTATAAAAGATGTATTACAGGGAAATCTATTCATGCTGATTGATTTTTATATCTCTTATGTTTGAATGTCAAAGCATCCTCAATGCTACTTACTGCTTAATTGTCAAAAATAGCTTTATCCACTTAAGTAAAACACTGCTGGCACAGAAGTAGGCATACTGCAGTCAACTCTTAGCTTTTAGTGTGTGTGTGTGTGTACATGCACATGAAGCTGTATACCTGTTTATATACAGACCACAAAACAACAGAAGTGAAAGTGTAAGGCACACAAATTGGAAAAGCTGTATTCAGATCTACAGAAATTTACAGCTCTGGCTACTGGTAAGTACAACTGTACTCATTACAGTTGTAAACTAAGAAACCTTGGGTATACCTTCTCAAGCTCAAATCAAACCAAATGAAGAACTACTCAATGCAACTAAGTTTATGGAGACATTGGACATAAGCAAATAAGCTTAGAACTTCGTATTAACAATGTTATTGTTAACAGAATAAAGCAATATGGTATATTTTCAAAATGATCATCTCACGTTCTGAATTTATTCTCCAATTCAAAAAACATGAAGAGTGTATTTTTAAGTTGAAATGGACAAAAAGCTCATGTACCTCCACTGTGAAGATGGACACTGAAGAGAAACTACTCTTTGCAATAATGATTTTCAAAGTAGTTTGCTCAATGCTTTCCAATTTCAGAACTCTCAACAGCCAACCAGCACCTCTTTTTTTATTGATAATTATTGGCAAAAGGATATACCCATTCCTTTTATTGAAAAGTTACCAGAAATATGTACACACACAAAATACAATGTAATATATAAATACACAAAAGAGATAACAAAGATCTTTGTTTCAAATCCTCTGAAAATGCAGTCAAGAGTAATTTGATCTAACTTGACAATCAGGATTACACAATTCTTTATATATATAAAATGTTTAAGCACATTTTCTCAGACTGCATAGCTATGTTATCCTGGATAGCCAGGTAGATACCACAGTTTTTAAACAGCTAAAGTTTGGCAAAGGTGGTGTCACCATAACAAATCCAATTATTATTATAAAAATAACAATGGTAATAAGCAATGTTAGAATTCCCAAACGTTACCTACTGAAAGTCCCAAATGAATCAATGTGCAGCATATTTATGTAATTATGATAATGTCTGCTCTTCTAGGCACTCTCTTACCGAAGGGTGGATGCACCCATGCGTAGGGCAGTCATACAGTATAATGATATTTATTATTATTGTATGCATGTAGAGCAATGTGTCCTGGTCTTCTGGCAGAACTGAAACATTTTCCTGTACCTACCTCTCCAAATTTACTTTGCAAAGTCAAAAAGAAAAAGAAAAGATGCATCTGAGTAAGAAAGGACTGCTAACATCTGTTAACTAGCTCCAGCAAACCACAAACTGGCCAGGAGTTATCTGAACCTCATGAAGTTTCAGAAATGACTGGTTCCTGTAACTGATTTAAGGTATTTTCAACACTTTTCTCCCCTTCTGCAAAAATTTTTACTTTCAAAAGTAAGATTTGAGATTGAACTATACACAGGCCCTGACGTGATCATTACCCTTAGTGTACCATCAATTCTGTTATCTAAGTGACAAGGCATTTACCTCAACTAGTAGCTGCTACAACCCAGAAGCATCTACTACCAGAGGCAGTTCACTGAAATGTAACTTTGTGTCTTAATAAAGTTAGTCCCAGATACTGTTATAAACATGGTCTAAATAACACTGCCTGAAAGACTGTAGGTGATATGGCTGACCATCTGTGATGGGACAATTTTCTTCTGAAGACATTCTGCAGCACTTCCATGCTTTGCAGGTTATCACAGAGTACTACGCACTTAGAATTTTAAGTAATCCACACACATCTCTGCATTTGGACATGAAGAAAATGCCTGTCAAACATTATATTTAAAGATTTCTGCTAAGTTGGGCAGTAACTGCTTCTCTCTATCCTCACTTTACCTCTTTAGCTGTTCTGGGATTTCCGGAGGAGGTCTGTCTGTGCTCTATAGAATCTTATCTGTACCATCTTTAAACGCTACTGTGAAAAATTAATCATTACTCTACATCTATTTCTCCTACATTGCTTTACCAGTTGTATTTCCTCTCCTGTGCCATAAATTGCCAAGAAATAAAGACAGCATTAAAACATCAAAGCTCATTATTTTACTCAGCAACACAAAGTCTAAAAAAGCCATTACCTTTGCAATTTCTATTACCAAAAAATAGAATTTGCATGTCCAAAATAAACACCTGAATATTTAAAATTCTTAAACAGGCAGATATCCAACAGTGGCAACTTTTATTCCAGAACATCCCTGAAGGAGCCACCCCCCTCAAAATTAGAAAGTTTTTAGCTAAAAAAGTAAGTAACCGATTGTATTTCCCTGACAGCATCCACAGATTGTAATTATCTCAAAATAATGCTGCAATACATGTATCAGAAAGTGAATTTGATGTTTTCTAGTTAAAATTACTTTAGAAATATCAGTATTACACATGGACTTACAAAATCACAATATTTTAGGCTGGAAGGGACCTCTCAGATCATCTAGCTCTAGTCCTCCTGCCATGGCCAGGGACACCTCTCTACACCAGACTACTGAAAGTCCCACCCAGCCTGGCCTTGAACACTTCCAGGGATAGAGCATCCACAACCTCACTAGGCAACCTATTCCAGTGCCGCACCATCCTCAAAGTGAAGAATTTCTTCCTAAAAGCTAATCTAAATCTACCATCTTTTAATTTGAAACCATTTCCACTTGCTCCTAGAGTCTCTTAAAAGAAGTCCTTCTCCTGCTTTCCTGTAGGTCCTCTTCAGCTACTGGAAGGCCACTATAAGGTCCCATGGAGCCTTTTCTTTTCTTGGCTAAACAACCTCTATTATTTTAGCCTGTCTTCAAAGGAGAGGTACTCCAGCCTGGAGCCCTCAACTCAGTGAGAAAGCAAACATATTAGTCATCAACTTTGGTATCGGACAGTACCCACTGCTGTTAAGTGCAGATTAATATGATTACCAGCAACAACACTTCATAAGCTACACCCAGCAAGTGGTTGTCTTGGTTATGCCATTATCAACCCTGAATTAGGAAAACATAGTACCAGACATTAAACACCATAGCTAATGCTTCCTGAAGGGACTGTCTGGGGAATGGGCAGCAAAGAACAGGAAGCTTGGGTAGGTACACTGTAACCAGACATGGGTAAGAACAAAAGGAATTATATGGCTAGCTCATTTCCCTCCTGCCAAATAGCCTTAAAAAGCTATCAAAGATCAAACTGAATAAACTGTTCAGCTAGGAAAGATGTATCTGCAAGCTATGCCAAAATGGTGAGATTATCATCTCTAATAATGATAATGAAAGACAAGTCACTTAGAGATGATCCAGAAACAGAGCTTTAGCTTCAATGGAAAAATACCTGAAACAATGATCCCTATAAAACTAATAATGACACATTTAATCCAGAGACCAACAACTTCAGCTGTTTCCTGGGAGATTAAAATACTGCACATAATACCGAGGTCTCTATAAAGGCACCTTCTTTCTGTCATTGAGACTCAACCACTTAAACAAGACAGTATTCCATTTAAACCATTTCCATAAAGTCTGACTATACTCAAGATGCCAAATACAGTAATCATGGTTCTCAGATGTCATTCCTAAATTCACATTTTCACACTTGTAATACGAACTACAGTGCACAGCTGCATCTGTTTTATGTTCCAGTCCACAGGTCACGGAAGAAACATACAAATACACACAACACAACAGCTCCAGTTTACACTCCATGTACCCATCAGGTAAAATAAGTCACTGGACCATAAACTGCAGCACCTAAGTAACAGGCATACTTGCTTTTCCTGAAAGAGAATCCTTGGCAGGAAGAACAGGTAAGCAATAACTGCATTATGAGCTAAGTGGTAAAACCTCTAAACACAAAATTTTCAAATGTGTCACCTTAAATTTCACCTCTTACAACTACTTCTTCCCTTCCTGATCAAAGCATTGTGATGTGTATGATTGGAGAAACCAGGAAAACGATCTTGATGTAACTTTACACATGCCAATTCATTATGCTAGCACAGTATGGTTACACACAGAAAAACCATTACTGAATACATTTTTAAGTGATTATTTATGGGAGCAGTTTAGTGAAATGGGTATTTGTCCTGCTTAATCCAGCATTAACAGACAAGTAGAAAACAAATAGTTTAGTAAAAGTACCAAGTGGGAAGTTTAACTTGAGAGATTTCATACATGAGATAAATGGCCAGAAACCCTCAAGGGCAGATGACAGCTTCCATTGCTGAGGAAATGTGCAAAACTTCAGGTTTCATGCAGAATGACAAACTTTTAAAATGAAAAAGCAAATTAGATATTTCTATTACACAAGTCTGACAAAATTCACATTACTACAATGTATAAATTTCATCAAGCTTCAAATCAGAATATGAAGCAACTGCCTTATTTCAATACGTATTAACTTTTACATTATTACAACAAAAGTAACACAAATCTGTGTTTTCAGTTCAGCTGGAGTAAAAGGCATGCCACATCCTGACGGGAGTCTTATCGTCCTTCATGTTCATACTTCCCCTCTGAAATCTTGAATGCCTAGTACTTGGCAAACTGAAATCTACAGTATTTTTATGCAATTCAGGAGATTCACATTGCAAGATTTAGGTCTGCATCTAATTAGAAGGTAGCAGTGACTGGTGCCAAGTGATACAAGTAGGATCCAGGCTTTTAAAGGGTAAAGTTAAAAATGTTTTTTTCCCCCCAGACACTTCTCAGAATGCACTGCAAAGAGAATGCAAAGGACAGGCAGAGGGGTCAAAATGAAACATCATGATGCTCTTCTTTCAAAGGACCCCAAGAACTTTTAAACCACATAAACAAACTCAGTCCTTCCTCAATGAGGACTACAATGATAAAATAATCTAGAAGCAGAATCTCAGCTTACACTCTATTTTTTTTCCCAGCCTGCCTTCAAAGCAGCTGGAAGGGGGAATCTTGGCAGGGCTTGGCTTCCAGTAATTAACACTAGGAGCTTGGAGAACAGGAGTAGACAAACAGGATCCGAACTGGCTACAGAGAGGCAGTTCGCGCAGGCAGGGTTACAGACGCCATTTTGTTTTGTTAGGTGGACTTTAATTCTTGCTTCTTGCTTCCAATCTATCATCCACTAACCCTTCCCTTGTTAGTAATGGTTGGGGTTAAACTATTGAGGGCTAAAACAGCCGCTATGAGGAATTCAATTGCCCAGACGATCCCCTTGACAAATTATGCGGCTGTTCAGACCCCTGGCTGGAAGGAATGTCAGAGTTTTATGCCGCTGCAAGAGGGTACTGCTGAGAAC